>CM061921.1:35011868-35036204 GCA_031002005.1 Vandiemenella viatica
AAACGTCCTGGGGATACAGGCAGATATCAGCTAGATTATATCATGGTCAAACAGAGATTCAGGAATCAAGTTCTAGATTGTAAAGCGTACCCAGGAGCAGACATAGACTCTGACCACAATTTGATAATAATGGAGTGCAGGCTGAAATTTAAGCGAATAAGGAAGCAGTATAAGCAGAACAGACTGGAAGTAAATAAACTGAAACAATCCAGCACTAGAGAAAAATTTGCATTAATAGTAGACTTGGGTCCAAGAAGTATCTCTGAAAGGAGCTCAACTGAGGACGAATGGAATGCATTAAAGACCGAAATAATGAAAGCGGGTAAAGAAACATTAGGCTTTAGGGAACAATCTGCCCGAAAACCTTGGATCACAGAAGAAATTTTGGAGCTGATGGATCAGAGGAGAAGGTACAAAAATGCTCAGGATGAAGCAGGAAGAGAGCAGTACAGGCAATTTAGAAATCAAATAAATAGGAAATGCAAAATAGCAAAAGAAAAATGGCTACAACAAAAGTGTGAAGAAGTAGAAAAGGAAATGGTCATAGGTAAAGTAGATGTTGCCTACAGAAAGATCAAACAGAATTTTGGAGAAATGAAGAAAAGAGGTATGAACATTAAAGCTGCCAATGGGAAACCTCTTTTAAGCTCAGAAGATAGAGCTAACCGATGGAAAGAATACATTGAGAAACTTTATGATGGGGACGACTTGAACAATAGTGTAATGGAAAAGGAAAATGATGTTGACATTGATGACTTAGCGGATCCTGTTTTGAGGACAGAATTTAATAAAGCTCTGAATGGCTTGAAAGCAAATAAGGCAGTTGGAATTGATGAGATCCCTGCAGAACTTCTTAAATCCCTAGGAGAGGAAGGAATCGAAAGATTATTCAAGCTGATATCAAAAAGTTATGAAACAGGAGAAATTCCAACTGATTTTAATAAAAATATCATGTTCACACTTCCAAAGAAAGCACAAGCCGACAAATGTGAGAATTATCGCACCATTAGTCTAACATCACATGCTTCAAAATTACTAACCAGAATAATATACAGAAGGATGGAAAGGGTAGTAGAAGAGATAGTAGGTGAAGATCAGTTTGGGTTTAGGAAAAATCACGGTACAAGGGAAGCAATTCTGTCTTTAAGATTAATACTTGAAGGGCGGATGAAGAAAAACAAAGATACTTTTATGGCATTTGTTGATTTAGAAAAAGCTTTTGATAATGTTAGGTGGGACAAGATGTTCAAAATTTTAAAGAAGTCAGGTCTAAAGTATCGAGATAGAAGAATACTCTATAAACTATATAAGAATCAAGTGGCGGTAATAAAAATAGAGAATCACGAGAGACATGCATCAGTTAAAAAGGGTGTGAGACAAGGTTGTAGTCTATCCCCGTTAATATTCAACTTGTATGTAGAGGCAGCAATGAAGAAAGTCAAAGAAAAATGTCCATGTGGCATAAGTTTTCAGGGAGAAAATATCAGTATGCTACGTTTTGCTGATGACATTGTCTTGTTAGCAGAGAGGGCTGAGGATATTGAGAAGTTACTGAATGGCATGAACGAAATACTAAAGGAAGATTTTGGACTCAATATAAATCAAAGCAAGACAAAAGTGATGAAATGTAGCAGAAATGATACCAATACTAGATTAAATATAAAAATAGGATCGGATGCAATAGGAGAAGTAAGAGAGTTCTGTTACTTGGGAAGTAAAATTACAACCGATGGCCGAAGCAAGAATGATGTCAAAAGCAGAATAGCACTAGCAAAAAGAGCTTTCATGAAAAAGAGAAATCTTTTAGTTTCAAATATTGATCTAGGAATTAGAAAGAACTTTTTGAAATTCTTTGTGTGGATCACAGCTCTTTATGGTAGCGAAACGTGGACTTTAGGAATACCGGAAAGAAAGAAAATTGAAGCATTTGAAATGTGGTGTTACAGAAGAATGCTGAAAATTAAGTGGACAGACAAAGTAAGAAATGAACGAGTTTTGGAAATGATGGGTGAGAAAAGAAGTTTATGGAAGAAGCTTACAGAAAGAAGAGACAGGCTGGTAGGTCATATTTTGAGACATGGGGGATTGGTTAACTTGTTAGTGGAGGGAACAGTCGAAGGTAAGAACTGTAGAGGAAGACAGAGATTAGAATATATGAAACAGATAATTGATGACGTGGGCTGTAAGGGGTATGTAGAAATGAAGAGGTTAGCACAGGATAGGAAAGGATGGAGGATTGCATCAAACCAGTCGAAAGACTGACGAAAAAAAAGAAAAAGAAAAAATTCTTCTTTTAACATCATTCCTGCTTCGGCTATCGGTTGTAAGTTTGCTTCCCAAGTAACAGAATTCACTTACTTCTCCTATTGCATTCGATCCTATTTGTATATATTTTATCTACTAGTATTGGTATCATTTCTGCTACATTTCATCACTTTTGTCTTGCTTTGATTTATATGCGGTCCAAAACCTCCTTCAGTATTTTATTCATGCCATTCAATATCTTCGGCCCTTTCTGCTAACAAGACAATGTCATCAGCAAATCGTAGCATACTGATTTTTTCTCCCTGAAATCTTATGCCACATGGAAGTTTTTCTTTGACTTTTTTCATTGCTTCTTCTACATACAAGTTGAATATTAACGGGGATAGACTACAACCTTGTCTCACACCCTTTTTAACTGATGCATGTCTCTCATGATTCTCTACTTTTATTATAGCCACTTGTTTCATATATAGTTTATAGAGTATTCTTCTATCTCTATACTTTAGACCTGACTTCTTTAAAATTTTGAACATCTTGTCCCACCTAACATTCTCAAAAGCTTTTTCTAAATTAACAAAATGCCATAAAAGTATCTTTGTTTTTCTTGATTCGCCTTTCAAGTATTAATCTTAAAGACAGACTTGCTTCCCTTGTACCGCGATTTTTCCTAAACCGAAACTGATCTTCACCTACTATCTCTTCTACTACCCTTTCCATCCTTCTGTATATTATTCTGGTCAGTAATTTTGAAGCATGTGATGTTAGACTAATGGTGCGATAATTTTCACATTTGTCGGCTTGCGCTTTCTTTGGAAGTGTGAAGATGATATTTTTATTAAAATCAGTTGGAATTTCTCCTGTTTCATAACTTTTTGATATCAGCTTGAATAATCTTTCAATTCCCTCCTATCCTAGGGATTTAAGAAGTTCTGCAGGGATCTCATCAATTCAAACTGCCTCATTTGCTTTCAAGTCATTCAGAGCTTTATTAAATTCTGTCCTCAAAACAGGATCTCCTAAGTCATCAATATCGACATCACCTTCATTTTCCATTACAATATTGATCAAGTCGTCCCAAACATTCAGTTTCTCAATGTATTCTTTCCATCGGTTAGCTCTATCTTCTGAGCTTAAAAGAGGTTTCCCATCGGCAGCTTTAATGTTCATACCTCTTTTCTTCATTTCTCCAAAATTCTGTTTGATCTTTCTGCAGGCAACATCTACTTTACCTACGACCATTTCCTTTTCTACTTCTTCACACTTTACTTGTAGACATTTTTCTTTTGCATTTCCTATTTATTTGATTTCTAAATTGCCTGTACTGCTCTCTTCCTGTTTCATCCTGAGCATTTTTGTACCTTCTTCTCTGATCCATTAGCTCCAAAATTTCGTCTGTGATCCAAGGTTTTCGGGCAGCTTGTTCCCCAAAGTCTAATGTTTCTTTACCAGCTTTCATTATTTCGGTCTTTAATGCATTCCATTCGTCCTCGGTTGAGCTCCTTTCAGAGTTACTTCTTAGATCTAAGTCTACCATTTCTGCAAATTTTTCTCTCGTACTAGATTGTTTCAGTTTATTAACTTCCAGTCTGTTCTGCTTATACTGCTTCCTTATTCGCTTAAATTTAAGCCTGCACTTCATAATTATCAAATTATGGTCAGAGTATATGTCTGCTCCTGGGTACGCTTTACAGTCTAGAACTTGATTCCTGAATCTCTGTTTGACCATGATATAATCTAGCTGATATCTGCCTATATCTCTTGGACGTTTCCAGGTGTATATTCTTGTTGCATGGTTCTTAAACAGTGTGTTTGCCACTACTAGCTTATATCTTCCACAAAATTTTAGCAACTTGCTTCCTCGCTCATTTCTTTCTCCTAGACCAAAACTTCCTACAGTATTCCCATCTTTTCCTTCTCCCACTATTGCATTCCAATCACCAATGATTATTAGATTTTCCTCCCCCTTCACATATTGGATTAATTCTTCAGTTTCAGCGTATATTTTTTCTATTTCTTCGTCATCTTCCTTTGACGTTGGCATATAAACTTGTACTAATGTGGTTGGGACGGGCTTAGTTTCTAACCTCATCAAAATAATCATGTCACTAGTCATCATATTATACGGAGGAATGAAGTTACAGTTTGTTGTTGAGTCCCTGCATGCAAAAGGAATATGGGACTGTGGATCATGTTTTCATTGAACATGTTATCCTTAATCATGTTATTTTAAGAGGATGGTGTTGCAAGAAGATAAATAAATTTGGATGAAACTGATAATGCAGACAGTCCATGCCCGGCGTAATGCACAGGATAGTTTTATTTCATTAAAAAAAAAGTAGTTCCAGAAGGAAAAAATCTACTTGTTGGTCAATCCCGTCGAAATGGATGAACTGATTGAGATGAAATTTTTTACGCAGACAATGCACATTCAGGAATAATAGACATATAAAATACTGAAAGAATAATATAAAAACTGCTTAGTTCAATAGTTTTATTATTTTTTGAAAGATTGTTATCCTCATGAAAACTATGATATGTATGTTAAGTGGGTCAATGGAAGGATCCAAGTGAATTTTATACAGCGCTTTGGTGTAAACACTGCAAATCGTTAACTAAGTGGAGATTTTTTGCAGGAGTAGCACTGTAGGCAGATTAACTTGTGACAATGAGATACTTTTTTTCTCTAACTGTTGAATAAACTCTGACTTTTTGTAATAAAAGACTTTAAATTTTGTACTTGGGTTTCTTTCGAAACATGCCTCCGTTGATTTTGTTGCGGTTTTGGCTTTTCAAGTAAAGGATATTTGATTGTTTTTTAAATTTACACTCAAGGAGGCTACCTTTACAAAACTATATTACTTAGCGTTTTTAAATATATTACATTAAAATACCAGGAAAACATGAATCAAACCTTACGAAAAGCGCGAGGAATCTCCCAGATAAGGAAGTAGCTTGGAAGCTTATTGTTTTGCCGATCCGGGTAGCTAAGGATCACGTGCTACCGGCCCCTCTTGTACCCAGGTGGCCAACGTCAATAATGAGAAGGTGGAGGGGGGGGGGAAGGGCAAGAACTTATGTCTTCCCCAAATTCAAATCGAGGTGTTAGATCCCACGTACTTAACATAGAGGTGGAAAGTATGTGTTACTATTTGTGTACGAAACGTGTAACTTTTTATATTATTTTTCTAAACTATGTAGTTTTTGAGACGGAGATTGGGGTACGTCCAAACATTCGACTAGATGATTGCGGGAACCGCCTAAACACCACAGTCAGGAAGCGCGGTACGAGGGAACCAGGACTCGAACCTCCACGATAGTGCCAGTAGCCCCCACTCTGTGTAAGCTCTATAATGCATGCCTGCATCAGGGAAGAGTACCAAACATCTGGAAGCAAAGTGAGATATTAATCATCAAGAAGGGAGATAACAAGGATCCAAAATTACATAAATCATATCGACCCATCTGCTTGCTAAACGTGCTGGGAAAAATACAAGAAAAGGTGCTGTGCAAGAGGTTACAAGAACATTGGGAGAAGGAAGGGATGAATCCAAACCAATATGGATTCAGAGCGGGGAGATCTACAGAAGATGCAATCAACCGGACAATGAATCTGATACAGAACTCAAACCAGAATTACGTGATAGGGGTCCTTGTCGATATATCTGGGGCATTTGATAATCTATGGTGGCCTGCACTTTTTGCACGGCTTAAGGAACTTAATTGTCCAAAGAACTTGTATAACACCTTTAAAGATTACTGTAAGAACAGATATGTTAAACTTAGGTGTCCTGGAGTATCCATTGATAAAAAACTAACAAAGGGTTGCCCACAGGGATCCGTTTTTGGTCCGATATTTTGGAACATTGGGCTTGAACCGGGAATGGCAAGGCTGCAAAGAATGCCGGAACTCCTGGGACTTGTTGCCTTTGCAGATGACCTATTCTTAATTATAGAGGGTAAAACCAGAGCCGAAATTGAGGCTAAAAGCGCAAAGGTTCTGCGTGAACTCAGTTGATGGTGCAGACAAGTCAAACTAAGATTAGCACCTCAAAAAACCTGTTATATGTTACTGAAAGGCAGATTACAGAGCAATCCAACCATTAAAATAGACGGAGTTACAATAAGAAGAAGTCCCTTCAGTCGGTACCTTGGTGTGAAATTAGACGAAAGTCTAAATTTTATGGCCCATATGGAGGAAGCATATGGGAGAGCCACCTCAGTCATGAATAAATTAATCAGTATGGGACAAAGGCGTTTCCAACTTTCACCGCTTGTTATTCGAATATACCACAACACAATATTAACTTCAATTGTAGGGTATGCAGCCAGCGTCTGGGCGAAACACCTCAGAAAAGTAAAACCCAGCAAACTTTTGAGGAGGACACAGCGAAGTATTCTAATCAGGCTGAGTGGTGCTTACAAAACAACAGCAACTGATGTCCTTACCGTGGTACTGGGGGTGTGGCCTCTGGACTTGGAAGTTCGCAAGCGGGGAGCATTATACTGGCTCAGGAATGGGAATCCGGAACAGGTAGAGAAAATCACGGGAGCACCAGCAACAACAGCTGCAGAAGTAAACAAATTGTTATTGGAAGAATGGCAGCAAAGGTGGAATGATAGCACAACAGGAAGAAGGACATATGATATGTTTCCAAGTGTCTGTGAAAGGCTCAAAATGTCGCATCTTCTCCCATCGCCTGGGCTGGTACATTACATAACAGGTCATGGCCCTTACAACAGTGAATTGCAAAGAAGAGGAGTAGTGGACAATGGTAGCTGTGACTGCGGAAGCGAGGGCACTCCGGAACATGTTGTATGGGAGTGTATTTCAACAGCGGAACAAAGAACCCCATATCAGCAAACATTACAGGGCAGGCGAATTTTTGACATATTGTGTGACCAGGAATTGTGGTACTATCTTGATGAAGCTTGCAATCTGGCCTCACAAGCAGCCAAAGAAAGGTTCTTGGCACTTAGAAACCGTTTCAACCGACAGTGACCAGCGACCGAGCAGTGATAATTCCCGAATAAAGAAACTCCCGATGGGTCGAAGGAGGACGCCTCTACTTCCAGAAGTCATCTCCTGAGGGAGGTAAGTTACTCCGAAGTGGCTGTGCCGGGAGTAAATGTGTAAAAGTGTCGTAAATATACAAAGTGAAAACAGTGGGACAACAGTGAAATAAGTGATTTGTGTATGTGAAAGTTTCTTTGTTTAATTATATATAGTAGTATTGTGTGAATGTATGTTATTCAAATTACTAATTTACAGTATATATGTATATATCAAAAAACACTAACACATATCATATACATTCTTACACATTGTTAATTTAATTATGTAACAAATTTTTGTGAAAATTGATAAGTTTATGCGTTACTAACTTGTTTTACATCCTGAACAATATTTAGCTATTAGCTGCAAACTATAATTTTATCTTATGTACCTCTTGTAATATATTGGAAGTATGGGTCCAGACTAGAAACTAGGTGCTGGGCTATTATGTACCAGGATATAAAAATAAAAAAATAAAATAAAATAAAAAAAACCTCCACGATCCAGTGTGTGTTACCTTACCGCACTGAGCCACATTAGCGGGCTAATAATTTCTTACATAACATTTCTTTAGCACGCTTCTTTCCTTAGACATCTTCGGGGGCAATAAAATTCTAGAAAAACATTTTTTCCACACATCCACATAGCTTTACGCCGGCAAAACCGCTCAGAAATGCTAATCAGTATTTAAATATATATATATATATACGAGGGCATTTTTTTTCAACCACCAATAGGCCATAAATAAAAGACAAATGGAGATGGAAAAAATATTTTATTACCAACTGTTATGTACACTTATGGTTACTTTTCAACATAATCACCTTGAAGATTAAGACATTTGTCATACCTGTGGACAAGCTGTCCAATACTCTCTTCATAAAATGTTGCCACCAATCACTTTAAATTAGTCAAATGCCTTGAAGCTCCTCGTTGGTTCGGAACCGCTGCCCTCATAGCCACTTCTTCAGTTAAGAAAAAAGATTAAAGTCACTTGGTGCTAGGTCGGGACTGTATCAAAAATCTCCCGCTGAAATTGTTCAAGAAGTCCTTGGGTGACACCAGCACTGTGAGGGCGAGCGTTGTCGTGGAGCAGAACAATGCCAGAAGTCAGCATGCCTCTTCTTTGGTTCTGAATGGACCTCCGTAAACGTTTTAAAGTTTCACAGTTTACAGCTGCATTAATCGTGGTCCCCGGCAGCATAAACTCCACAAGCAATACACCTTTTTGGTACCAAAACACGATAGCCATAACTTTTCGGTTGTTGAAGGTCTCTTTGAATTTTTATTGGTTTGTTCGGTGAATTTGTGTGCATCCATTGTTGGGATTGTTGTTTCGTTTCGAGTGTGTCATACCAAACTTCAAAGCTGACGCCATTCGGTGAGTTTTGTGGTTGTCGGTCAACATTTTAGGGGCCCAGTGACCACAGATTTTTTTGTAACGTAAATTGTCTGTTACGATAGAGTACAGAGAAGATCTGGACACCTCTGGAAATTTAATTGATAAATCACTTATCGTGAACCTCTGGTTTTCTCTTACCACTTTGTCAACTAGTTGAACAAGGTCATCTGCAGTGACAGATTTGCGTCTTTGAACTCCTTCATCCTGCACATCAGTTCGGCCTTCTTTAAATTTTTTTCACCATTCACGCTCTATGTGAATGCTTGAGACAACCTGATTAATGAGAGTCCATCCCTTAGGTTCTATACTGTCTCAAGCCTTGTCCACTTTGTTACATCCACTCTGGCTAATTGGTAACCCCAGTTTCTTTTCTCATTTAAAATAGGACACCTTGTACACCTATTTTGGGGTGTTTCGTCGACAAAATGACAAAACGGCAATCTCGTCATGTTCATCCGTCTTTCTTATGCCACAGCCTCAGAAATACACGGCCTTTGCAAAGACTGAGATAAAATTCCTCTGTTTTATTGACGGCAAAAGAGATTCGTAGATGTGTGTGTGTGGGATATCTCTATACATATAACCAAGCAACAATGATTCACGTCACCATGGAGTGAGAAATCGTTGAACAGGTATTCGAAAATGCAATCAGTGCTACGTCTGGAAGTTTATATTTAGGCGTGTGATTCATTCGCAATTCTGAGCACTCAAAGAACATGTCTTTCACTCTAATGTTCCAACCATATTACTGAAAGATCTGAAAAATCAAAATGGCGATACGTAATAAATACTATAAATAAAATGTGTTTTAGACAGGTTACGTTGACAAAGTTTTTTTTTTTTTTCACGTTACTTTAAATTTTTCGGTGCTTATAATATGCCTTGAGTCTTTGCAATAATATTTGTTTAGTTGAAAAGGGCGATCTGATAGCTTAATGGTGGATGTGTCCAAACTGAAACGTCAGCTTCCAATTTTGAATTTCCAGCATTGGTATGAATTTTTACGGAAACTTCCTCGGGCCTCTCATTCGAAAGGACGTAGGTTCAAATCCATTTCTGCCCATCCAGATTTACGTTTTTTCCCAAAATCACTGCAGCTGAAAGCAAGGATGGTTCCTTCAAAAGTCCATGTAAAAATTCCTTTCCGCTCCTTGCCCCCGTCCTTTCCCGCTTATAGTGTCCTCGATGTGAACGAGGAGTAAAGCAATAACGAAAAAAAAAACTTTTCCACCTCTAATGACCTCGACGTCGACGAGACGTAAAGCCGTACGAGACGTATAACCGTAAAAAAAGAGTTCAGTGTTCTGCATGTGAATTCACGCTTGGTCGCTTCATGGCTCGGATTCCTCGTAAAATTGTAGTTCCAGCCACGACAGAAGCGGAATACGGGGCAACTTGAAACTCTGTCAGCAGATCGTAAGGCTATACGAATTTTCTTCATTTATTTAAACAAGGTATTCCAAGAAATGCATATTGAAACTTTATTGAATTTTATAACCTAAGATAACCAAATCTGAAATCAGATACGAAAGTAAATGCTACACGTGGCCGAATTGTAAGAGATATCCAACATTCTACTCCACAACTCTTTAAGAAAATTACGCATTTCTTAATCTGTTTTATGAACAAGGATCGTGTCTCAGCTTCGAATGGGAAAACGGGAAGAACACAAGCGTCCATCACGCGTCTCTTACTATTAAGTATAAAATCATTCTTGAGATGAAAATGAGTGAAGTTGTTTTTTTGTTCACTGTCTGATCACTTCAGCCTGCCTATGCGGGGCGGTAGCAGTCTTCCTAAACACACGTAGTCACTGAAGTATTCAACTGCTTTTCCGTATCTTCTTCAAACATATGTGTCGTGAGCTTGGTTTTACTTCCATTAACCAACAGTCACATATTCTTATAACGTTCGTTCCAGTCACTCAGCTTTAGCTGCAGTTTTGCATTTCTATAAAAAAAAGTGGACGATGTCCTCAAATCTAAAATTTTAGAGATTTCTGGGAGAGCTTAGTCAGTGAATTCAAATTAAAAATATTTTAATTAGATTCTATGTGTATGTATATGTTTGTCGAGTCGAAATGGTAGATTTTAGTTACTAGTTCGATTTTTTTGTATTTTTTGCAAGTTATAATAAAGAAAGATTACATTTTTGAAAAATTCAATTTTTGGACTGTATGAGGATTAGAAATAAATAATAATTAGTTACTTTTTTGAAAAATAATGATTATTGCTTTGAATAAGACAAAATTGACGCAAATGGTTGACTTATACAATAAAAACAAGAGAAAAATTGCATTATTTCATCGCGGAAATTGTGTCTTAAAAAAAAAAATAGAGAGAGAACTTTGCTTTATTATAAAAAAATAAAGAAATGAGTTTAAATAAGAGGAAGAAACTCTGGAAGTGAGATTATCTACTTCACCGTCTTTTACTACGTCAGTTATGATCTTTTATACAAATAAATATGCTCTCTACACGTTAGGTAACCGTATGACCTAAACATGTCATGAAATAATAATTCCGTTGGTCGGATACGCAACTTATTTAAGAATGACTGTTATTGGGAGTAACTTAACGACTAAGTATCAGAACAATAATTGTAACTATCTCTGCTCGCTTTAATGTGCAGTGTAAGAGCAGCTGTACTTATGTGAGTGCCTATTTACAGCACTGAGAGTCAAGTGAATGGGCACTCCACTGCTATTTGCTAGACTCGCTCCTGTTTATTACTGCTCGTAATCGTTCACCAACAACGCAGATCGTTGAATTCCCGTTGCAGCCATTTATACCACTTCACTTCATTCAGCAATACTGCTGCGTTAATTCTCGTGTTTATTCACACTTCACATTTGACATTGAGCTGCATAATACGAGAGTTTGTTCTCGCGTTGCATCTCGCTAGTAAGCTATTTGCTTCCTCTTGATTCTCTTACAACCGCTCACTTCTGGGAACTAAATAGTAAATTTCTTTGTAGTACACAATAAATACAAAATTGTTTTTTACCACACGACATCCGAAGAATTGAAGTAGAACCTATGTTTCATTGCTTCTCATCACAGTTTCTTTCTTTCTTATCGTTCCGTTGTCTCAATCGCAAAAACGGAATCCTTATAATTTCGGAATGTCAGTTCGCTTGTCTGTGCGAGTGTCGCGGTCTCGTAATTCCGCCATCTTGGCAACGATTGTGATGAAACTTCACAGTAAGACATATTACACTGACGGCAAAACAGTTCCATAGTCAAATATTCAACAAAATTATATTTAGAGCAGACCCCCACAAGGAAAGTAAGATCTAAAAGAAAAAAAATACCATGTATTGGAAAATGCAGCCAATATTCTTATTCAATTTTTTTTCCCTATTTATTTGAGTATGTCGCAAGATACAAACTCACAAAGTCGTTAAAAATGTGTGTTCCCCCCCCCCCCAATTTTGCAACAAAATTTGAAGATGATAGAACTTAATAAAAACATTAATGTTTGGGGTTAAGATATTTCAAGCATTTTTTTTTTCAATAACCAACAAACAACCTCGCACTTTCATCACCTTTGAATCATTTGTAATGAAATTCGAAAGGAAGACGAGTTTTATTTACTTCAAAACAGATTCATAGACAAAAATATATAAAAACATTTTTGTGGTACTTCCACATACACAAACCTGAGTATTTTTTTTTTTTTTTTTTTTTTTTTTTTTTTTTTTTTTTGCTTACATCATCCAGTGTGGCACGCTTGAACCAGTATTAAAAATGTAACCACATAACAATTTTATCTAGTTCTATATTTCCCGAGATATGAAGCCCCGTCACTTTTGGCTCAGGTATGATGTAATTTACCTATTTTTTACACGAAACTTCCACATGTATGTTAAAAAATGGTGTTCAGTGTTGTTACATGTTTTTTGTTATTTTTGTGTTGTAACACTTTTTTCTTACTGCAACAGTTATTCCGTTCTTTATTCGCTGTACAAGTTTTTACTCACTTCGAGCTCATATACACTGATGAGACAATACATTATGACCATTGCCCACCTCGAGATTGTTGCGGGTACGTCGTTCGGCGGGGAAGGTATACAGGCGGAGCAGAGACTTGCGGGAAGTCATTCTAGTGACGGTACGTGTGGAAAATAGGCAAATCCACTGATTTAAGTTTCTTTGGTAAAGGGAAGATTGTTATGGCATGGCGCCTGGGAAGGAGTATTTAGGAAGCGGCGAGGCTGGTCGGCTGTTCGCGTGCTACTGAAGTGAGCATCTATGGAAAGTGGTTGAACTATTGTGAAACAACGAAAAGGCGACAAGGTCGTGGACATCCACGTATCATCACAAAACCTGAAGGCTTGTCCGCTCTGTAAAGCGGAATAGGGGACGATCTGTGAAGGTAAAGTACAATGCTGGTGTTTTGGAACACACCGTTCAGCGCACATTGTTGAACATGAGGCTTTGCAACAGGCGGTCCTAAGTACAGGGTGTCCAGAAAAGGACTCCCTGATTTCAAAATTAAATATCTCGAAAACAAAGATCGATAGAGGAATGCAGTAAACGGTATGTTTATTGTGACAGCTGTAAGAAGTGTATACAGCAGTGTGAAATAATAGTTACAAAAGCTGCAAACAGATTGCGCTGTACGCTCATATTAGCATACATAAGTGAAATAATCGTATGAAAACAATCTTTGCAAACAATCACATCACAATGTTTTCAAAATGTTCACCATTGGCACGTTTCAATGTTGGAACTGATCGCTCTGAGCTTCGGATCACTATTTAGGCATTACGTATGGCGATTACAGCGCCATCTGTTAGCAGCTTTTGTAACTATTATTTCAAACTGCTGTATACACTTCTTACAGCTGTCACGATAAACATACCGTTTACTGCATTCCTCTATCGATCTTTGTTTTCGAGATATTTAATTTTGAAATCAGGGAGTCCTTTTCTGGACACCCTGTATTATCATGTTGACCTAATTACATCGTCAATTAAAATTGCAGTGGGCACGATATCATCAAGATTGTACCGTGGATCAATGAGAACATGTAGCCTGGTCGGAAGAATCACTTTTCTTGTTACAACAGATAAATGGGCATGTCCGGATGCGCCGTCTTGCAAGTGAAACATGCACGGTGCCATGGACAAAGGTCAGTGGTGGCAGTATTATGCTTTCGTGGACATTCGTCTGGGCTTCCACGGAATATTGATCGAAGGCACCATAAAAGTTGTGGACTACGTGAAAATTATTGCGGACCACCTGTATCCGTTCATGTTTATGTCTTCCACGACGGCGATATCTTCCAGCAGGCTAACTTTCCGTGTCACAAGACCAGAATCGTACTACAGTGGTTTGAAGGGTATGACAGTGAACTCACGTTGATGATATCACCAAATTTGGCTGATATCAACCCGATAGAACACATCTTGTAAACTATCAATCATCCTGGGGAAAGGTCAGCCAAGTGTTACGTAACCACCCCGCTGGTGGATTATTTAGACAAGAACGGCCCAAATTCTCTTCTCTCAACAAATGCAAGCGATTAGCTCGGATAATATCAATATAACCTCCATAAAAATTGAAAGGTTTTATTACAAAGTCTAGAAATGAAAAACTCACTGTTCTGGTCGAAATATTATTGAATTTAATTAATACTGTTCATTGATTCTTAAGACACTTATGTTACGTTGAAACAAATTTTCCATACATTTCTCAAGCTATTTTAACTTGTGTAAGAAAAGCCTGTGCTTCCGGCATACAACCATCTCCAAGCGGCGCGACACACCGCCCGCGCTCTGCCTTGATACAATGCAGGAGCCCAATCAACAATCGCTGCCTCCACAGCTGTGTTGGCCAGCGTCAAATATTGTTACTTAAATATAACAACATTATGCTCCCCCGTTTACTAAACAACCTACAGTCTGTGGAAGCCCAACAATATTACAAATTAAGTTACAAACATTAATAAAACTTTTCAGTATAATTAATAAAATAATAATAACAGTAAATTGATAGTAAAAAATGATTGATGGTTAGTGATAATGTTACAATCTGGGACGCTATCGAGTACCAGCTTCATACCCACAAACCACTGGGCCGTAATTTGAGGGCATTGCGTGACCTGTGCGTAGACATCCGGAGGCAGATACCTCTAAAAGCCTAGCAAGGACTTATCTGATCCATGCCACGTCGAATCGCTGCTGTATTGCGTTCCAAAGGTGGACGAAAACTATATTAAGCAGGTGGTCACATTGTTTTAGTTCATCAGTGTAGATTCCATCTGTTGCGAAGATGCCATATTACACACCAGAGAAATAATCACAGTCTAAGGTTGCACAAACACTTTACTAAGACCATACACTTCCTATCAACATCATTCAAGTAAACCCCCTTATGTAAGGGTGAGTCTAATCTTGTATTGTCCATTTGTATGCAAGGTTTAGCAAGACATCTACATAATTGGTAGTACTTAATATTGTGATACAGTTGGAAGTCCTTGCATGCTGTTGAATTATTGACGACAGTAATATGGCACCAATGAAAGGAAAAAAAATTAAATGTTTGAAATCTGTACGCTGTACTGTGTGATTTAGTTATATTTCTGGTCCAAAACCGCTACACATGTGAGATTGCGTACTTTCGCATGAAGTAATGAAGCAGTAACACGTCACCCATGTATCTTAAATTAGTGTTAAACACTAAATTACGAGAACATAAGCTGTACGAAGTGTCGGTTGTCATTTTGGCTTAGGCCCGGTGACACGTGGTGAGGAATATGAAAGATTTCTTCGAAGAACGACGGGTACCACATCTTCCCTGACCTGAAAATTCGCCTGAAATGTCAGCCATTGAACATTTCTGGAATATTATTGATCGGTAACTTGTTCGTTCTGGTCCTCCTGCATCCACAGTCGATGCTTTGTGGACGCACCTTCAATGCTCATGGCAGTGTGTTCCCCAGCAGGATATCCAGGCTCTCTTTGATTCCGTACCACGACGTCTACAGGCTCTGATCGCAGCACGTGGCGGCTTAACACCATACTGAATCCCCACAGTGAAAGTGAATGTACAGTTCTGCGGTTCTAATCATTTGTGTAGTGCCATGTCCCTAATCTGCAGAATAAATTTCATTATAATCCCATGACTCCTGCTTGGTGTTGCATATTTTACAATCAGTAGTGTAGATGTCAGAAAGAGGATATGCATAAAGATATGGCATTAGAAGATGATGTCCTTGCATACAACACTGTAAATGGGCAACTAAATTTAAACAGGGAAGAACCAACAATGAAGATGATCTCCGCGCAGGAAAGTAGGTGGAATAAATCACTGGGGACAGTGTAATGAGCTGGTGACGGAAAACAGAAGGTTAACAGTTGGATAGAATGAAAATAAGTCTGGCATTTATATGATAACAGAAGATCCCATACTGACAGAGTAACTGGATATGAGAAAAATTTCCACCAGTTGGCTGTCGAAACTCTTTGCAACAAATTAAAAAGCAGTGAGTAGGCAGTGTTTGCGAAAAATATAACTCTCTTTCAATCCAGTTCAGTAGATCTGCTGAATTTTTAGTGACTGTGGGTGAGATCTCAATCCATTACTTTAGCCCAGGATCAAAGCGCCAATTTACTCAGTACAAGCACACCAATTATCCTTCTCCAAAGAAGTCCATTGTTTTTCCTTCTGCAGGGAATCTGATTGTGTCTTTTTATTTTTGGGAATTCTAAGAATTCACTGCTTCCACATTTCCTGAAAAGTGTTGAATCATTACGGCTGCATCACACGCTAACTTGATGAAGCCATTTCAAGGAAAAGAGATGATGCAAGTTGTCTAATAGTTGCTATTTCATCAGAAAAAGTGTTCCAAAATCAAAACTCTCATTCCCATTGCTTCAATTCATGAGTTGGTACTGCAAACCTCCTCTTCTTCAAATATAGCCCCCTCGACCAGAGTTAACCTCTGCTCTGTGCATTCAAATTCCGAATGGCATGAGGGAAGAAAGAATTCACATAAGCATCAGTATGGAATCTTATTTCTCTCATCTTACCTCTCATGTGATTGCGGCCCAAATAGGTTGGTGAACGAATTATTTCGTCGCACTCTTTAATAAAAATTAAATGTTCGCACATTTGAAAATCAATTGGAATGAAAACTATGGTGTCTGTCTATCAGACAATCCTAACCCTATCTATGTATCAACTATGCGACGCTTTCGTAGGATCTGTAGCAAATAGTCACAAATCCAGCGGCTCTTCTCTGTACTATCTATACTACCAATCAATATTTAAGATACGGATTCCAAACGGCACAACAGTAGTTCAAATTTTGACGCACGAGAATGTTTTAGACTATCTCCTTTACCTGTGAGTTAAAGTTCTTCAAAATTCTATCCATGAATTGCGGTCTTGAATTGGCATTAACTGCAACAGAAGTTGTGTGCTGGTCCCATTTCAAGTTGATTCGTACCGTTACGCCCAAATACTTTAGGGAATCAGCACATCAGTAACAAAACAGTCAACTTCGTACGCGTGGAAAACAGGTTCTTTTTATTAGTTACGCAAACTGCCTTGCATTTTTAAGAATTTAGTGTAAGGCAGGGCCGGATTAAGACAGCGCGGGGCCCGTAGCAAATGTGAAGAAGGGGCCCTAGATTTTCCAGATTTTTGGCCTCCGGGGCAAAATTGTAGAGCTAAAAAAAAAAAAGGTCGCCCATCTATCCTAAGCGCGGGTTCCCCTAGGAGGCGCGAGGCCCGTAGCATTTGCTTCCTCCTGCTACGTGGTTAATCCGGTACTGGTGTAAGGCCATCTGCACACTGCGCAATTGCAACGCAACGCGACTCAGACTTGAGTATCGTCAGTTTGAGTTGCCTGCTAGCACCACATACTGAGGATACTATGAAACCGGGCGTGGTGGGTGAACGGTTAACGTTCTAGCCTCGCATTCGGGAGGACGCCGGTTCGAATCCCCGTCCGGACATCCAGATTTGGGTTTACCGTGGTTTCCCCAAATCACTCCAGGCAAATGCCGGAATGCTTACACCGAGCGTGGTGGTGTAACGGATAGCGTTCTGGCCTCGCATTCGGGAGGACGGCGGTTCGAATCCCCGTCCGGGCATCCAGATTTGGGTTTTCCATGGTTTCCCCAAATCACTCCAGGTGAATGCCGGGATGCTTCCTTCAAAAGGCCATGGCCGAATTCCTTCCCATTCCTTGCCCCCATCCTTTCCCGTCTCTAAAGACCACGTTGTTAAAAAGGGACGTTAAACTGTTAAAAAAAAAAGGAATGCTTACTTCAAAAGGCCATGGCCGAATTCCTTCCAGTTCCTTGTCCCCAGTCCCATCCCACCTCTAATGACGTCGACGAGGCGTAAAGCAGTAAGTATAAAAAAACAAAAAACAAAAAAACTATGAAGCCATACAGTCTCATCAGTTTGCCTCTAGCCCTAGTAAGCGTCGTTCTAATAAACATCCTGTTGCGGCTTCTAACCAAGTTTCTCATCAATTGATGATGATGTTATTGTTGCCTATTTTTACTACAATTGTAATAGAAAAAGAAAAATCCGAAGAATGTGTTACCATTCTTAAATCCTAAATACAAGAAAAAAGGATGAAAAACACGTAGAGTTGGTAAATAAATTTAATAAAAGATATCAATCACTTATAAAATTTTGAAGTTAATACTAATGGTAAGAAGTAATAAAATGTAAATAAACGAGCAAGGTTTTTAACGTGGAATTAATTAAATTATTCTTCATGTTAAACCACACATGCGCAACAAGTGTCGATATTAACCACGGAAAAAAAGCATTTCTTCTCAATAGATAACCATAACGTCCTGAATTTCTGTATCAAATGACATGTTGCAACGGTACAAATGATCAAAAAAATAAATTTAACTTCTATTTTTACTAAACTGTTCGTAAGTTCTTTCCCTTATACAGCGGACTGATTAATAAAAAAAATGCTTGCTGTTGATTGCTGTTGCTTGTTAACTATTTAAACTAATCAGACGACGAAGACTGAATGTTTCCTCCTCACTTTGAACTGAATAACATTGCGCTATCCACGACAATGAGTTCAAAATCTTACAAAACAGTCTATTAAATCCAAATATTCATTAAAACCCGGATACTAATACTTATTACACTTTCTGTTTTTTTTTAATTCACCCACACACTTAACTTGAAAGCGTGTTCATCCGTAATGTTTCACAAGACTCGCAAGAGACGCGACTGGCCGGCGACTTCCTTGCAGATCGCGTGAGACTTAGGATACGCGTCTCTTGGGAGTCGCGCCGTTTGTGCCTCCCCATTACACAACTTTGGAAGTGATTTACTGGATACTCTCAAGATACCCGATTCTCCGTCACGTCGCCTGAATTGCGTGTCAAGAGGGCGTAAGATGTCATCTATTGTAACATGCCGAAATAACACCCAGATCGCGCTGAATTGTTAAGAAATCGGCAGGATTATTTAATTTCCATTGATGACTGTGCTTACAGCGAAGAATATCAAACTGCTGTTAAAGTTGTATCCAAGTCTGTTTACACTCCTGGAAATTGAAATAAGAACACCGTGAATTCATTGTCCCAGGAATGGGAAACTTTATATACACATTCCTGGGGTCAGATACAACACATGATCACACAGACAGAACCATAGGCACATAGACACAGGCAACAGAGCATGTACAATGTCGGCACTAGTACCGTGTATATCCTCCTTTCGCAGCAATGCAGGCTGCAATTCTCCCATGGAGACGATCGTAGAGGTGCTGGATGTAGTCCTGTGGAACGGCATGCCAAGCCATTTCCACCTGGCGCCTCAGCTGGACCAGCGTTCGTGCTGGACGTGCAGACCGCGTGAGACGACGTTTCGTCCAGTCCCAAACATGCTCAATGGGGGACAGATCCGGAGATCTCGCTGGCCAGGGTAGTTGACTTACACCTTCTAGAGCACGTTGGGTGGCACGGGATACATGTGGACGTGCATTGTCCGGTTGGAACAGCATGTTCCCTTGCCGGTCTAGGAATGGTAGAACGATGGGTTCGATGACGATTTGAATGTACCGTGCACTGTTCAGTGTCCCCTCGACGATCACCAGAGGTGTACGGCCAGTGTAGGAGATCGCTCCCCACACCATGATGCCGGGTGTTGGCCCTGTGTGCCTAGCTCGTATGCAGTCCCGATTGTGGCGCTCACCTGCACGGCGCCAAACACGCATACGACCATCATTGGCACCAAGGCAGAAGCGACTCTCATCACTGAAGACGACACGTCTCCATTCGTCCCTCCATACACGCCTGTCGCGACACCACTGGAGGCGGGCTGCACGATGTTGGGGCGTGAGCGGAAGACGACCTAACGGTGCGCGGGACCGTAGCCCAGCTTCATGGAGACGGTTGCGAATTGTCCTCTCTGATACCCCAGGAGCAACAGTGTCCCTAATTTGCCGGGAAGTGGCGGTGCGGTCCCCTACGGCACTGCGTAGGATGTGACGGTCTTGGCGTGCGTCCGTGCGTCGCTGCTGTCCGGACCCAGGTCGACGGGCACGTGCACCTTCCGCCGACCACTGGCGACAACATCGATGTACTGTGGAGACCTCGCGTCTCACATGTTGAGCAATTCGGCGGTACGTCCACCCGGCCTCCCGCATGCCCACTATACGCCCTCGCTCAAAGTCCGTCAACTGCACATAAGGTTCACGTACACGCTGTCGCGGCATGCTACCAGTGTTAAAGACTGAGATGGAGCTCCGTATGCCACGCAAACTGGCTGACACTGACTGCGGCGGTGCCCAACCGCTGCGCAGCTAGCGCCCTTCGACGGCCAACACTGCTGTTCCTGGTGTGTCCGCTGTGCCGTGCGTTTGATCATTGCTTGTACAGCCCTCTCGTAGTGTCCGGAGCTAGTATGGTGGGTCTTACACACCGGCGTCAATGTGTTCTTATTTCAATTTCCAGGAGTGTATAAAAATTAAGAAAAGAAATGGTCCTATTACACTTCCTTAATGATGTCTTCTGTGCTGTCTCATCGATTTTTGACTCTCTTGAAAAATCATTTTATGAGAATAGCACAATACCATTTGAAACCTCGTTCGAGGAATTCAGCCGCAACAAATATAGACTACAACATTTCTGTTAAGTCATGGCTACAAGTGTCCAGCTACGAACTTATGGGACGGACAACTAACACAGATATTACTGCCATACGTTTTACCTCAGCATAATCTTGATCACCCACCAAAGCAATAAGTTTATTTCTTTAAACAAAGGAAGTGTCGATAAGAGACTATATCGGACATTTTTATGACGTCACTATCTCAAAGCCTGGGAATATACAAGGACTTAACGTGTGAACGCTAATGGTGGCGTAGGTGGGTCTTCTGTTTTCCTGCTAGGTTATTCCAAGCCATGACCGGCGTTACTGCGTGCTAAGATGTTCTGACCTTACTCTTTGCTCGAACAGCTCTCTGTTCTTACGTGATCTTATACCTTGGTGCCTGCTTTCCAAAGTTTACGTAACTAGCACAATGAATCAAATGGAAGCTGTCTTTATCGAGATATAACCCGAGGAATACAACTCCAGTGATGCGTACTGAATTAATGAGCAATCAGAAAAAATAAAACATAATTAGTTCTTAATTGAATAATATCTAAACCTTCATTGTTACTCTGCAATATCGATAAAAACAGACTTGGAATTTGTTTCGTAATTTATATTCCTTGTTTCCCAGTGAGTACACTATGAAAGGTGATGACAAATATTTTTTTAAAATAATAAAAATGAAAAATAAAGTAAAATAAAAATTGTCCCTAGTTTTCTAGCTCTTACTCTTAAGATTATACCTTACCAACCTGTCAGTGGGATAGAAAACATTTTCTTAGGAACTGTAGATGTCGGTTAAAAATCACGTACTGTAACTTCCAACTTGTTCGCTTAACTCCTGTGAATGCGGATTCCAAACAGCATAACAGTATTCCTTTTTTTTTTTTTTTTTTTGTAACAGTTTAACGTCCCTTTTTAACAACGTGGTCTTTAGAGACGGGAAAGGATGGGGGCAAGGAATGGGAAGGAATTCGGCCATGGCCTTTTGAAGGAAGCATCCCGGCATTCACCTGGAGTGATTTGGGGAAACCATGGAAAACCCAAATCTGAATGCCCGGACGGGGATTCGAACCGCCGTCCTCCCGAATGCGAGGCCAGAACGCTATCCGTTACACCACCACGCTCGGTAACAGTATTCCAATAACAGTCATGTTCGCAACAGTAATATTACGCCCCTAAAAACTAAGGTTATTGGTTTCCTTAGTATGATGAATTCATTTCATATTATTATTGAAGGTTAATATTTTATATTTTGTGTCTCTAACTCATCATTCATGAGTTACTGGATTCACTGTTTTATGCCAATTCAAATTACTTTGCTTACCGAGTCGAGTTTCAAATAAGAATGTTTTTTGTACATTTACCGTGATTAAATTTTCTGGATTTAAATTATACCTCTGACTTCATATGCCATTCACACTGTCCTAAGACCGTTGGTAAACATAGAAATTATGTTCGGCTACAAAACTTCCCTCAGTAGTCATGAAAGAAAGTACATTCTGATGTAGTTTGGAGTGCATTGTAACATAATGTAAACGACTTGATGCCAAATACTGGCTCAAGCAACCAACTCCGTCAGAAATTCCGCATTTATTAATCCATTTAACGTTTAGAAAAAATGCACATTAAATTATAACATTCCGCAATTTCAATAAGAAGCGATGGTTAGGTGTAATGTCGAACGCCGTTAAGAAATCGAGGAAGAAAGGGTCAAATTACAATAATTTATTAATAGTTCACTTTATGTTGTGTAAGAAAGAAAACCTGTTTCTTTTAACATGTACTGTCAGAGGCGTAATGAATTATAGTAACTATTACTAAAGTACAGGAATTTGTTCGAGCGACAAAAGTCGCCAGCCAGCCGTTGACCTGATGACAGAGGCGATTTCGCCACGTACTGGGGCCGCGCGGGCATCGCCACTTCAGGAATGTGCAATTCGCTTGTTAGTGGGTGCGATGTCCGATAGGTTATTGCCGCCCCGCTAAGCAGGTCAACCGAGCCTTCATTTTAAGTAAGATAGCAAGGAGCGGTCACTTGGAGACCGGAGCTGATCGTACGCGCCTCGGGCATCGACTTGCCGACCCAGCCAGCTATCCGCTCGTCGTCTAATCGCTAAGTGCTTTTCTGCAACCCGTTAACGGAGTGGACTGTGGCTTTCGGCGATTACTTGCCATGTATCGCAATCTTCTACGGCAATAAACTTGCAGTAGACCGTCTACCAATTCATTAATAATTTCAGTAGGCAAAGTATTCCCTCTCCTGTTTGCTCGCCTCAGGGCGTGGTGTCAGAGATAGCAATTATTCTAGCAAGCAGGCAGCAGACTATCGGCGGTCCAGTAACTGACGGCTGCCCCGACCTGCGAGAAGAGAAGTACTAGATACAGCCACAAGTAAGTTCACTCCCCATTGGCCACACCATCCTGACAAACCCGTGGCGCGGATCAACCCCCAAAAGGGTCCACCACAGTTTGGTGGTCAGAAGAGGATCGAACCCAGGACCTGACGAAGCGGAAGAGCAGCGAGCAGCGGCGGCGGTAGCAGCTGGCGGGAGGCGTGGCAGCGTGCAGCGAGGCAGCCAGACGTCACACGGTCAGCTGGAGGCGAGATAACGCGACACCTGACAACGTCGCAGACTTCGGGCTGCGTGCAGATAGCAACGGAAGTCAGTCGGCGGAGAGCGGCAGTGGAGGACGGGTCTACGCCGGCGGCTACAAGGAAGGCGTTCCGGCGCGGCGCGGGGTGCGGTTGGCGCGACATCTTGGCAGTGACACATCTCGGTAAGTGGACCTCAGCCTTATTTTTGCATGATGGCAAAGACTTCAGTAACAGTCCAGGACGCAGTAAATGATTTGAATGAGCGGGTTGCTAGCTTGGCTACAGGAAGTACCACTGTTAAAAGTAAAAGTAGCAATTTGCAGTTCCTAAGTTCGTTCTTATCTCCGGATGTGACTTTCAGTGGAAATTCAGGGGAGGACGTGAATGAGTTTTTTGCTCGGTTAGAGACAATATTAGAGCTTGCCAATTTGTCATCGGAAGAAAGATTAGGGGTTTTGAAATGTAGACTTCGGGGGGAAGCATTTCGCCAATTAATGTACGATGAGGATTTTAAAAATTCTGCCACGTTTGATGGTTTGAAATATGAGCTGCAGAAGCGGTATAAAGACAAAGCGAGCATGAGATCATATCGGGAGAGGTTACGGAATTTGAAACGTTTACCGGCGGAACCGATTGAGAAATTTGCAGATAGGATCAAGGCGCTAAGCAGTCATACCTATGAGTTAACGGGGGAGGAAGAACATGATTCAGCGGTGAGATTTGAAGTTGATCAAAGAAATTTAGACTGTTTGTTATCAGGGCTTGGAGAGGAGATTGCGGAGTACGTATTACTGCAGAAACCAAAAACATTTTCTGAAGGGGTCGAAACGGCCATTTTTTATGACCAAGTGAAGCAGAAAACGGCAGCAGAAGGTAAGTCTAGAGTTAAGCATGTATTTTATACAAGGAAGGTGATCAAATG
>CM061921.1:35037204-35108935 GCA_031002005.1 Vandiemenella viatica
GTAAACCATCATACTGTGCCATATCTATAAAAAAAATATAAGCATAGGTTAAAAAAAAAACATGACATAATAAAGTTAACTACAAAAATATAAAGTATAATGTACTCACAATCAGCTAATTCCTGTTCCAAGCCTGCACCAGATAAAGTCTCATGACTCGCTGGCTCTGCAAATTGCAAAACCCTGGGTGGATCAGAAGGACCTGAAACCGATGAGAATTAAGCTGGCATCCTAGCTACATGGAATGTAATAAAAAAAAATATCAAAGTGAGACTTACCATTTGGTTGCATGGAATGAGTCCTCCTTCGTTTACTGGGCACGTTAATTTCATCACACTCCAGTAAATCTATGAAAAAAAAAGACATTTGTTAAATGAAATTTTTTTTAAAGCATACTGTATTCAATATTAAGTTAAAACAGTACATGGATTTTTGTTAAATGAAAAAATTATACTCATGAAACGATAGAAAGCTATCAGAATAAAGCTGACATCTAATTACAAGGAATATATAAAATAAATAACTTACCATTCATTTGCATGGGTACATCGTAAGTACTAGTGGTAGGGATACCCTCGAACTCTAGTTCTTCAGATGGCATATCTGTAAAAAAAAAAAAAAAAAAAAAAAAAAAAAAAAAAAAGTTAGGATAAAACGCAATGTTAATTAAATGAAATTTTTATCAACAATATCAAATATTTAACAGTACATGGATTTATGTTAAATGAAAAATTATAAAGCTGACATCTAATTACAATTAATAAATAACAAAGTGGGACTTACAATTCATTTGTATGGGTACATCGTAAGTACTAGTGGTAGGTATACCCTCAAACTCTAGTCCGTCAGATGGCGTATCTGTAAAAAAAAAAAGTTTAAATGTAACATAGGATAAAACGCTATGTTAACTAAATGAAATTAAAAAAAAAACTTACTGAGATATTTATCAAATAATTCCCAATTCCATTCGTTGGAACCGAAAACCAACAGACTTCCATCACTAGTGGCTCCTTCAGACAGTAAATCTAAAAAAAGATAGCATAGTTTAAAAGACTACATAAATTTTGTTAAATAAATAATTAAAACTGGCAATGTATGAAAAAATAATTACCTTGCAGATTCACGTCATCGAGAGAAGGCAAATCTTCAATGCTTTGCGAAGACATTGTCTCTGTGTAAGTTCAGATACAACTGGCTTAGTTCCTGTTACGACGCTTCTTTTATAGAGGCCTGCACCCCAAGATAATGACTGTGAGAGGCGCCAGCGTGGCTGCAGGGGCGGGGCGCGTGACCTACAAAGATAATGACGGTAAGCGGCGCCGGCGTGGCTGCAGGGGGCGGGGCGCGTGACCTATTTAATACAGAACCGGGGTTCTGGATATAGGAGGGGAAGCTACCTGCACACCTGCAGGGGCGGGGCGCGTGACCTACAAAGATAATGACGGTAAGCGGCGCCGGCGTGGTTGCAGGGGCGGGGCGCGTGACCTACAAAGATAATGACAGGCCGGTGGCGCCTAATTATAGGGGAAGCGGCCGCAGGGGGCGGGGCGCGTGACCTACAAAGATAATTACGGTAAGCGGCGCCGGCAGCCAGATAGATAATGACAGGGCGGTGGCGCCTAATTATAGGGGAAGCGGCCGCAGGGGGAGGGACGGGTGAGATAATTATAGGGCGCGAACTCCGCATATCCTTCCTACTAAGAGGGTGCCCTGAACCACTCCCCGCTCTTCCGCCCTCCTTTCGGAGGCCGTTGGCAAGCAGTGGGTGATTCCTTATACCGGGAATCTTTCAGTCGCCAGAGCCTCGTCCGTGCAAACAGGGTGCACCACGTGAAGGAGAGGTTGACATTTGGTTGGAAAAGGCTAGTATAGCCTCTCCCAAACCCTTACACCCCAATTAGCAAAAAGAGCCTTCATGAAAAAGAGAAACCTTTTAGTTTCAAATATTGATCTAAGAATAAGAAAGAACTTTTTAAACTGTTTTGTGTGGAGCACAACACTTTATGGTAGCGAAACATGGACTTTAGGAATACCGGAAATAAAGAAAATTGAAGCATTTGAAATGTGCTGCTACAGAAGAATGCTGAAAATTAAGTGGACAGACAAAATAAGAAATGAACGAGTTTTGGAAATGATTGGTGAGGAAAGAAGTTTTTGGAAGAAGCTTACAGAAAGAAGAGACAGGCTGGTAGGTCATATTTTGAGACATGCTGGATTGGTTAATTTGTTAGTGGAGGGAACAGTCGAAGGTAAGAACTGTAGAGGAAGACAGAGATTAGAATATATGTAGCAGATAATTGAGGGGTATGTAGAAATGAAGAGGTTAGCACAAGATAGGAAAGGATGGAGGATTGCATCAAACCTGTCGAAAGACTGACGACAGCAAAAAAAAAAATATGATGACGCTCATAAGCTGATATAACGATAAAAATTTAGACTAGAGGAAGTAAATTATAGACCTATGTAAATGGGTACAAATTTGTGGGCACTTTTATTTTAATTTCTTATCTTTTCAACTTATCATTAAAATAAAAGGTGATTTATATTACTCATGGGAGCACGAGCTGTACATTAATCGATACCCCATTATACTCCAACCAACATCTCTTGCGTGAATCATGCTCAAAAAAATTATCTTACATTTCCTAGCTTTTTGACATCTCATTAAAATGAAGCATGCCCCATTTTACCTGAAGGAACGAGGGCTATACATTAACCGAAACCTTATTAAAATCCGCCCAGTCATTTTTACGTGAATCACATTCAGAGAAAGCATATCTTAAATTATCAACTATTCGACATCATATAAAAGCTAAACATACCATACTTTACCCACGGAAAGTACATTAACCGAAACCACGTTAAAATCTGGCTGGTAGTTTTTACTGGAATACCTTTTAGCCCAACTTACAGACAGATAGATAGGTTTTTTTTAAAAAAAAAAAAAGTATGGTCCTTCTCTGTAGCTTATTAGCATCACCCCAAATGATTTTTTAAAAATATCTTAAAGGTATAGACATTTTCCCTTTTACTTTATTATAATACGTATATATTCTGGCGTGGCGTGGCGTGACAGAGCAAGAAACAGATGTTTTCAGTATTTTTCTTTTCTCGGGAACCACATCTATTTTTTGGGATAAAATTATCTTATATTTTAGTCAGGGATCTGGGATATCCAAGTCCCACATGTCATGCAAATTAGTTCAACTGTTTCCCTGTGACTGAAGCACCAACGACATTCGGATATACATATATATATATATATATATATATATAAATCGTAAACCACTTTAAACCAAAAGCGCATTCCGTGGAGAATAGAGAAATTTTTTGTTACAGGAATCGTATTTATCCATTCTGTTACTAAGTAAAAGTATGAACAAGAATGTGTGCAGTTACTGAAGGAATCACTAACTACACTACATCTGGCTAGCGTCAATGGAGTTATGTAGGATGTAATCAAATGCTATAAAAACATAAAAAAAGTTGTATGCTTCAACTGCGCGTGTGATGTGTGTACATTCGTGAATTTAGATGCCTAGTTGTGTCTTATATGATATTTCTGATTCGATACAACCACTGAAGCGATTAGTGTTGCAGAACGACATTCTATAATCTGTGTGGTTCACTTTATCGCAGAAATCCATTACATTTAAAAAAAAATTAAAAACATCATCCACCCTGTGTTTATTACAATGTTTGCATAAATGGAGTCTCCCGTGGTTACTACCACCTAAAAGAAAATAAACAACATGTAGCATATAGCGAAGCCTGGGTGAAACAGGTGACATCAACATTTATTCTCGCAGACTTTGTTGTCCTATCTCCTATACCTACCACACAAGTAAACCTAAACCTATGTGATTCATGCGGGTCACATGTAATCCGTGCACTGTAATCATAGGGCAGTAAAATACAATGTGTCGTTTTTGCAACTTGCAGAAACATTGTAGCAAGCAGGAAGTCTTAACAACCGGTTCTAGTACTAGAAGTGATACGTAATGTCGCCTTTACAGTCTACCTATTATTCCAACACATGTTGCAATTTTACGACTGCTCATAATCAAACTTTTAACAGCAATGCTTGGTAAAAAATGAACTATATATTTACTTGTTTACCTTTCATTTCCAGGCTAGTGGGAATATTGTAACGTTCAGGTCTGGTAATTTGGAAGATGCAGGTTCAATAATCCAACCGACCATACATACTTCTGTTTCCCATGGTTCCCAAAAACACTACAGCGCTCAGTTTTTATATCTTATCAGGATTACAACCTGCAAATAGCTATTTCTTAACGACATGAAATAAGTTTATGACAAATTAAAGGTCAAATGCCAAGCCGCAGATAACTTCAGCTAAGACAGATTTTCTTTTTGCATTTATGAAAAAGGTATCAAAACAAGACACATCAAATTTTTTTAATCCGCATTTTTTTTTTTTTTTTGCAAGAAGTTGGCAAATTAGCGAAACGTTTCTTGATTTCAATTACCATTGATGAATCTTTAGATACGTTATGATTATTTAGAAACATGTGTGGAAGGTCAATTGTAGGAATTAATCGGTAAAAACCAATACACCACAAAAATGGCTTTTTACATGTGATCTAAGCTAGATAACAATATGCATTAGGAATAAAACTGATAGCATAAATTTTTCCTATACTAATCCAGCTCATTATTTTCTATAAACGAGAAGAATCAAATTAAAAAGAATACAAAATTTTGTTAAACACCGCGAAATCTCAGAAAATTATATAAATAAATGAATTGTAAGTACATTCACCGTTTCGTAACTGATGCCTTTACTTATATCCAAAACGGCATCTTGTGAGATTCAATATCTTCCTCCATCACTTCCTGTCTTGAGTTAACATCTTCATATCAATAAATCCCTTACAACCTATGTTCTCAATTATCTGCTTAATGCTACCCTAATATTTGTTCGCCTATACAGTTCCTTTCATTCTGTAACTGTTCTCTCCACTAACACATTAATCCCACATGTATTAAAATGAGATCCACCATTATAGTATCTTCTTTCTGTGAGAATTTTCCACAGACTTCTTCCCACTCACACCATTTCCAAAACACGTTTATTTCGTACTTTATATGCCCACTTAATCTCGACATCCTTTTATAGCACCACATTTCAAATACTTCAGTTTTTTTTTTCTAGTATTCCCAAACTACATGCCTCACTATCATAAATTGCTGTGCTGCAGACATAGTGGGTTAAAAAGTTATTTCAATGTAGATCAATACAGTATATGAAACTGAAAGATTTCTCTTTTTCAAGTAGGCTCTTTTCGTTAACACTATTCTGTATAAACATGATTCCTGCCTGTGCCATTAATTATAATTTTACTACGTACCTAAGTCATAGATTTCGCTTACTTTTCCTATTACATCTGACCTTAATTTTATATTTAATCTACGAATGCCCACAAACATTTTAATTGGAAGATAAGAAGTTCGTGAACTGGACTCTATAGGTTTTCTCTTCGTATGTATGAAAGTCTGTTGATGGAGTTGTCGGCCATGGACTGAAGTGTAAAAGTACTGCACCGACTCTAGCACATTTACTAATCCTAGCAGCTCATAAAATCCTATTGGAATGTGGGTCATACTACATGGGTCAGACAGTAAACACGTTCATACCTCCCTGCACAGAACGTTCCAGAAACCTGTTATTAAGATACATCGGTTGGTCGACGGTAGTGAAAATACCACACAAAATCGTTTGAAAATTCTACCCGGAGAGTTTGTAGGAACCTGTTACTGCGCTACCACATTGGACCCATGGAGGTACAACGGTTCAGACTTAAATATCAGTAATTAAGGTTCTGAAGGGCGTGGGTTCGATCCCATCTCCTGCCATCCTGAATTAGATTTTCTATGATATTCCAAAATCACTTCAAGCGAATGACGTGATTGTTCCTTTAAAAAGCCATGGCCGAATTTCTTCTTGTTTCTTGTCGCACCTACCCCAATCCTTTCCAAACTCGAATGAACTCAGCATCGATGAGCAGTAAAGCAGCAATTAAAAAAAAATTAAATATCAGCCTAATTTACTGCATTGTGGTGAGTACAAATTCAGTTTTTTTTTTTTTTTTTTTTTTTTTTTTTTTTTTTTTTTTTTGTAACTGCTTTACGTCTTTTTTTTAACATCGAGGTCTTTAGAGACGGGAAAGGATGGGGGCAAGGAATGGGAAGGAATTCGGCCATGGCCTTTTGAAGGAAGCATCCCGGCATTTGCCTGGAGTGATATGGGGAAACCATGGAAAACCCAAATCTGGATGCCCGGACGGGGATTCGAACCGCCGTCCTCCCGAATGCGAGTACAAATTCAGATTCACAGTGAAATTAAATAAATTTTGGTTCAAGAAGTAGAACATAAACGATTCAGAGAAAACATAAAGAAACCTGCAAAATTAATCTCTCTGAAAAGGAGTCCAGTGACTAATTATTGTATTTCTGGATACACACATTTGATGTGTCCATCAAAAAAATCATATACTGCTTTCAGAAGCTCGTGTTTTGAGGAACTGTAATGATTCTGGTAAGATTATAATGTTCTTAATATAATGGAATCTACTGTTAGAATAGGGCTATAGCGGATCTATAACAAACCCAGCATAGATTCAGGGAATCAAACTGATATAGAGAAGGACATTGTGCTTCGAGTCATCTGGAACTGTTAAAAGATGTTTCATCAACGATAGTTTGAAACAGGTATTCTGTTCGTCCGGTAGAATGGACGAATCTTAATCAGCTTTGTTGTATACACTCACTCAATTCAGACTATGAAGAAGTTTGGTAATTAACTCAGTCGTTTGGTACACCATTTGGTGGTTATGTACTTTCATTTTTAACATGACTTTCCGGCTCGTCGAAGTGGTGATCGTTAGAGTTTTTGAGGCGCAGGAACAAAAAGATGTTGGCCATGGCCTTTTGAAGAAACCATCCCATCACTCCTGTAGTGAATCAGGGATACCATTGAAAACTGAAATCTGAATGACTGGTCCGGATTTCAAACTCACGTAGTAACGAATCTAGCCCCGAGCATTAACCACTCACCCTGCAGATTATGTCAGTTATGATCTGTATAATATCATTTCTGGCCAAGTGCAGAATCCTCTATCACTGCTGCCAGAACCAGCTAATTTCCTCCACTGTGAGTGTTGTTAAACATGTAGAAAACAACATCAATTTACGTATCTTTATGTTTTCATCAAAACGCAAAGAAAAGGGAATTGGTTAATAGTATGACGTTCGTTTTATGCACACATGGTGCGAATGAATACAGAAACTGTCAAGAAAATTAATTTTATTTTGAGAAAAAAAACCAAAACACAAATTCGTTGGTTTAGATAGCAGAAATGACTCTTAAGAAGGAAGAAGGTGTCTTGAACATGGCATTATGTAGAAAAATGGTCATGGACTTCCAAGAAAAAGTACGGAAAAAATGTATTTTACAGAAGAAAGACACAATAAAAGATAAAAAAATCAATGGGATCGAAGAAATGAAACAAGAAGATACTTCCCGTGGTACATAGCTGGGCGAAATCGAAAAGAGGTATCCATTTTTTTAACTGCTTAACGTCTCTTAACAGCGAAGTCTTTAGAGACGGGAAAGGATGGGGGGCAAGGAATGGTAAGGAATTCGGCAATAGCCTTTTGAAGGAAGCATCCCGGCATTTGCCTGGAGTGATTTGGGAAACCATGGAAAACCCAAATCTGGATGCCCGGACGGGGATTCGAACCGCCGTCCTCCCAAATGCGAGGCCAGAACGCTAACCGTTATACCACCACGCGGTAAGAAGTATCCAGAAGTTATAGAGAAGAGCTGTGCGTTTTATGACTGTTTGCCTAACCCTTACAGGATCGACAGGGAACGTGGGCTGGAATTGCTTGGCAGACACAAAAAGCAGTTTCCACTTGAGTTTATTGGCTAATATTCGAACAATCTCTTTCACTTACGACCCCAATGAAACACCCAGCGACGTATTCGGGTTGCAATGACAAGAGAAATGAGATTCGAGAAGAAAATGATGATTTCATGTACTACTTTGAGCCATTACGGACTGGAATATACAGAATTAAATTATTTCTGGAGAAAAGTACAGTCTGCAGATACAGGTGACGATATAAGAGTAAAATATAATGAAATAAAAAACTGTAAAATGACCTATTAGGTTTTCACAGCCACATTCGGAATTTCTCTTAATGAGTACTGCAGATAAATTTATAACAACGACCTGTTACAAAAAGCTAGAAGAAATTATTCATAAAAATTGTTAAAATTACTTCAGAGGACTTGCAGATCATAAAGATCTATTCCAATGTCGAAATAAAAATTTAAAAAAATGTTTACGTTACTTTTCTCTATTATATGGGAAGTATGATTGATAGTTAAATATAAAAAAAAAAATTACTGTACTCCACATAGAGTCTTTGACACGCTATGCGCATTGCTTCCATCCCGATTACGCAGTGGCTAATGCACATCCATAACACCGCAAGGTTTGAGTCCGGCTACAAACATGGGTATCTTTAGTGTTGTAGTGACACCTATCACTTTTTGGTTCAGTCGCCTACGTCCAAAGTCGTGGCAAAGAGGCACCACCCACGTCATCTGTTAGAGGTTGAACCAGTATGAGAAAGAGATTGAATGACTATGGAGGCACGTCGAGGAGAGTGGAGTGGTGACAGGACGCTCCAGTATTTTACCACGTGGAGCTACGATCCAAGTTTGCGGTCGCGTGTGGCAATATTTTCATATAGTAGGGAATCATATGAGCATGACGTTGAAGACATCCGGAGAATGGTAGTGTGATAAATTTCAATGTACTGCAGTTGTTTCTGAGATTAAAAGGAAAAACCCGATCACGATTCTGGACAAGGAAGCTTGTCAGTTAGGATTTCTTATGTCTCTAAAAACTTTCATCCCTGAGATAGTGGCCGGACAATAAAATATAATAATATTTTTGTTTGTACTTAATTTCTTGTATTTGTAATGTTTGTTTATGAATGGGTCAACATAGTTTTGTCCTCATGTAGAACCCCACATAAATAGTTAAAATTGTAGAATTTTTGATTAATGTTTTGTAAATTTAATAAGTTATGGATTCAAAGGCTTTGTTTTGGAATAAGATTAAATAAATGTTAAAAGTACACAACTAATTCACCTTGTTCAGCGGAAAACAGACGCCATAGCAGTAGGTTGGACTGTTACAGTGTTTATCTTGTTTTTACCTAAGATTGTAAGTACCAGTTACATTTTGAAGTGATTGAGTGCGAATGAAACATAAGATATTTGCACGGCTTCCTTACTTGATTCGTCCTGTCACTGGGTGCCATGTAACATAATTCTCAATTAAATTAGATAATTTGTTTAGTTGCGTGGTGGAATTAATCACGGGAAAATGGTTTTTCTGAAATGAAACTATGCTTCAGTGAAATAGACGAGGTAAAAAGGTGTAAGCAACTAGATGAATGAATCTCGATTTGTAAATATTTAGTGCTGTACGTATAAGTTCAACAGAAGTAAAAAAAAAAAATTAAATGTAGGTTACTTTATTCTATAAATGTAGGGCACCAACTAATAGTCATTAAACGAGGAAAATATTGAAGGTTAACAGAAAAGTCAGAGTGATGCAAAAACTATTGAAATTATTCTCTTCATATGGCAGAAGTGAATTCTTTAGTTGTTTTTACCTTCTAATTCATAAAGAGCTAACAAAGTATGTTAGTGTAGCCTCACAGAAGAGACTCCTTGATCCAAGAAAACATACTATTACTTCTTTCTTCATTTATAACACTGCATGCAGAATTTATATTTGTCGGAATAGGTAAACAACACGAATAACGTAATAGTATTCTGACATTGGAGGAATGAAATACTAATTACATACTATAATTAGTTATATAAGAAGGAAAGATGTCCGCTAGCGTAATCACTTTAAGGATAGAGAAAGAAGCCATCAATTACTATAATAGAAGGCACGATGGTGGTGGAAAAGATGCAAAACACCAGGACACAAAAAGTTGCTTATTCGGGAAAGATCCTTCATCAGCAAGCAGCGTGTCTTAATCTCTGAACAGGAAGAAGAGCAGACAATTTTAGTGAGATCCAAGTGGTCCAAAGTACTGATCTGCCAGATGAGAAATCCTAAGCAAATGGAAATGGCATTAACAATGTGAGACATAGTGGGGGGGGGGGGGGGAGGGGTCGCCGGATGTTAATAGCTACCGCAGCCATGTTATCGATCTCCTTGCTGATTTTTTTCTTTACTGCTCGTCAACGTCCAGGTCGTTAGAGCTGGGAGAGGGTAGGAGAAAAAATTCGGCCATGATCTTTTGAGGGAATGCTCTGGAGTGATTTCGGGAAACAATGGAAAACCGAAATCTGGATGGCCGGACGGAGATTTGAACCAGAGTCCTCCTGTATGCCAGGCTCAAGCGTTGCCGCTCACACACCACGTTCTTTTCCTTACTGAAAAAGGCTCACCAGAAATTATTACCTTTTGAAGCGAGATATACTGTATCCGTTTCACTGCAATCGCTCTTTCTGCTAACGATGTAACATTATCACTAACCCATGTATCATTTTTATTATTTATTTACTATTATCACTATTATCAATATTGAATTATATTGGATTTATTAATTATAAGTATTATGAATAATTGTATTAATGTTTGTAACTTGATTTGTAATAGTGTTGGGTTTGCAGTCTGTAGTTTGGTTAATAAACCGGGGTAGCACATTGTTGTTATCTAAGTATGTAATAATCTTTGACGCAGGGCAACACAGCTGTACAGGCAGCGATTGTTGATATGGTGCCTGCATTGTAGCATGGCAGAGCGCGGGCAGTGTGTGTGGGCTGACGCTTGGAGAAGGTTGTATTCCGTGAGAACAGGCTCTCTGTACACAAGCTAAAATAACTTTGAAATGTATCGGAAACTTGTTTCAATGTATCATAAATATTATAATAGTTGTATTAAGGAACGGTATTAATTTAATTCACCAGTATTTCGAACATAACAGTGAGTTTTTCATTTCCAGACTGTGTAAAAATATCTCTTAATTTGTTTATCCCGGCTAACGACTTGCATGTGTTGGAAGAAGAGAATTTGTGCTGTTTTCGTCTAAATAAAACGCCGTGATCCACTAACGGAGTGGTTAGCAAACACTTGGCTGACCATTTCCATGATAATTCGTAGCTTAGAAGGATTTCTTTTTCCATGCTTAGCATAGTTAGATATCACAACAGTTAATCAATCTGTAGTTAGTTGCGCTACCATGGAGCTACGAAGAATCTATTGTTCAGGGAAATGGCATCGTGTGCCACAACACAAAAAGGGATAAAAAAACATAATGATTGTGGAACCCTAGAAGTGGATACGTTAACTCACTAAAGAAGGTCAGACGCTTGCTGCCATTTCGTTCTAGAAGCATCGAGCAGCAGAACATTACTCAATCTAATTTTCTTAGAATTTTACGCCTCGTCGACGATGAGGTCATTGGAGGTGGGAAAGAATTGTGTACAAGGAACGGGATGGAACTGTGCCGTGGCCTTTTGAAGGAACCATCCTGACATACACCTGGATCGATTTCGGAAAAGGGAAACCATGGAAAAATGAAATCTTGATGGCCGAACGAAGATCACTATAAACCCCGTGTATATGACATATGAGTCTTCTGAAAAACACTAGCACTAGGTAGACTCCTTTCCAACTGGGCAGAGGATGATGGTGTTTACATGCGTCTTACAAATAGTGTAAATACTTCCCACTCAAAAGAGAGATGGAGACAAGAGGGTAGGTCACAAAAAGTATGCTAGACTTAGATGTGGAGATATTTCAGAAAGGCGTCATGGAAGAGTTACTACAAAGATTTAGCATCTTCAATAGTGGCCACTTCGGGGATAGTAGTCCGCTGGAAAGGTAGGTTTGCTTATCTTCATTTCACCTAGCTGTTACTGCATCTGTGGTGCTTAGTAAAGTTAATTAAGCTTAAACAACTTAAACGCGCATAACGTATTTTCTTCGGCGTTCATTAATTGTACTTGTAGCAGTGAGGGTTCACAGATAATTAGCTAAACCAGAACTCCTGTCACTTTACTTTGTATTCGTTGCATATGAAAACGTTTCTGAGAGATCCTTATATCATAAATGATTTATGAAACGAGATTTTTGTGTAAAATTAACTTGGTGTTGTGAGAAGTTGTTTGGCTTGAATTCGCTTTGAAACTTATGTGATACTCATATGTGTCATACGTAAGAGATTTTTACTGTCTTTCTTAGATAAGGTGCTTTGCTAACCAGAACCGACAAAGGGTTTCATTGTTATTCTAATACTCGCATAGGATTGTAAGATTTCTTTTACTAATATAGACTGGAAGGTTACAAACTCAAGTAATTCATGACTTCATGTGTTAAACTTTACCATCAGAACGGCTGGAAATAATGCTTTAGAAAACTGGAAAATGTTCTTTTGGGTCTGTAATGTAACACATCATGTTTTATTTCTATCTAGCAGAATATTCCAGAACTCTAGTTTATGGAAGCGATAGTTAGTGAGGATCGAAACCTTTTCTGCTCTGTAGTCTTGAGCAGAGATAATAAAAAGATGTCGACGTACACATTGCTTTGTCAACGGAGCAAAGATGACTACTACTGCTGCGAGGGCGGGTACCTCAGTGACGTCAATCGCTGCCATAACAATAGATAGCAATTTGCCTGGGTCTTCCCCGTGTCAACCTACTCGCGTCACGTAAGTCTGACAGTTCTTATACCAGAACAGAACAAAGGTTACTTTCGCGAAGGATCGTTAGCTGGAAAAACTAATGAGGCGCAGTAGCTTGAAAGATGGCACGTTGATTCCTAACAGCACAAGTCAGAGATGCTAGATATGACTCGGCACTCATTGGATCCAAGAAATCATACGTTAATATTCTCACAGACTGCTGAGATTTTCTTACTTGCTGAAGATTCAATACGACGTAGATTCCTCAAGTTAATTGCTTGCTTTATCTGCCTCTGGCCAAACGTATTTCGACTCCTTAATTTATTATTTACATCCAGTATTCCGAATGTAGTAAAGGATTTGTGATGAGGGCGGAAAGTTGGTGAGCGGGAAGGAGGTGGTGGGGGAAACGGAGGTAGAAAAGTAATTACCTGGAGGTGGAAAATTTCATCTCAGGATAATTAAGATGCTTCAAGGCTAAAAGTAATAACTGCACTATACTTCGTAAGTACAAATACTTTTTTTTTTTAACTTTGTGATAGTGTAGGATTCATCATTAATCTGTGGAGACTTGATGTCACGTAACCTCGTTTTGGAAAAAAACAAAAGTTTCGACTGCAGACGAAATTAAAAAAAAGCTTTCATTATGTCGGGCGTAACAGAACGGAAATTTCACGTTACGACAAAGACATGACACTAATTTGTGAACGAGAGATATTTATTACATTTTGAATTCTCCATCTGTGATTTAGTGAACGCGCAAAGATATTTGTACACAAATTCTTCATCTTCACACGTTGTAATTGCATGTCGCCAAACAGGGTTCAAATTCTGGGATATTCCACCAAATTTCTGTGTTTCTCCCACACCGATGAACCATGAAAAAACTTTAAAAATTATCCTCTCCTCTTTTAACATTTTTGAATACTTTTTCTCCTACGATCATTCATTCCCCATATTCTTCCCGTTCGTTCTTAGAGTCCTCTCTGTGTATGCTCACGTTTTCGCTCTAAACGAAGCTTGCTACAGCTATGTTTAATAAGTTCTAAATGGGGACAACAGTGTAAAGGCATCAGACAAGCGTGTTATTTTTTTAATGCCGTATCTTTGGTCTGCATGGTCACATTCATGTGTTTTAAGTGTAATTTTAAACTCTGATTTTGTAAAATAGCTAATTCAAACCATACGCTATTATTAATACATCATATAATTCTTGCCATGCTACAAAGATTAAGTATTGTTCTCGTGGGCTGCATAATATAAATACTGTTTAGGATTTCTTACTTTTAAACCGAAGTTATAAACATTTGTTATGTTTGCAGCTGAACGGTATGGCAGCTCAGTGGTTAAAATGGTGACTGATCGGGATCTAAAGCTGCCGTTCCCAGCCGTAAATCGACCTTCACCTGTGGAAAAGATTCTGTTCGTTCATGTGATGCTTCGCACGAAACTGTAGGTTCCCTTTATCCGCTAGGAGTACCGTCAGTGTAGGAAGGTGCGGTAAATGTTAACGTTTTTGGAGGCCTAACAATTCTTTGGAAATTCCAAATGCTTTTAGTTTATGTTTGACGCTGTTGTTTCATTTCGTTTCAAGCTCAATTTATGTTTAACATCTAAATCACTTTCATCCTATGTGCACAAGCGATTATCTCCATCCGTGAATAAACATTGATCTCCCATCATGTAATTTTATTACACTGTCAATAGATTTTCTGTGATGTACTAAGCGGCGTGTTGCTATGGCCTACGTACAAACAACTTCTATGACCTAATCACCATTTACTATTAGTCTCAAATTTTCAAAGATGGTATTTTTTTTTCGCCTCATAAAACGCAAACCAATTCCGTTTAAAAATGACTGAAGTAGGAAGATCATTAAGATCAAGCTACGGGAAGGAATTCAGTATTGGCCTGCACTGATTTCAAGAAATCGTGGAAAATTAATGCCTGGATGGAATTCGCGTCCTCCCTGATACCATAGTCGATTGAGAGGGGTGCAAGGGGGTGCACTTGACCCTCCCCCCCTCCCGCTATGAAAGACAATACACAGAAAAAGATTAAGAAACAAAAACTTTATTATTGTTCAACACCTTGTCAATAAATTCAGTATCCTTAATTAATAAGTAATAAGTGTTATATATAATGTACAAAAAAAACAGATGCACCCCCCTTAAAGTAATCCTGCCCGCGCCCCTGATTTGTACTAGCTTCATGTTGCAGTGATGCTACAAGATACGTCACTGACTGGTACACGATATTTGAAACTATGCAAAGTTTCATGTAACGCGTGGAAAAGTTGGTCGACAATTTACTTGCTTCATTTATCAGTGGCTCTGTCAAGTCACATAACCAATGAGCGTTAATTACAACGGTACTGTAGCTCAGTTAGTTAAGGCGCGTGACTGGGGAACGGAAGGTCCCTGTTCGAATCCCAACGTCGGCTACTTGGAATTTTTACGACTTTAAAAACTCAACTTCCCCTCTGGAAGACTCTGCTTTGACGCTCCGTGGTTCGGATTCCACGTAAAACTGTCCCTATACCTGGTAGGTTAAGGGTATTCACGACAGAAGTGCATTCACGGCGTATCTGTAAACGGTCAAACTGGCGGCCAAATTACCCTTCGGGACGTATAGTGACATAGGGCCTTTTTTTTACATAAAAAAAAATACTCTGCAGAAAAGGTTCCTACAAAGAAATCATTCTCCCTTCTTTTGTTTAGTAACACTGCGTTAGACGTTCTAGCCAGTTCATAGAAGTACTGTATCTTCAAACGAAATGTGCTTTCAGGAAGCAATCATTCAATATTTTGTTGATCAATGCTTATAAATAACTCACCAGCAAGGTGTACTAATATTCGTCATTGTCTGTCAAATCATCCATGGCAGGTGAAAATCGACTGATAGTTACCTCAGACTGTTACGTAACGTTCACTGATCTTAAAAATCGAACCATGTACATCACTGCCAAACGCGGTGATTAAACTTACGTAATTCATGCTTGTATTCGCATCGTAAGACAGATGAAACCTTTCAATCATTTAGAAGATCCGGCAGTCTCGGTTCTCTGGGAATGTTAAGTGAAATTAGAGTGGTTTTGAAAAATGACCCGCTCCTCCTTTGATTCGAAACTCGGTTTGACGTGACCGACACTGAACCTTGATAACAAGCATATAAATACTTTTTATAATGTTCATTACATCCTACAATGCAAAAGAAACGTGAAGTTTCTTGACAGAATGGGTAAACTATAATTTCCTTGGCGTTAAACGTATCTCAGTTACGAGGTTTGCCGGACAGTAAGTGTGACCCAAAGGAGAATACTGCATTAATATATCGGCGTAACAAAATTCCTGAACGGTACTACAGCCTTATAAAAAGCTGAAAGACTAAATACCTGAATAATTAATTGATTAATGTAACTCTACTCAAAATGGTTGAGGCCACAATTTTCCATATGGTGTGATTCTTACCTACATGATATAATTATGATGGAACTATTCGGAGTGAAATGATCAGAAAGTAAAGCAATTCTCTGACAAGGAGATCACGTTCTTCTTCACAACCATTTCCCAACATTTTGGGGTCGGCTGCCTCTCATCGTTCGCCTGGTCAAATTTGGAACTATGGTTTTACGGCTGCATGCCCTTGCTGGCGCAGAGCATTTTAAACCTACTACCATGTCGTATATATATTAATGGAGGAAGTTAAGTGTTGCCATCTGTCTTTGAAATGTGTAACTATATTCTGTGTGTGAAAACTGTATTTTTTGAGGCGGAAATTTTGGACCGCCCTGGCATTCGCCTTGGTGGCTGCAGAAAACCGCCTAAACTCGCATAGTGATGATCCGATACAAGTAAATATGAGTAAGTACTCGATGCTTTGTTTAGGAACCGAGTACTTTTCGTATTCAAATTAATTCATTCGTGACTTACTCGGTATCGGAAGAAAAGTACTTGTATCGAATCGAAAGTATCGAAACGCACCCGGTGTTAAATTCTAAAAGCATCATCCCTGCTGCGCCACTCAGTCGCGCCTGCGAAATTAATCTCCCGCAGACGTAAAGTTGGTAGCACTGAAAATCAAACAAAATCAGTCTTAGAATAGGCAATCTAATCTCAAAGTAATAAAGTTGTACTTGGCGCGTATTTCGCTATACCTGGCCAATGGTCGCTCCCACGCAGCCCCACATAGAAGCTAAAAGATATGGTTCATAAGCAACTACGTAGCCTAATGGAAGAAGAAGCTGCTTCAGCTAGCGTTTCACAGGAATATTACTTCCGGAAACATCACAAAGAAAAAGAAAACGCACTGTAGTGACAAAGCCTCTCTTTCTCTACTTGTCAAACACTGTAATGTCTTTAAAAAGCAATCCATTTACAGAGTGGAAAGAAATGAAACTTATATTTCGTTGTCTGTATAAATACGCACAAAATATCTTATTGTTGTAGCAACGTCAGTATTGAGTGAATGTTTGTTTTCTAATGCGGGTGAAACAGTGACAAACAAAAGAAACAAGCTGTCCCCAAAATATTTGGAACAATCGCTTTTTTTTTTTTGGAAAACCTTCCAAAAGCGGAATTTTATTGTTTAGAAGTGTTAAAACTATAATAAATAAATATTTAAAGATAAGACAAGACCTTCAAAGTTTGCTTACAATGTGAGCTTTAATATAATTTTAATAAATAAATAAAAATGTTTACTGAATGTTATTTGATTTTATTACACTAGGCAAATAAAATAAATAATCTAGCAACATGTCAGGTATATTTTTATATTTCGACATTAATTTAAAAAAAAGTATCGATATGAGTAAGTATCGATACTTTTGCAGTGCTCAAGACAATTTGAGTACTACTCATTTAAGTAGGTATCGATACTTTGATGGTATCGGAACATCACTAAACTCGCAGTCAAGATGATAGGTACGCGGGCTCCTGGACTCGTGCCCGGTCCTTTGTACGTCACCGATCACTGAGCCACACTGGCGGGTATCATCAACAGACATTAAAGACAAATGTAAAGACCTGCAGCAGGCGGTAAGATCTACCTCTCAAGCATTCTAAAGAAAATCTATGTCAGAGTTCTTAATGTTTGCCTTGTTTTATGTAATGTATACGTTGCATCAGTTCTTAGTCATCGTAATAGTTTCAGGGTTAGAGTAACAAACAAGAAACTGGGAGACCGGAGCTCAGTTCTCCGTACAGAGAATCTTCATTTTCTCGTAATTCGTTTTATTCCAGATAAACAGTCATTAGCATATAATTTGCATTTTGATTATTATTAAATATTCCTTTTTATTTGCGTAGGGCAACATTTCCTTGCTTTTTAAGAAATAACATAAATTTACTTCAATTTAAGATCGTATGGCTGCTCCATATTGAAATAGTAAATAAAAAAATTAAAAATGTTTTACCTTGGGGAGAATTAATACCTGTTATTATTTATTTGATTAGTTGTGTAAGTAGTGTACATTTACAATAACGCAAATTAATTTTTTCGCAATTTTACATTTATATGTAAAAGCATGAAATTACAAGATCGTGAAACTCTTGATAAATAATTTTCTAACTTAATAAACATGGATTTAAATCAATGACACCACTCACGGCAGTACTGCGATAACTGTGGCGCCGCAATTTGATTATTAATTCTCATGTAACTTGTCGAGACAAATCAGAAGTAAAGAATGAACTTTTTTATCATCTCGCTTAGTTATCGAACTATCGAATGTCAAAATTAGCTATAAGTATAGTACCTTGCGCCTCTGGCAATATTATTCTTCTGGTCCTTACCAATTTTGACTTAACCATAACTGCTAGGAACAAAACAAAACACCCATTATGCATGTTCAGCACATTGTTCCTTCTGGCTTTAGCGAAATATTATTATCATTAAGTTATATATCTCGATCACTAAGCGAGATATCGAAAACTTTTACTCTTCATTTTCGATTTGTCTCGTCGAGTTACATTAGAATAAATTTGGATTTGAGGAAAATTTTCTTCTGTTCCAAGCCGCTTTCTAGGCGACGTCATTAGAGGCGGGAAGAGTCTGGGGGTAAGGATCGAAAAGGAATTCCGCCATGGCCCTGGAGTAATTTGGGGAAACCACAGAAAACCCGAATCTGGATGGCCGTTCAGGGATTCAAATCCGCGTCCGCCGAAATGCGAAGCCAGAGCGTTACCGCACACCCAGCACGCTCGGTCCAAGCGACATTCCAAACTAACCACCTTAACTTTGACATACGATGTAACGAGAAATAAGCGAGTAATCAAAAGACTTTATTTTTCACTTTCGATTTGTCTCATCGCGTTACATAAGACTCTATCATATAATTGCGGTCCTACTGTTATCGTTAAATCCCTCCACTCAGCTAGCTTTATACTGTTCACTTTTTGTTAAGAGCAACTGAGAACTCTATCAGGTCTTCTTGTCAGAGACCGAGCGTGGTGGTGTAACGATTAGCGTTCTGGCCTCGCATTCGGGAGGACGGCGGTTCGAATCCTCGTCAGGGCATCCAGATTTGGGTTTTCCATGGTTTTCCAAATCACTCCAGGCAAATGCCGGGATGCTTCCTTCAAAAAGGCCATGGCCGAATTCCTTCCCATTCCTTGCCCCCCAACCTTTCCCGTCTCTAAAGACCTCGCTGTTAAGAGACGTTAAGCAGCTAAAAAAAAAAAAAAAAAAAATCCTCGTCAGAGCGTCTCGAGTTCTGATCGAAGATGAAGTTCAGTTCAACGGAATGAGCTTATTTTTTTTCCTTTTTTTATGGCTATACGCCTCGTCGACGTCAAGGCCATTAGAGGCGGGATGGGACTGGTGACAAGGAACTGGAAGGAATTTGGCCATGGCCTTTTGAAGGAAGTATCCCGGCATTCGCCTACAGAATCTGCTCGTTATTTTGAATAATCCTGTACTGTACACCTTGTACTTAATATTAAAATTATTTAGCGAGACAGTTTTTGATCACTACAATGTTTTTATTCTGTTCTTTTGTAGAATATCTACGGTCACATAATAACTTCAAGGAAATAGTTACTTTTAAAAAATAGAATAACTAGTAATTGGTAGAAAATAAACACGAATTTTCATTGAGAGATGTAATTAAAAACCGTCCATAGTTTGTTTGACACTTTCTTTGTTTTTCGGACCTTTAAAAAAGTACTTGTTCTCTTCCAACCTTACCGATTACACAGATATTTTTTATAAGGTAAATGATGCCACTCTTCAAGCAATGAACTTGTAAAGTAATCGTGCGCATGCGGCAAAAATGTCCTTCATTAGCTCTAGCTAATTTTAGGAAAATTGTTTTTTTTTTAATTGCATCTGTATAAGTACTATCCGAGTGGTTTTTATGTAACTGAGGAAGTCCAATGAAGAGTTATTTTCGTTTATTTACAATGTTTTATGGTCTTTATCCTTTACGGGCAATTTTTGGATGGAATATTCCATTCCTAATGGAATTTTTGTGTTTCACCGACTAATTCCTACGTTATGGCCGGAAATTGCAGTATTTCAAAAGGAAATTAAGAAAAACGTGAAGCAACGTAAGCTTTGAAATTATTCCTTCTTTCCGTTATTTTTGAAGAAAATTCAATAGGCTCTAGCATTGAAAAAACAAAAAAGAAAAATCAGCTATAAATTATTCCAACGCAAACATTTAGCGACATAAAGCTTTTACTCAGTAAAATGAAAATAATGTGCTAATGACTGCTTAAATTAAATAAACGTATTATTAATAAAAAGTTACCTGCACGGAGGATCGAATACCTGCTGCCCAGTTTTTGGTTCATCACTCTAACCGCGAGACAAATGCAAGAACTAATAATTGTTGCTACAGTACCAACACTTAAACACAAAGCTATAAAGCTATCGTTTGAGAAATATGAAGTAGCTTATGTTGGGAATGCTACATAGCACTGCTCCACAGTATTGTGATTGAGGCCTAAAATATCGGAAAAATTGGCGTCCACAAACAATGTGATTGTGAGAGAAGACATCTTGTGAAAAGATATGATTCTGAGTGTAAGGTGAACCCCAAGTTGGTATCGTGTCTCATCTGCCTTATGTCAATGATTACCAATGTAATTCCTCGCGGAGATTTTTATATTGTGGTAGTTCCTCATCGTCTGTCCAGCATGGGCTAGTGGCACTGTATTTTTTGCAGATGTTTGTATTAAGAATGTGTTATTCGTTATGCAAATCAGATGGTAGGCCAGAGAATTAGATACGCAGATGATTAAGTTGAAGTTCCACATGGTTGAATGGAAATAACAGCTGAATTTTTCGTGGATATAAAATCAGGATATACAGAGAACGGCAGTAAGATTTGCGTTGTTTGTAATTGGCAATAGGTTGGAGGTAACTGTGTTGTGACTTATCGTTAGCGTCAGTTGCCTACAAAGCGTGGAGTAACAAGCATCACTCAATAGTGGTTGAACCTCATTTTTTTTTTTTAAATAGATCCTGTCATTGTAACGCAGTGTAAAGTTTAAAGGCATTTTGCAATAGGTTGACACAGAAGAGTTCCTAACGAGAAAACTAGTAAGGAGTTTCGTACAGACAGGTTTATTTTAACAGAAGAAATCATCTGGTAGTTCTCGCACCGTTGTGAGGCTGGCCTTAGCAGATCTCCACAGCGCCCATCCAGAAAATATGCCCTCTCCTTGGAAGTATCTGATCGGAGAATTTGCAGTTACATCATTAAAAAATGATTATCATAGAGGAACTTAAGGGACCGATAATATTCTTGTGTGGTTTTGGTGGAAAATCTTCCAGTTGACGATGTTATCATCTCTAGTGACGAAGCTAACTTTCTTTATCAGGTTGAGTCAGCAAAGCAAAATTTTCGGTTCTGGGCAGCAAACACCCTCAATAATTTCATGAGCGACATCTCAACATTAGGGTGTTATTGGTTGATGTGATGTTGCAGAATTTGGGATAACAGGGCCATACTTTTTTGATGAAGGAAAACGCATGGTGCCTGTTACATCCAGTGATTATACGCAACTTATTGGAGCCTGGAAATGCGTCTCTGTAATTCCAACAATGTGGCACTACCGTACACACAGCAGGAAGATCTACGGACGTTGGGAGACAATTTTTTTAGGGTGGGGGGGGGGAAGAACTGGAAACAAGGAACGAAGGAATTCGACCATGGTTTTCACCAGACTCAGCGAATGATCATACGTGGCCGGCTCCTTCACCAGTTTTGTTCCCGTCTCTAAAGACCTCGATGTTGAGAGACGTAAATACAATTAAAAAAAAAAAAAAAAAAAAAACCAGTTTTGTTCCCTTGTGATTACTTCCTCTGGGGATACTTTAGGGCAGAAGTCTTTAAACACACGCTGCATGCAGCAGACGTTCTAAGAGATCATATTCAACATGATGTCACAGCAATACCATAAGTAAAGCAATGCCGAACTTCAGGCAGAAACTTCTAATTTAGAAATTAAAAGTGTAACACACAGACGGAGTTGTGATAAATGAATGAAATTTAGTCCCAAGTATCCCCATTGAAAAATTGAAAGTTTTATATGTAATAGTATGAGAATTACGGGGCTATTTATTATGCAAAATTGCTATGTTTTGTAGCGTATAAGTGGTGAAGAGTGCGGTGTAACATGACAGGTTTTCGTCCATAAGTTCTTGTTGACCAAGTGTGCCAAGGCGAAGAGTGACGGCCCTCTACACCCAAATGTCTAACTGTGAGAGAGGTCGGAGAATTGGTATGTTTGAAATGGGCGCTTCGTATCGTGAAATATCCCTAAGAATGTGCCATAGCGCAATGTCAGCATACAGACTTGTTACACAGTGGATGAAAGAAGGCTCTAGTACTCCTACAGGCACAGGTCCATACAGAAGCAATGTGTGAGTGGCTGTTGTTGGCAGGCAGGTGACTGCAGGCCAGATCTAAGCAGTGTTGCAGAGACAGTCATACCACGGATGATTGTAAACCAAATGCTTGAAGCTGGGTTACACTCTCTGACCCTAATGCAATGTGTTCTATTAACCTGACTTCATTGCCAGTATCGTCTAACCTGGTGTAATGCAGTTTGCAAATGGACACGTGAACGGCGTACATTTGTGTTTATAGAGACTAGTCTCGATTCTCTCTGTGTTATAGTGATAATCGAAAATATGTACGCAGGCGTAGTGTAGAAACTACGTACCCTGCCATGATTTCAGAACGTCACAAAGGTGCAGCCACTGGCGTCATGGTTTGGGGGCAATCAGTTTCGACAGCAGGACTGAGTAGGTTGTTGTTGAAAGCACAATGACAGCCCACCACTATGTGGACGGGGTGCTGCAACCTATTGTAATACCCTTCATGTCCACCATCCAAACCGCATCTTCCAACATGATAATGCCCATCCTCATACTGTGATCATCACAACACAAGGCTTGCAAGGGGTTAAATCACAAATTTTGACCGCACGGTCCCCCGATTTGACCCAATAGAGCATGTCTGGGATGCCAGGAGTAGACACATTAGATCACATGGTCACCCAGCACAAACTTTTTTTTTTTTTTTTTTTTTTTTTTTTTTTTTTTTTTTTTTTTAATGGCTTTCGGCGACTAAGCCATTTAGCCAGCTCAATGTGTTTTATGATAACTCTTCATGTGAATTTAGTTTCTCCAGTGCGTTTATGCTTCCTATGTATAGACACCACAGGACGGACAGGACAGTCACACAGACAGGCAAACCTTAACATCCATGCCCGCGGCCGGATTCGAAGCGGCGACCTTCGGCACGTGGAGCTAGTGCTCTAGCCCCTACGCTACCGAGGCCGGCAAAAGCACAAACTTACTGCATAAGACTTGCAGCCGTAGAGAGACATACCCCAAGAAGACATCCGAACATTTACTGATTCAATGCCGTCAAGAATCCACGAATGTATAGATACTCAAGATGGGCGCACTTCTTACTGATAACTGTATCTAAAGTTAATAAACGTAGCCTAATCCGTTTCAATTTGTTATAATTTCTACTGGGTATGACCCTGGATATATCTACAAAGTTTCCTAAAATTCCACTTTTCCTGTCTGGGTTTTGTTCTTTCAATTTCTAACAGTGTATATGATGAGGGCAAGCAATTGAAGGATATTATCTTTAAATCGAAGTGAAGACAAATAGAAAAAATTGTTTGCTATCATCGTAAAATTAAATTTGGGATTAGATCTCTGCTTCTCGTTTTGCTTCATAGTCTATATAGGGTATACCTTCGTGCCACACCCTGTATAACCACGTCAACAGCTATGGAGAAGAACAAGGTAGAATACAATCTGTGACCAGACCTTCTATTTCGTTCCCCATATCTAGAACATTAATTAGTCTGTTTCCTTCATACAATTCTTGATAGAAATCTTTCTTGCTTTACCGGATGCTTTTTACACTAAAAGCATTAAAAGCTTTTTTTTTTTTTTTTTTCTTCTTTTTTTAGCGGTTTCTCTGTTTTTCTTACAAATCTTATCAATCATCACAGTAACCTCTACTTGAAGTATGTCGTAGAGACTGCACCCTGTTATTTCTAATCGATCTCTTTGCTGAATCGTGCACACCAACCTCATTCTTCGTTCTGCATTATCTAAATCCAATCTGTCGCCGATCGATTCAAATACTCCCTGAACTTGGTATGGTCTTCAATGAAGTATTGCAATGCAATAATTTTCACATTTTATTTCTCACGTCGCCAACCTTGTATCTAAAGTGTTTTAGTGTTGTACAGTTTTTTAATTAACCATAACATAATAGAACCATTCAAAAAATTTTATTATCCCATATATCAATTTTTCTTAATTGAAACTCTCTGTTGTCCTGGCATCCTGCATTTATCAAATACCATTTTGTACTCAAAATGTATCCGTATCTCCTTCCAGAAAGGTTTCACATGCAATTAAGTTTTAAACACATTTTTGTTCCCTAAGTGAGATTCGTGATTCAACATATACTATTGCACTCTCCTCCACTGTTATGACGACTAATTTAGGATCTAATTCAGGTAAGTGTGACGAATAACTATAGCCTTGTCGTTTGATACAACATTAGCTTTGCAGAAGAAACTGCAAGTAAGTATCAGACCATGGAAAACAACAACTATCATTTCTTAAATAACTTTGATTATTACATAATCTGACAACAACGTCACTGAACAAGGAAAAACTGGTCGTAATTAACGGGCAACAAGTAACAATTTAAGATAGTGTCGTCATTAGACGGAAAAAAATTTATGGCTACCTGGGAGCTGAAGACTGTGAAATGAGCGTGGTTTATATCCGTTCTAGAACGTTTGAGATTTACTTGGAGTTTCTATTTATTCGCGTCGATTTAATAGGTACGGGATTACCCTCACTGGAGGTAAGAAATGAAGGGCCACAGGGAAGAACGATCATAGTCCCACAAATCACAATTTCCTAAATTCAATTTTCTAAGTTCAAAGTCGAATAACTTCTGAAAAATAGGTATACAAACAGTTTTTAGGCTTTGTTTATATTAATAGGTCATTTATTTTATAATCTGCAATAAAAATGACATTAAATGGATGGAACATGAACAGAAAATTATCAAGACAAGAGGATTTTCGATCGTTTTTGCCAGTTATGTGGTAGTATCAATTGGTGGGTCGTCTGCGTACTCAGCATCAACTTCGTCTGGTTCATCCAAATCAAGGGCAGGAACCAGCGAATCGTAGAATGCCTGAGAATCGGGATTGGTCAAGAACTGTTTTAAATGTAATAGATCCTTCAATTTTGCTGGTTTCAGGGGCAGTTGTCCATTGTATATTTCTCCGAGTACGGTTGGTTCACTTTGTTTCGACGATTTTCTTGGTTTCTTTCTTCCTGTGCCTTGGTTCCCTACAAAAAGAAACTTTAAGTAGCTTCCAAAATAGTTTTCCTTGTGGATAACGAACCTAGTCTCCTTTACGTCAACCTTTAAACTTCTTATTGGCCGTGTAGGCAAAGGGAACTTTTTAACATAAATCCCAGATAAATAGTGTAGCAAGTTTCAAATTTTAAGTCTGTGGCACAATTGATGACTGTTAAAGATATTGGTTTGACTCTGCTATTTCTGATGACGTCCATCCAGTCATTGGGTGTCTCGGTGTAAGATTTAGCATTGAGACGACTCATATCCTTGTCACCCTCCATATAGGAGTGGCCTCTTATTGGAAAAACTACGTCATTGACCATGTGACCTTGATCATTCTTGCCAGATGGTGCATGGAGGCTGATCGTTATTCCCCGTCAGCTCCAATCTTTTCGCTGTTATAACTCAGGCACTATGCCCTTTCTTGCCTGAATGGTCTCACAGTTACAAACTGTCTGCTATAAGCTACCAATTCCCAATGTAATCTCAACTTTGCGGAAAAATGGATTATGATCGTTCTTCCCTGTGGCCCTTCAAATGTTAAACCCGCTTGTTCAGAAATGCGTTCGGAACAAATATTAGCATTTCGCATTATCTGAAAGCGCTACAAAGAAGTTTTACGTGTTATTTGTTCTTATGTTTTATTTCCGAGGAAAACGATCTTGAAACTAGTGTTAGTGTTATTTAACATAAAAAGGGTAATGATTGTATACGCTTTGGTATAGTCAGCATTAGAGTATTTCCTGGCAAAAATTGTCTGATACGTTGTTCACTCTGGCTAGCTAACACCCTTGATATAAAAATACCGACTAAAGCAAATGTATTAAATAACACTACTTAAAAATGCCTCCCTAATTTACAGTGACCCCAATTCACAAAAACATTATACTAACAATTATTTGTGTTATTAAAATCTTTTGTTGCTGGTAATCGATAAAGTTATTCTCATGTTAAAAAATAGAAATAAAAAGGTTCAGAGTTAATATATATGTCGGATCCATCTGGAAAAGATCAGGAATCGGGCGGTTCGAGGTAGATGGCTCATCAGCGAAGGTAGGCGGTGGATATCCCTCGGACAGTGGAGAGTAACTACGCGAACACAGCGGATACAAGGATACGGTTTATTAGACTCAGTCTCACAATAAACAGCGACACAAAGCGCCCATATAGTTTTTGAAGTGCCAGAGCATTGTAGCTCCCTAACTTATGACGGAATAGGGTATTTCAGGCTGGATTTTTATGGAAGTCATGGTGTTATTTCTTTTAGTATGGTGTTATTGTCAGACCCTGTAATTTCTGGTAAGTGTTGTAAGTGGTTGGATATATTTTTGTTGATATACGTTTTGTCCTAAGTCTTGAATAATTTGATGGGGCGAAAAATGTGCTTTCTGGAAGAATTTTGTCGATTTGTCCGATGTAATCTGTGAGCCTTTGTATGCCTAAGTTGTAGTGAATTTGTGTGTTCGGCATGTACCGTGGGGCGCTGGTAATAATTCTTAGAAATTTGTTTTGTATAACCTGCAGTTTTTTGATTTGACAGTCTGAAGCCATGCTGAAAATTTCTGAGCCATATAACAAGGCCGGTCTAATTATAGCGGTGTAGATTTTTAATTTTGTCTTGATACTAAGTTTGCTCCCCTTGAGGAGGGGGTATAATTTGTAAAGTCGAGCCGAACCTACATTACAAGCGTTTTTTTATGTGTTTTATACACGTTAGTTTTTTGTAAATTTCTAGTCTGAGATATTTAACCGATTCACTTCAGGGGAGGTCCATGCCGTCGAGCTTGATTTGGTGGCTGGGTCCCGTCCTTCTGGTGGTGAACATAATAGCCTGACTTTAGCCGGAGTTAATTTTGATCTTCCAAAGATTGCACCACTGAGTGATTTTCTCAAGGTGCAGCGTCAGTTTACGTACGATGTAATTTAGGTTGTGGCTCGACCTGTATACCAGGGTATCGTCCGCAAATAGCCCTACTTCTCCGCCTTGTTGGTGGGTTAGGTCATTTGTATATACGCTGTACAGTGTTGGAGCTAAGACCGACCCTTGAGGTACGCCTGCTTCAATTGATTTCAACTGGCTTTCTTGTCCGTCCACCACTACAAAGAACTTCCTGTCACGAGGAAAGCTGTTTATTATTTTTAATAAATGACCAGGGCAGCCATACGAGTGTGGTTTAAATACTAAGCCATCATGCCAAACCCTGTCAAAACTTTCTCAATATCAATTACAACAGCACCTGTATTATGCCCTCCTTGTGCTGTGCGCTTCCTTTAAGTAGCTCCTCGTAGGTCACTCTGTCGTCGCCGTGGCGCTGCGTCTGTGGTGCCATCTAGTAGAGGAGCTCCGTACTCCAGATCCGACAAATATAACTTAAAATCAGAAAAATTTGCACCCAAAATACCACTATGGAAAAATTGGGTTGTTATAGTTTCGTTTTTTTTAAAAATTCATTGTATTGCATTGGAACAATTTTGGTAGAGGTAAAATTAAAATATATGACAACTACATAAGAACGAAAATTTCCTCGGTGTTGAGAATTGATGCAGTCTTCTTGGGAGAAGACTACAACAATACGACAACTAATTGACACAGAGCACAGCTACACATCCAGTTTCTGTTGCAGGTTGTAAAGCATCAATAAAATCCTTTACGCGTCCCTCACATTTCTTCAAAGAGCCGTGTTTCACTGTGAGTTCGGAAGCTCTACATTCGCAGGCAGCAGAGTTGCAGAGTCACATTGTTCCATTAGTCTGGCGTGTCCACTTCAAACTTGATTAAGCTTTGTCCTGATTATGCTTTCCATCTGGAGCCCCTCTAAGGCGCAAGCACAGTCTTTAATTCCTCTGTGCTTAAGGCGTAATTTTCCATATTTGGCGCCGTTCCTCTTTAATGCTGAAATCGTTTCTTGGATTGTTCCATATTGGGTTCCGTGATTTTAGCTGACTGTTGGACTTCATCGACGGGGAGATCATATTTCATAAATAAGCAGTGTTGAAGTATCCGCCAATATCGCACAGAGCGGTTTTGGCGGTTCAAACTTCGTGGAGCGAAATGACTGAACACGTGAAGACAGGGAATCGGCGTGGGGTTTAGTATGCGTGTGATAATCCTTATACATTCATTCAGGGTCATAATGTGGTTACAATAAAAGTGGAGCAGCTTGAGAACAAAATCAGAAAAAAATGGATAGGAGCAAGACTGTAGTCCATTACCACTAGTATTTATCTTGTGTGAAGAACAAGCTACAAGGAACATGGAAGAAAATATGAATGTTGAAAAAAATCAAAGAGGAAGAATCAGTAAGCTACAAATCTCGTTAATTTTGCCCTGCTGGCAGATGAGATTACAGATATTTAGAAATTTGGAATAAACACAAACGAAAGGAAAATAAAGATCACAAACTGCAACAGAAGTAACACAAACAACAGAACACTATATGTCATAACTGAAACATGCGCAGTACAGAAACTGAGACTAAACGAAAGGGAAAATGTGATCAATGAATACGTCCATCTCACAAACCAGGCATTATTCAGGACACTAAAAATGAACTTGCATTCAAACACACGGCTATAGCAAAGATAAAACTTAACCACATGAAACAAAACAAAATAGGTTGGTAATACATTTGCCATAGACAGTTAGCAACTTTGAAAAACAAACATCAACAATAGCAAACACTTGTTTTGGAAGCTACATTTGAAATAGTAAAGTGTGCAAATATGTTTTATATAGTAAAATGTACAGTGAGTGAAAAATCTCAAGAATCAGGAACAAAACTGATATGGAACAGTTCCAAACTATAATGTAATCTTCAAAAACTGTAAGTAAAGTAAAAATAGGCTATAAATAATATTTAGTAACAGATTTATACTATTAGTTAGATAAAAATTATGCTATACAACCAAAGTTGTACGCAACTTGTTTTAGGGCACCGATGATGGTATAATAAACCGAAACGCGAATGACATAACAAAGTTTTGTTTTGTAGCTGCAATAGACGGATAAAAAACCCAGTATTAGTATAGCACCTAAGGAAAACGGTCTAAATATTCAAAAGTGAGAATTCTGTTACAGCCGATAGGAAAGGCAATTAATACATCGACACGATAGCTGTAAGAGCCATCTTTAGAGTAATAAATTTTATAATTTCAAGCACTGACCTTGGCTTAGTGAGTAATTTCAAACGCTGTAAATATGTAGCACAGCACTTAATAGAAGTGAGCCTTGGATGTCAGAGAGGAAAGTAATAGAAGATATAGAAGCATTTAGAATAAAATTATACAGAAGGATATTGAAAATTCGGAGTATAGGTGAAGAAGGAGGTAGCATGTTCTGGAAATGATGGATGCAGAATAGAGTCTAAGAAAGTATTTTTTAAGAAGAATATATATGGATTAATATTTTGAGGTATATGAAACTAGTTAGGATGATAACAGACGATAAACGTGTGGGAAGAACTGTAGAAGTAGTCTAAGATTAGAATATTTGAAGAAGACGATTGAAGAGGATAGCTGCAATGAATATGAATAGATAAAAGGTTTCGCAAAGATTGGGAAGCGGTGGAGGATTATATCAAATCTATTGAGATTTACATCCACTTACAAATAAAGTTAAGCACCCAGAATAATACTGCACAAGTTTAATACCTGTGTGACTATTTCAATGATTTCAATATCAAATGAGATGGACATCGCAGCTCACTTTACGTGTGCACTGTTGGTCCCATCTCAATATGGTGTTGTACTCCATGGAACCTTGACAAATGCGTCGATTGGATGTAGAAGAGAATCGTATAGCCGTTGTATCGTCTCCTAGCCCATAGTAAACATAATTGACCTCCCAGATTCGGTAGATTGGTGCTGGGTCAGGGTTGACGTTTAATATGGTCCAAAATGTGTTCAAGTATGGACAGATCAGGGGAACATGCTGACCATGAGAGGACCTCCGCATGACTGAGGTAGTTCATGGATACATGTGTCGTGTGTGGAAGAGCATTGTCCTGTTGAAAGACTAAACCAGGAGGGGTAAAACTTGGGCGACTGGAACCTTCACCACGTATGTGGATGCCTGACACATCTATTGGTTCCAACACCGATCTACAGTGACATGCCAGGCCATTGGACAATACAACAAACCATCCTCAAGCAGTCCCACAATCACCTATCAACTCCATTAGAGACCGGTAATGCTACGTGATGTATCTGTCTGGTGACCTTCTCTCATGGTGTTGCTGCGGGTTGATCTCACTATCGTTCTACATGTGATGTCACCACTCACTCACGTTCTCTGGTGGCTGTTCTTGAGATGCCTGCTCCGTTACAGTCCTGTTATTTTTTACCCATCCCCTTATATAATTTTTTTATGGATGCTTAACGTTTTTAGCTTTTGTGTGCGTATCGTCCTTCTCACGTGTTACCATACCGATAATTTTTTAAGTGACATGACAGGCACAGCATCCATTCTGCTGTGTGTACTTGAACTGGTGTCATGCCTGCCTTGATGAAACTGAATTGCTGCAGACTCCATTAGAAATCCCAATGCTTACATTATGTTACTGGCTATTCTCAGTTCACACGTTTAAATAAAACTTAGAAAGTTTCATTTTTTGTGATCTGTGCACTCTGGTGGTAAAAAAAATTTTACACGTAAAAAAAAAAGAAATATGCGGATGAGCAGTAGAAAGCCAGCAAAAGGATTTTAGGATGAACAATAACTATGTTAAGCAACTTGATGTTGGTAATGTCGGTTTCTACAGTAATGCCTTGGACTATTCCAAACCCTGGAGCTCTCGAGGACGCAGGTTTGATTCTCTTCCCGATTGTTTCAATTCCCGTCCCGGCTATCCCAATTTTTTCATGTTTTACCGAAATCACTCCAATCGAATGCCCGGACGGTTGATTCAAAATGCCATAGGTAATTTCTTTCTCTAGCTTTCCCCTATACTCTCCCTGCTGTAATGACGTCGACGCCGAAAACCCGTAGACCCCCCCCCCCCAAAAAAAAGCCAACAAAAAAAACTCAGCAAAAAATCAAAACAAAAAACTGCCACTCAGTTTCGAATAGAAACCATTAGAACGAGGAGGGTATTGTGAAGAGTAAACCTGAAGGAATTGTGTCATGGATTTTATGAAACAATAATCATGCCATTCGCTGGATTAATTTCGGGAAACCGTATAAAACTGAAACCTTGATGTTCGTAACAATCGAACTCGGTTTTTTACCGAATTAAAGGACCGAAAAAAAACATGTATATCACTCTTTGGAGGATCTCCTTAATGCCAGTGATAGTACTGTCTGTCGGGATGGGGTGGGGACAAGGAACGGGAAGGAATTCGGCAAAAGAAGCATCCCGGCATTCGCCTTGAGTGATTTGGGGAAACCGGGGATTCGAACTGGCGTCCTCCCGAATGCGAGGCCAGAGCGTTAACCACTCACCCTGTATAACATGAATTATTGGAGTTTGACGTTGACCGCTGTATTTTTCACTGTTTTCTCTTTAGTTTCCTGTTAATAACTGTTCGTGTTTTTCCTAATTATTGTATCAGCAACACTTTTGACACGAAATAAATAAATCTGAGCCACTCGAGATCTGCTGCTAGCCTGTCTGCTTGCCTTCATATTCTCTTGAGAATCCAATTTCCACGGTGTTATGCAACTGATTGAGCATTATCCTTGACACTGCACTGGTTCAAGGAAACGAGTACAGAAAACTCTGACAGGACAATGTAAGATACGTACTTGAACCGCGGTCCGTGACGCTAAAGCGACTGCTGGTCGCTCTAACAAGTCTAGGCAGGATAATCACTTCGATTGTTCTGTGCTACTGGCGCTCGTGACATTGTCATTAATAATTAAGGACAAATTACTCTGTCATCTCGCAAATTGTTTGCGCACGACGTCACTGTTCATCTTTGCGACAGCTATGTTCTGGAATAAGCCAATAGGAAACAAAACGAGTTACCTGATGTTGAAAGAGAAACCCAGCAGGAACAATGCGAGTTAAACACAATTGCATTGCGCTAATAATGTTCTCATTACGTCAGAATGAAATGAGCTGCTTGTTTTCTCTCGTGCCTTTCTTAAGTTAGGCATTTTTAACGTCACAGAGCTTAAGACCCAAGTGTTGGCAATACGAAATATAAACACACATACAATTAATAACATCGATACTTTACTGATTGTTTATAAAATAGTTATCTATACTAATAAAACGCTAATATTCGTCACGCTGTAGTCATGTCAGTCACGCTGTGACGTCACGTTTTTCGCCTTCACTGCCCAACTAACAACCGTCAGAGATATTGTTCGAGGTAATTCGCGTTATTTAATGAAAGTTCTATTTAGGTAAGCATCCGCGAACAAATGAGTTGTCAGAACACTGAAAGAAAAGAAAGTATTTCGTTCAAATTCGTATATTAATTATTATTTTCTTAATATTTATTTAATATTCATTCGGTGAAGAAATATTCGTTCAATTCTTTGCCCATAGATGCGAAAGATAAAAGCTTAAATTAACAATCTGCAGTATCACCGGAAGTTTTCGTTAGATAGCTATTTAGCCTGGGTCAAAGTTACAACTGGCATTTGACGTTGCAGCAGATGGCAAGAGAAATTTAATTTATTAAAAAATAATTTAAATTGTTTTCATGAGCGTCCTGTTACTGAAATCATTTTTCGTTTGAACGAAAGTAGTTCCACACTGATTACGATGTATGCAGTCTAGATTACAATTAAAACTAATATTACATGGCATAACGTAGGGTGTTAAGATTTACTTTTAATTTATTTTGCATTCACTGACGCCATATCACTGAGATCATCATTTCAGCTGGATGTGACTGTGTCAGCCATTCAAAAGTTGTAATACCGGTTTAAATCAAGGGTAAAAAAACCCTTATGTATTCGTTACTAAGTAACGAGTACATCGTTATACTGGAAGTACCAAAACGTTACTCACATATTCATTTCGTTACCCGCATTTGTCGAATAGATGTCAGTCTGATTCGTTAAGCGAACGAATGCGACTCATCATTTAGGAACTGGAACTGTTCGCCCAGCGATTAAATGAATCTGAACGAGAGAATGGAACATTTGAACATGGTGCGTCACGTATTTTTGGGTATGTTTATTTGAATTCGTTTCGTTACAAAGGAAATTGTTTGAGTGCAAACATGTTGCGCGTACTTTTTTTTAATATATGTAATTAATACTATTTACTGTTAAGTGTTATTATTATTAATATTATTACTCTGCGATTCACTAAAAGTGTGTGGCGGAGGGTGCATTGAACCTATCCGAAAGGGTAATAGTTTGGAAATGATATACGGGATATGCCAGGAGGCACCCATGGGCTAATGTGAGGAACCATCCAAGCATGCGCCAGATCAGTGCTGATATTTTTAAGGAAGTAATTTTGACAACATAAATAGTTTTTTTTAAAATTTTGCTTTTGTTTGACAATAAAATTTACTGTGCATAATTTGTAAATAGAACAATTGGATAGATAATTTGAGATTGTTATTGTTTTTTATTGATTGTACTTTAGTGAGATTTTATTGATTTGAAAAATTTATGAAATGCCTTTATTCTAAAATGTGATATTTTAACGTCCATTTTATTTTGCGGTGTAATTTACCTATGCTTACTTTACTAAATGAACAATTTACTTAAACTTCACAAAGTACGAACGAACTCATCCCGCAATCCATACGCGACGCGACTCGATGCTAGTGGACGGTTGTATTAAAAGTAACGAGTAACGAAACGATACGATAATAACGAGTCCTGATTGGTTTAGTATCAAATACATACGGGTATGCAATTTCTCGTAACTTTTACATCTCTAGTTTATATCGCGATGTATTATTGCTAACTAACATGCGGTAATTAGTGTGTGATTGAAGAACTGATTTTCTAGCGCCAAATTTAGCGGAGTTTGTGGTTATGTTGAAAGGCATCCTCGACCACGAAACCGAGAGGGGCGGTGTAACGGTTAGCGTTCTCGCCTCGCATTCGGGAGGACGGCGGTTCGAATCCCCGTCTGGGCATCCAGATTTGGGTTTTCCATGGTTTCCCCAAATCACTCCAGGCAAATGCCGGGATGCTTCCTTCAAAAGGCCATGGCCGAATTCCTTCTCATTCCTTGCCCCCATCCTTGCCCCCCATCCTTTCCCGTCTCTAAAGACCTCGATGTTAAAAACAGACGTAAAGCAGTTACAAAAAAAAAAAAAAAAAAAAAAAAAAAAATCGACCACGAAGTGTACTAAAAGTTTTTACTACAGCGCAAGGCACGAGGAATTGCATTGAGCTTTATGTTATAACAATTCTTTTTAGTTAATCAACTGCGGAGACAAGACTTGCCAGAAATCTCCATTCAATCTGTCCTTTTTGACGGGCTTTGAAGCTAGCGGTAATAATAATAATAATAATTTCTTGTATTCTTAGTGACATAGTCACAGAGTTTCTTACGGGCTGCACAATACGCCTTTGTAATACCTATCCTGGTAATCGTTCCGGGGAAAGGGATCTGCAGCTTAGCGTGGAATCCCAACCACGGAGCGTCCTCACAAACAAAGCAAAGCTTTGCCAGGGGTGAAGGTCAGTCCTGGGACTTATTCCCCAGTCACGTATATTAACGAACTTTTTTTTTTTACGGTACCGGCCCTGACGGCCCACGATACACCGGTACATGGCACATGCGTCCAGTGGGTAATTATGAGAGTGGGAGGACATGTGCTCTAACCGTGATAGAACCGGATTTATCAGATCCGAAGCATTTACGCAATTCAAGGGATGTTGTGTTGTCACGTAAGGGAGCGTGCACAAACTACGTGGCTCGGTCCAGGGGGGGGGAGAGGGGTTGGCTGGAAGGCTACGCTGTGCTAGAAATATAATCTGCTGTGCTACGTGGGGGGAGGGGGGGTTCAGAGTCAGGCCACGTAGCCTTCCTTTCATTACATTTTTCATAGTTAAAATGAGGAACAAAACTCACAACAGAATGTGAATAGTTATTTCGCTCAATTATCTCCGTATATAATTTACAATAGTCTGATAAGAGAAAACAGTACAAAATGTCGTCTGGAATCAAAAGGGGAAAAAAGCTACGTGCTACATGGGGGGGGGAGGCAAAAGCCACGTAGGGCTACGTGGGGGGAGGGGGGATTCACAGGAGGCCAAAATGGAGCTACGTGGTTTATGCACACTCCCTAAGGACTCTATCCTGGGCCCGTTGTACTTCCACAATCTAGTGTGGTCGCACCTTAACGCACAGCAACACTAGCGGGATCCTTTGTTTATTTCGTGTTTAATTTCGGCCTTCTCCTCCCCATATAGTTGTCCTTCCTTTCTTCACCGAGCGTGGTGGGTGAGCGGTTAAGGCCCTGGCTTCACATTCTGGAGGACGCTGGTCCGTATCCCCGTTCGGGCATCCAGATTTGGGTTTTCCATGGTTTCCCGGAATTACTCGAGGTGAATGCCGGGATGTTTCCTTCAAAAGGCCATGCCCGAATTCCTTCCTGTTCCTTGTACCAAATCCCATCCCGCCTCTAAGGACCTCGATGTCGACGAACCGTAAAGCCATAATTAAAGCTTCCATCTGCTTCGAATCTCCACCTTGTACAACTTTACAACACAGTATTGATTTTTTCTTTTCTTTCCACTGTGTCACAGGTTGTCATATTTTTTTTTTCTTTCTTGTGGCCTTGCGCCTCGTCGATGTCTAGATCATTGGAGGCAGGAAAGGACTGGGCAAGATACGGGAGGAGATTCGGCCATGGCATTTTGAAGGAACCTCCACTGCATTTGCGTTGAGTGATTTCAGGAAATTGTGAACAACCGAAATCTGGATTGCCGGACGGAGATTCGAACCACCGTCCACCCGAATGTGAGGCCAGAACGCTACTGGTCACTCGCGACGCTCGGTTTGTGCCGCGCATTTTCAGGTACTATTTTCTAATTCTTTATTCCTCTACTGGAACTTGGGAATTGAAGGAAAACGAAAATTTGATATTCTTCAGGATAAATTAATTTCCTCGTATTGTTTCCTACGACATGTTGAAAAAGAAAAGAAAAAATTGAGGATTTTTCCTTCTGCTTTTGGCTTTATGCCTCATCGACGTCGAGGTCATTACATTTAATATTTTTTTCAACTGCTTTACGTCTCTCAACAGCGAGTTCTTTAGAGACGGGGAAGGATGGGGGCAAGGAATGGGAAGGAAATCGGCCATGGCCTTTTGAAGGCAGCATCCCGGCATTTGCCTGGAGTGATTTGGGAAACAATGGAAAACCCAAAATCTGGATGCCCGGACGGGGATTCGAACCGCCGTCCTCCCGAATGCGAGGCCAGAACGCTATCCGTTACACCACCACGCTCGGTAAAGAGGTCATTAGTAGCGGGAGAGGATGCGAAAGCAAGGAACGGAAAGGAATCTGGCCATCGCCTTTTGAAGGAAACAGCCCGACATTATCCTAGATTGATTTCGGGAAACCATGAAAAACCAAAATATGGATTAAGAAAATGGGAAAATACTTTAAAATTAATTTTTAAAGAAAATGTGCACCATTTCCGTTGGGCCCGGGTGCTTTCCAAGTCCCCGCCTTACATCACCCTCGGGAGATTTCTCTTATTTGAGTTTTGATAAGCCACCTTACCTAACAGATACGCTATAATGTGATGTAAGAGGTTTTGTACAAACAACGCAATGCCAGTAGAAACGAATACAATTTGGTTTAAAATTTTGTAACGGTAGTTTGTGGTTAAAATATCGTCAAATTTCGGAAAGGTTACCATCACTGTCTTCCATCGTGGTATGGAACCAAGAGGGTGAACGGTAATGTTTGAGCATTGTTGTATGTGATGATAATTGTATGACTCCGGCGCAACCAGTCATATTCCGGTTTAACACGGTGTTTCGAAATCACTCCAATTTTTTATTTTCATCCTAATCAGAGTCAACAATTTTATCCCACTCTCATAGCCTCTTTGTCACATTTCACTGAAATCCAGAAAAAGTTTCCTAAGAATATCTCAAGAACTTACAACGACAACTGAAGAAGCCAGGTTACAACTATGGGAAGCTAAGGCTCCACTTCCGCATGGCTGGGGAAGAGTGTCTGAATCTTTGCCGCCTGGTTATGACAAGGGATAGTTGACGTGGAAATCTTTGAATAGGCTGAGATCAGGAGTGGGCAGATCCAAAGTGAATTTAGCAAGATGGGGCTATGCTGAGATCAATGATATCAAGTGCGACTGCGGTGAAGACCAGACTGTCCAGCACATGCTCCAGTGTCGACTGTGTCCAGCATCCTGCTCGGCAGCTGAACTGTATGATGTCTCAGAAAATGCACTGGAAGTGGCCAAGTTCTGGTCGATTATAATTTGATGATTCTGATTGTGTAACTGTATGTTTCTGATACGAAATAAAAACATTAAATTAAAAGGCGATATCATTGAACAATGCATTCGCAGATTCATTTCTAATATACCAGTAAAAAGGACTTTTAGTAGAAAGTTACGGTAAGGCAAGCATTACGTTAAATGGTTCACCAGTACGAAACTCGAAAAATTTGGGATCGGTTCTCTGACAAAAATAAGCACAGTGTGAGTGCAAATAAATTTACTTATTAAACGGTGTTATTCATTGTTAATGTCATTATCCTCAGTTAGAAGCGAACCATGCCTAGCCTCTTCAAGCTTCCTGTCTCTATTTGCTTCGATCTGTGGTAGAAATAACTAGGCTAAGTGCAAAGTTTTGTTTAATTGTCGACAAGCGAAATGATATTCGCGATGGAGTGATACGTATATCGCACTAATGCTCCTACTGAAAGACTGGAGATTGAAGTATCCCTGGTACTTAAGACTTTCGTTAACGAAGTCCATTCAAGAAATGACAAATTATCACGTACAGTTGCAATGGTGGAATTTCGAGTGACGAAACTTATTTCAAGGAATATGCATTGACAGTAAGGCCCGGTGCACACGAGCGTCATTTCACGTCGCGTGCACGCCGAGATGCCGTGCTAGCGGCTAGGAGTACACAGGAATAGATACGGCAGTGCACACGCACAAGCGGTAACGCCGCGGTCACGCCGCGGCGACCCAGCGGTCGTTTCTCCCTGTTCTCGCCCACCACGCCGCAGGGTCGCCGCGCACGCTAGTGCGGTCTCCTAGTACATTGTGTCCAATGGAGCGGTGCACACGGGCGGCAGAACACGCTAGCATGGCAGACGAGTTATTAGTTTAAAAAATATTGACATCGAACATTTTATTGGTGTAATTAAGTCTTATCCAGAAATTTGGGACATCCATCTAAAAATTATCATGATCGAATCAAGAGGAGAGCTTGGACCAGTGAAAAATTTTCCATTTTTGTACAGAATGCCAAATGTACTTTCTACTTTTCTCCTGGCGCGTGACAATCTGTAGCTGAAAATCCTTGTTTTTTTCTGATAAATTTTACCACTGTAAGGCCTCATATATTTGGTGAAAGGGAAAATGCTTCATCACCAACAAAATAGAGGGGATTTTTGGACCTGCAGTGCCGGTAGAGGTTGTCGTCTCGGAATGTTTATTTAATTGTTTTCATGCTTCTTATAAAAACAAGTTGTTTGGAATAGTCCTATACTACCAGTAACGTCTATCCTGTGTCCTTAATAAATGATTTTTAAAGATAAAGTACGCAAAAATTACCCGCTTCTTATTATACATGTCCATCGTTGTCAGTGGGACGCCTATTGCCGCCTGCTACGTATGCATCGGATGTCGCGTTCACGCGGCGTGCACACGGCGTGCACGCGACGTGAAATGACGCTCGTGTGCACCGGACCTAACGATCACTGAAGGAGGCAGAGTGATTAGTCATTGCTGGGATTTTCGTGTTACCAAGAACTTTTGTCTCCGCTATCACTTTGGCGGACTGCTGGTATTAGGATTCATTCGCAGGGGATAAATATTCCACACGATACTCCGCGGGAGGGTAAGCGCGCAGAGTGATTCAATCAGAAAAAGCGTCGGTTTTTGCGAAGTTTATAACAGTACTGCAATCACCAAGCGTGGCTCTTTAATCCGGTCCAGAGCAAAGTTTTCATTTTGTGGCAGTGTCTCAGATTAGCGTGTGCATATAGTTATTTGCGGTAACCATCTGAATTGGTCTAATGTCATGTACGGGGAGTAAGTTGATTGGATGATGCTATTGTTCATCTAAAGTGAGGATTTTGGTATAATAACTCCAATTAGGTTTTTTTCGCCGAAACTAGCAATAGCTAAGTTTATATAAGTGTGGCCATAAGTGGGTCGGGTTAGGAAACAAAATACCAACCGAATTAATTATTATTCGACACCTAGCTGTTGCGCAATTGTTAAAAAAATCGCAACGTTTATTGCTGTTTATATTCATAAAGGACTTTGCTCCAGTTTCCAAGCTGTGAATCAGCCATCAAGTATTTTTTGATTTAAGTGTTAAATTTTATACTTGTACAAATCGTTTACAAGAAATTGATAGAAACTGTTAGGAACTTTAGTTATTGGAGACAGCAAACTTCCAATGTTGCTCAATTTTTTGTGTTATTGAAAGAAGTAGTAATTAGAAACTTCAAGGGATTTTTTTGTGGTCGCACCAGAACTGTGCTTTGGTTTTTTTGGAGAACATTAAATTATTGCGTTGTGAAAAAATCTGTTGTTTAAGGAATCTTCTGATAGTAATTTAAATAATATACCGATCGGTGAGTCTAAAAAAATTAAGAGAAATCTGTGCATTAAAGACTTATGTGGATATTATTTAATCTCTAACTAATTGTTGTTATCATTTAACAGTTTTGATATCTCCTAACCTTTTGTGAATTTCAGAGGAAGGTTTGAAGTGACCATCGACCTTATATTTTATTAATTACTCCATGCTATTCCAGGTAAGGCGCAAGTATGTTCACGTAAAGAAGAACGAAGGTGACTAGTTATTTTTTGGTAAATGCACAGACCAAGGTTCCAGCACGTAAGTGACTATCTTATTTTATTCATTTAAATATTAGTGGTTCTTTAAGATGGCAAATATACAAGGTTCTTTCCGACAATACAGATCTTGTAATGGTGCTTTTCACCCATCAACTTCCCTGATGTAAGGATATGGTGGGTGCTGAGCTAGCTCTGCTCCCTACGTTGACGATTTTTTATTTGTCAGAATGATAGCTCTACCTGTACTCCTCGGTAAAGGAAGCGGGGGTTCTAGGAAGGTGTAAATAGAGTCTGGTTCCCTTTTCTTTCAGTATCATTACGTCTAAGGACAGGATTGTACACTGAAACGAATTAAATGCTGATTTTCTCTATCTTGTATGGTTTTCCCATTATTTTTCCAGCGCACTACGCTATTATGATTGAATATACAGTCTTAATCGCCATATTCATTTCAGTCGTTGACCGAATAAAATTTGCGATTACGTTGTCCGACGCCTCTCTTGACACTTGGGGGGCAGCCATTAATTACGTTAGGTGTTTTTCCGGATTTCCGCCCCCCCCCCTTTTCTGCTGATACTTTGTGAGATCTGGTCCGATCCCCCCCCCCCTTTTTCACCTCACGTAATTAATGAACTCCTCCCTTTGTGCTATGAGTCCCACAAGTGGTTTGTTAAATTCTGGTGTGCTGTATTTAAGGTTACGATGTTACGGTGTATGAATATCTTTCCATTTAATCCTCTCACTCTGGTTGGATTCTGAGTTTTGAATAGGCTTGATGATAGAGATACTAAGTGCATCTATGTGAATATCTGCTTCAGACACAATGTAACAGGAAATAATCGTATCAGGTGATATCTATAAGAAAAGGAAAATACATTGCCAGTGTTGAAATAATTAAAATTAAATCATTTCATTAACGTATTTTTCCAGTTGCGAAACAGTGACAGGAATTTGGAAGCAGGTACGCACCACAAACAAGTGGCTGGGATCAGGTCATTGTTCCCGTGCTAGTTAAGTGTCTCAGACAGCTTAGCCAGAGGCATCCTTCTGCGTATCGCCAGGACGCGGTTATTGAATGTGAACATTGGTCGGCATATTTTACCCAAGTGAAACTTTTGTGAAGTGAATCGAGCGACGGAGAGTTTTGTTAGGCTGTGCCACGCGTGTGAAACAGCGTCTAAAGCTTGTAGAGATAGTGAAGCGATAAGTCGATTACGATTCAATTCAGTTCAATTCCATTTCGTATGAAAAACAATATAGTAGACAGTTTAAGACAATTTCAAGATCTGTCATAGAAAATTTCAATACTTTGAAAGTAAATAAGTCAAAACATATTGTAAAAAGTGGAAGCAGAACAAGTGGAACGGAGGTAGAATTGAAGCAAATCTTCTTGAAAATGAGGGAGGTGTTTGATTGACCGTTTAAAGAAGAAAGCAGAGCGAAAGGAGGCCATGAGGTGTCTCGACCGCGGCAGGATCCAGCGGTGCAGGCCAGGGGTAGTGATGATCCGATACAAGTAAGTACTCGATACTTTGTTTCGATACCGAGTACCTTTAGTATTCGAATTAATTCATTCTATACTTACTCGATATCAGAAGAAAAGTACTTGTATCGAATCGAAAGTATCGAAACGCACCCGGTGTTAAATTCTAAATGCATCATCCCTGCTGCGCCACTCAGTCGCGCCTGCGAATAGTTTCCCGCTGACGTCAAGTTGGTAGTATTGAAAATCAAACAAAATCAGTCTTAGAATAGGCAATCTAATCTCCCAGAGGTTTTTTTTTAGGTCAATAAAGTTGTACTGGGCGCGCATTTCGCTATGCCTGGCTCACGCGCAGCTCCACACAAAAACTAAAATATATGGTTCATGAACAACTAAATAGCACATGTGAACCTGAAGAAGAAGCTGCTTCAGCTATAGTATCACAGGAATATCACTTCTGGAAACATCACAAAGAAAAATAAAACGCACAGTAGTCTCTCAAACAATGTAACGTCTCTAAAAAGCAATGCATTTACAGAATGGGAAGAAATGAAACGTATATTTCCTAGTCTGTATAAATACGTATGAAAGTATCTTGTTATAGCAACGTCAGTATTGAGTGAATGTTTGTTTTATAAAATATTTTAAACAATTGCCTTTTTATAAAACCTTCCAAAAGTAGACTTTTATTATTTAAAAGTGTTAAAAATATAATAAATAAATATTTAAAGAGAAAACAAAACCTCAAAATTTGCTTACAATGATTATAATTTTAGTAAATAAATAAAAATGTTTACTGAGTGTTATTTGATTTTATTACACTAGGCAAATAAAATAAATAATTTAGCAACATGTCACGTATATTTTTATATCCGAAATTAATTTGAAAAACGTATCGATATGAGTAAGTATCGATACTTTTACAGAACTCATATGAGTAAGTATCGTAAGACAATTTGAGTACTACTCATTTAAGTAGGTATCGATACTTTGATGGTATCGGAACATCACTAGCCGGGGGGTGAAGGCGGGTACACATCACAACGAGGCAACGCACGAGGCGTTCGCCGGGAAACCCCATGCGGCTCGAATGCCAAATAGAATTAGGGGGTGCGCCGCATGCTATGTCGTGCGTTTGCCTCCTTAGTTTACACAACCACATAGGCGCTCATAGGCACACTATGCGTCGGGATTAGATAAAACCACTATATTTTAGTTAAGAAATTTTTCTTTATTGGTTTTTCGTTTTCTTCTGACCGTTTCTAATCATAAGTTGGAACAACGAAAAGGAACTCTCTTTTATTAAAGAGTATGAAAGGCGTTCCATATTGTGGAAGGGCGATAAACTTTAACTCAATGCGTTAAAAAATAGGATACTTGGTGCGAAATAAGTGCACTGGAGCAGAGACTGATGTTTCGATAAAATGGGGTCTTGCAGTCTCACGCAGGAGAGAGGAAAATCGAGTTCTTAACAGCGTGGACACAGACAAAGGTAAGTTAGACCATACTATTCAGTATTTGAAACAATTTAATTTCATATAAATGAGAAGAAGGACAACGTGTTAAAGCTGAATTTAGTTTTATTTCAATAAACTTCAGAATAATATTTATAATAATTTTTCAGTAATAATTTTAAAGTTCTATATGTTTTCAAAGTAATTGAAGAAATTTATTTTCAGGTATGAATGGCATTTATGTTTGCAGGCGATTCGCTTGGAAAGTCTAAAATTCTTAGATGACGAAGCTGATTTTCGAGAAACGTCAACTGTAAGATGTGACAACGAAGTCTTTCACGGCGTATCGATGATATGAAGTTGTTAGGTGTCTCGTCGTTAATTGTATATGAAATAATTAGTTCCAGACACACTTTCAAATTTTAAATTGTTTTTATTTCTCGTAAAGCAGCGGACTTCAAAGATACTGGTCGCATGTAAATACAAGCTCATTACTGCTTTCAAAGACAACACTGCCATAAACTGTTTTAACTGTGTCCTTTGCCGACGTAAACTGTCTCCGTAAACTTTGACAACTGAGTCTCTGCCGCTCGCTATATATAAGTCTGATAGACAGTTCCAGAGCATTACAAAGGCTTCCGACAGATATTTCTCGAACTTTAACAAAACTTAAACAATTAAAAACATTTATAAACGTTTCTCGGGAAACAAACCGAGTAATATTATTATTGATGCACAATATTTCGGCGACTTTAATCTCCGTTGTTTTCAAACAACACACTCAAGGAAGACTTCAAGGCTTAGAACTGCACCTGAAGATGGCGACGGAGTTTATAGTCGCCGAAATATTGTGCATCAATAATAATATTACTCGGTTCGTTTCCCGAGAAACGTTTATAAATAAACAACGCCGAGAAAAATTGGATTAATTTATAATTAAAAACATATCAAAAACAATCAAAATCAATACATAATCATTACGAAATGCTCAGAAATGAAAATTAAAGATATTTAAACACAAAATTATCCACATAAATCGTTTTGAACTGTAGAAAATCGTCCTCTAAACATTGTAGCTCACCTTATTATTTGGAATGAAAACATTTAATCAATTTCTCTTGCATAGTTCGGTCCTTAAACATATTAAATACGTAGTATTCACATAATTTCTTTTCCTAAAACAAAGTTCATTTACACCAATTTACAGTAAATGGCAAGACAAAAGTATGTGTAATTGAAGCACTAGCAACTGTTAAATTGTCACCGCGCTCCATATCCACGCGCTAACTTCACAGAACTGCCAACTCGTCAGAACAAACGAATGGACGGATACCTGCCTCGTTCGATGCCTCGGCGGACTGTCTTCGTATAAAACAAAGTGTACATACGAGGCATTAGTTCTGCCTCGGTCCCGTTCGTGCGTCAGCTCGTTCTGATGTGTACTCGCCTTTACGGCAACGAAACAGCTTCTGATGGAAGTGGACTGTCAAGAAGAACACAATGACACCACAGTCGATCATCCTGGTATATTTTACTTCTGTACACACTTGATTACTGAACAACCTAAATAAAAATGTTGTGTCTTTAAATAAAAAAAAGTAAGTTTATAAACAATTTTTGTAATTTCACTAGCTATTTGGCTAAAGAAACACAAATTCACGTTAACACTTCCGGTACTACTACTACTAGTGGGCCTACCTATCCCCATTTTTTTTCGAATAGTTTGGCGGAATCATTAATATATTTAAAATCTAAGCTTTTGTTATCATTTCTACATCTTTATTGCAAAATTCAACTCTTCGATTGTCTGTTCTTATAGTCTGATCTTTTTTTTTCTAAATTAACCATCCAATATCTAGTAAAATGTGCCAATTCTATCTCTTCTTTTTGTAAGGTTCTTCCACAAAACCCTATTTCACCCATCATTCTCAGAGCACATTATTATTATTTTTTACTTTTTTCTCACATTTTAGTTTCAACGTCTATCTGTTAACAGCCAGCTTTAGAAAGTTGTTTCTAGTCCTAAATAAGTGTTTCACCTATTCAAGAAGAATTTTTCTGATCATACTAATCTTCATTTTGTATGATCCTTGCTTCGGTTGTCGGTTGTAATTTTACTTTCTAAACATCTTCTTCTACGAACTACTTTCGTTCACATTTAAATGGACTAGCGTCATTCATTACATTATTTGTCGTTAATTTGTAACATTCAAGCATGAGGACTGTGCCACATCACGTATTAAAGATTTTGCTATAAGTTTCTGTAGGCCATCACGTTTACGTTTCGCATTCAGGTGGATGCGGGTTCGAATCCACATCCGGCCATCCAGATTTTGATTTTCCATGGTTTCCCCAAATCACTCCAAGATTGTTCCATCAAAAGGATTAAAAAAAAAAGTTTACGTTTAAAGTAATGGCGAGATGTTGAAATTTTACATACACACACCATTCCTTTATTATTTTTTAATTGATTTCAGAAATACTATATTAACTGAATTAAACGTGACGTGGTTCTTTCTACACCTCTTACACTGTCAACACTTCGTGACGTGTAATCACTGGCCTTTTTCCGTGATACCTATAAGAAAATACACTCAAATTTTGCTATCCAGTTACAAATGTTTAATACTTCTGAAAAGTTGATCACAGTTTTGGTTCTGAGTGCTACAAATTACTAAGGTGATTTTAGAAACATCAATTAAAGCTTCTAATTTCTATTATATCTCTTTTGGTAAGTAATATCTAAGATGATCTACCTCTTTTACTTACACCTACCTCCAATCCAAGTCTATTAATATGTGTCTTATTTTTTTTTATGGATTTACTCCTCTTTGGCATCGTGCTCAATAGAGGCGGCAGAGAACTGTAGGCAAGGAACGGGAAGCAATTCGGCAATGCCTATTTTAATAAAAATCTCGGAATTGGCGTAGACTGATTTCGGGGAACCGTGGAAAACCGAAATCTGTATGATCGGACGGGGTTTCGAACCCACATCCTCCTCAATGCGAAACCAGAACGTTACCGCTCACCCACAATGCTCAGTACGTAGCTTATAAGCGTTGCCTAGTGACTGATGTTAAGGGAGTCACAGCGTTTCAAAGGCACATTTAATGAATTATAATAATAAAAGTTCACCGTGATGAAACGTTATAAAGTATCATTTCATTTCCGCCACAAAGCAACAAATTGCCCGTAGTTAAGTCATTCTACATGACTATACAACATACTCTATGGCCAGGGTTGAAATCTTATGAAATTCTAACATTCCCTCCCCCCTACCTTTTCCAAAAGCAATTGATATAAAATGAGTATCTGTGCATTCTCGGGTAGGAAAACTAGTCGAAGGTAAAAATCATTCGCCACTTGACGTAGACACGGTTGGAACCAGCAAATAAATCAAATTTTCTTGTTTCACATCCATTTCAGCACGTCATGGTATATTAGTTAATCTCATTTTAGATTTGTTTAACCATATTGGGATAATTGTTAGTTAATAGATATGGTGTGTTTCAAATAACGTTACACATAATCTAACATAATTAGTATCTGATTCATACTCTAGTATCCATTGAATAGAGGCACTATGTTACCTTTCTCAAAACGAAAATCGTACCAGTCTGTATACGCGCTTGGTTTTATATACCTGGTGGTTATAATTAGACTTTATCTGTTAACACGTTATAACACGGAAACTAATTACTATACATGTACCAAACTTGGTGGCATTAATGTCCAGAGTATGGGGTGCATGATTTCCATGCGTCACAGCGCCACCGTCCAGTTCCAACTATGGCCACCAGGTGCCAAGATCAGTCGTGAACTGCTTCCCGAAACACATTTCGAAACGATCGAATTATCAGCCGATCGTTTCCAAATGCTTGGCCGGCACGATCACCTGACCTCACTCCATGTGATTTCAGGTTGTGGGGCTACCTGAAGGACAGGGTTTACATGGGGAACATTCACACAAGTGCTGATCTGAAGCGCAGCATATCAAGAGAGGTAGTCATCATACCTAAAGATATGCTTCGTTCTGCTGTGCAGAATGCAATCCTGCGCATTCCGAATCTTCTGCACACTGATAACGCCATATTGAGCCCCTTTTGTAGCAGTAATGGTACCGATATGTAATGCTATGATGTACCGTAGCAGCACATTAAAAGTGTTACAATTGAATTGATTCTGCATTATTTCTTTTCCCCATATACACCAGGTACATGAAGAGTTCCTGTCTTACGAAGAAAAAATTGTAGTTTAAAAAACTAAAAACACGCTTTCGTAATAATGTGAACTAAAAGGTTAAAAATAATCTTTAAATATAAAGATTTTGTTTAACATTGATAGGACGTCCCATAATTCAGGATAAATTAATTTTTTTGAATAAGCTTAAAGAATAAAGTCACTGACTACAAAATTAACTTTAATGTAAAAAAGCATGGGGTGCTATATCAGTTGTCCTGTATTTTTTGTCGTTGGCTGTTTGTAAAGGTAGAATCATTGTCAAAAGTTGTGTAGAGAGCACCCCACGCTTTTTTTACATTAAAGTTAATTTTGTAATCAGTGACTTTATTCTTTAAGCTTATTCAAAAAAATTAATTTATCCTGAATTATGGGACGTCCTATCACTGTTAAACAAAATCTTTATATTTAAAGATTATTTTTAACCTTTTAGTTCACATTATTACGAAAGCGTGTTTTTAGTTTTTTAAACTACAATTTTATTTTTAGCTTTTTAGTTCAGATAGTTTCAAAGCTATGTCTCCTACTGTTGGCTTTTCTTCGCCAATCTTTCTTTTTCTTTGTGTTGTAGATACATTTTTAATTATTATTTCCATGAGTTAAATACAATTAAATGGTCAGCTCAGCCAGAGATCCTATAGCAGGGTAAATGGGGAAGACTACTCTTCTATAATAGTACGAAGTAATGTTTCGAATACTCACTATTCAACATCACGCTAAGCGACTGCAGACAGAGAAACCTTTCTGGATAGGAGTCAGCAGAAGACGATCGTCTACAGCAACCAAGGCTCGTAAATCACACCCAGGAAACTGGAGAACGATGATGATGATGATGGCTATATTGGGTGGGAAATCTCCGAAGGTTGTGGCCGCCAAATGACGAAGATTTCTCGAATCGCACCTGTGCACTAATGTCGCGGCTGCATTTGCCTAACTCAGTAATCCCATCAAGTATAGGATACACTGACAACGTGGTGAGAATGAAATTATTGAATTTTTATCGGTTCTTAATAAGTGTTCAAAATTTAAAACGATTCCGACGTCAGGAAGCGGGTAAACACTGAAATGAAAGATTCAATTACATGGCAACTATTTTTCTATTGTTACCATCAGAGTAACGAGAATAGCAGGACGTTGCTAAGAGACTACTGTATTGTCAGCGGTTCTTAAAACGTGTGCAAAATTTTTATGTTTTTACTGTCAACGTAATCAGAATATCAAGACATAGCTATGAAATTATTGTATTGTAATCAGTTATCAATACATGAGCAAAATTTCAAACAAATCGGACATCTGGAATTGGGTTAAAATTAAATTGCAAAATTCCACGACATTCAACCATTTTTCTGTTGTTACTATCAAAGTAATGAGCGTAGCAGGATATAGCTATGAAATTATTGTATTGTCACCGGTTCTTAATATGTGTGCCAAATTTCAAACAGCTCGGACATCGGGAAGTGGGTCAAAATGGAGTTGTAAAATTCCGTTACATTCATACATACATACATACATACATACATACATACATACATACAAGTCAAGCTAATATAAAGCGTGTAAAATGTACAAAGTATTCCTGAAAATGAATAATGTATTAGGTCTAACACTGATCTATGAAGTATAGTGACTGAAGGACTTAATCCTTCCCCAGACACTTCTTACCATTGGAATAATCTACCTTCCCACGACTGTCAACTGTGGCCCGTTAACGAGAAACTGCAAGTTAAACATCGTGAATTTTAAATGAATGTTTTGTAACAGCAACTTCACATGTAGATACTTCACACTTAACTTACAACAATTAGGTAACGTTTTGACGCGCTTTTACTAGTACTTTTGATAGATGATAAAATTCTGACATACCGATTTGATACCAACTCCTTTTGTAGACAAGTACGCGTGAAAATTCTAAAAATAAATATACTATTAAAATAAATTTAATTATTCGCCACATTTTTCGTACGTCAGTATTTACTTATATGATGTTCTAATTTAACCGAGAAAAAACGGGAATTTACAAATGTAAATTAAGCATGCAGTGTTGCTGTAGGCCATTTTTCTGCAGTTTCTCAGTAAATTAAATGTTAATAAATATCGCAAATGCAACTGTTTTTATGTGGTTTAATGCAGTACACCACCATGACAGTAAGAAAACAAGATGGCGACCGTAAACAAGAGAGCAGCGATAAGGCGCAGTGTTTACATCTAGCTTTGAGGAAAAAGCAAAGATATGTAGCTACGAACCCTGATATCACCAATGTAAATAGTAAGTTATAAAGAATCAGTAAATGTTTCACTTTAGTGGTATACTAAATATTATTTAATAAGTTTGTAAACTTAATGTAAATTTCATTACAGATTCGTCGCTGATGATGCCTCGATGAGAGGCGAACCACGTACGGCATTAAATCATACAAAAACAGTTGCATTGGTGCATTGGCGTTATTTATTAATATATAACTTCTCCCACTTCAATAATAAGAATAATTTCTGACTGTGGAAGAATTTTTTTCTGTCAAATGTTCCCGGTGTGGAAGCAATTTAGATTTTAAATGTTTTATTACGCCTATCATAAAAAAACTTGCTAATCATTCAAATAAAAACAAACTATTATTTCGGTGAATTTTCGTAAATTGAATAATGTTATAAACATAAAAAAGTAGCGAAAAGAAATGTACGCAGAAAACGAAAATACTTTTTTTGCGTAGTGGAGATAGAGCACGTCCTTACATATACTAACTCATCCATTAATCCACCTCTTTAGTATGGATTGCTTCTCTGTTGGTATATATCAACTATTTACAATTTCAGGAATTTTTACTGTGAATTTCTCCTAAACGAAGGACCATCATGGCGAACGGTATTAATGTGAAATACGTGAAGTGTTTTACTATGCATTGTTCTACCATTTCTATTTCCACACTGAAGGCCTATCCTTGTTTGTCACCCTGGTCGGCTTCAAAAACAGCGACCTGAAACTAAACAATCTTTTTACTAAACGCAAACCGATTCTGTCCATGTATATCCTGAACGTGATGTGGAGTCGCATAATACGACAGCCCCCACATAGTTTCACATTTATTTCCACGTCTAATGCAAACGAGAACTAAAGAGCGTTGGAGGGTAAAGTGCATCAAATACAGTACACGGAAGATACCATTAAATCCAATAGTGTTCTTTTGATAGCTTTTGTTCTAAACAAACATATCCTCTCAAATCGAAGACCTCTCTTGGTATGCAAAACATTGTAAACTAACTGATCACAATTTCTTTCTTTCCAAATATCGGAACTTTGAAGGGCAAAGTAATGTGATTTACAAGTGTCAAGCCTGAGATTGGACTTGTCCCTGCAATGAATTACAGTGGGGACTAGCGCTAAGCTAGAGCGCGTGAGGCGATATCATTCGGAAATGGTATCCTCCCGCACCAAGGATGCGGCTGCGTTGCCAGCAAGGCCATCCACCAAGACGAGAGGTCAGTGCACCAGAAAGCCACACGTGGCAGCGATACAAGCCACTGCAGCCACCACAAAATACAACACGCACGTATCATGTCATTCCGTTATAAACAAACAGAGGTACATTTTCAATTACTGATAATTCTAACAAACATTGTTCCAACGTCATTACTTTCAGTCCGCAGTGTGTAGGTGTATAGCTTTGCCATTAGCAATATACTCGTTGAAATGATATGAATGTCGTCTGAAAAATTCCTGGCCTTTTTTGAATAATGGTGGTACTATCAACAAGGTACGAAACTTGTAATTTGAGTGCATGTTTTTAACACTTGGACCAAAGTGAGTGTCCATAAATTACGTGGCTTGGTCTAAAGGGAGGGGGGTTGGCTGGATACCTACGCTACGCTACGTGGAAAAAGGGGGGGGGGGCGTTTACGAGCCAGGCCACGTAGCTTTGCATTCATATTATTTGTCACCTTTTTTTTTACTTATGGCTTTAAGCCTTATCGGCGTCATTAGATGCGGGATGGGACTGGAACAAGGAACAGGAAGGAATTCGGCCATGCCCATTTGAAGGAAGCATCCCGACATTCGCCTCGAGTGATCCGGGAAAATCATGGAAAACCCAGATCAGCATGGCCGGAGTGCTTTATCGAAAGCTACTCCTATCGTATTTTAAGTTTACTCGCGCGGTAAATCCTTTTTATTCAATTCCCTAACCACTCGTGGGAAAAATGAGTCGGTTCTGGCCCTGATTTTTCTTATCTTATTTTCGTGGTCATTCCGAGATGTGAATGTTCCTGGTAGCAATATTTGTTTGCTGTCCTTCCGAAATACTTCAGTCGTGAATTTTTCAGTTAGCTTCTGTCGAGAGCAACGCCTTCGGTGTTCCAGGTCTTCCCAACCTAACTCCTTTAACACGGCACTTACGCTTTACCTCCAACTATATATACCTGTAACGTCAGATGAATGACGGGATGGGCCCTATAAAGCAGTGGTTCCCAATTACTTTTCCCCGAGTTCCACTTCAAGATAGAGCTTAAACTCGTGTTCACCTAACAGCTGAAATGATAAATAAAAAACGAAACTAGTTTTTCGAGATATATTACAGTAATGAAACTCTCTCACACACACACACATACACTGTCTGACGGACTTAAAACATATTTTGGTGATTGTAATATTTTCATACTTTTTTTTCAACTATGGTTACCTTAGCGAAGAGATTACCGCGGGTACCCCTTGAAGCAACCTCACGTACCCTTGAAGGTACGTGTACAACTAATTAGGAACCACTGCTATAAAAGATTGTAACAATACAAGGAGCTTATGTTGTTGAGTGTGCGATGGTTGGCACCTCTGGTCTGAGAACGGAGTAAGTCAGTCCGGCAGAATGCTTGAGATCGGACGGTCACGTAATACCATACAACCATTATCAGTAAAGTGTAAACGGATGAGCGTTGATGATTGGCAAAATGTTCTTCATACTTTACGATTCTGCATTTCTTCGGATAGATGAATGTATTTTTTCTTGACGGATGGACATCCGGGGTAGTATGCAATGAAAATGAATAAACCGACTGTGGTGAACAATGCTTAGCAACAAAATGGATAGAGTTTCATTTTTTGTGCAGTTTTCTGAAAACAGAAATATATTCCGTATAGGACCTTGTCAGTCTAGCGACCGTATTAATAAATCAGAAAAATTTAAATCAGATTTGGGAATTTACATTTTCAAGTATCTTCAAGTATTTTATAGTATCTTCATGAATATAAGACAGTATAATTACAAGGTAATGGCCGAATTCCTTCTCGTTTCTTGTTCCCCATCATCTCCCGCCACTAATGACCTCGACGTTGACGAGACGTAACACCTGATGAGGAAAAAAAAATTCTGCTTGAAACTCTCCTGTTGAATCATTATTGATTACATTTTACTTTTTTACTTTTAGTTTTAGGATGGATTCAATGAAAACCATCATAAAAAGTACCGGTATGGCATCTATAATAAAATATGATTTATTATTCAGAGAAGAACTAATTGTATGTATAAATTTTTGTAGAAACTCACTTTCTCGGAATACAGTTCCACAGAATTTAATTATGGAATAGATCAGCAATATATTAACGATGTTACAATAACAAGACATTAAATGGGCTTGAAATAAAATTAAAGATTGATTATGAGCTCCTCATGAAAGAAACTAATTCATTTTAATTCTCCTTTCTCATTATAGAGTTTGTTTCAATGCAAACAAAAAGCAGCCGATGGCTCAGTCAGAAAAATGACCTAGTCCCCCGTTGATGTAAAACATCTACACCAATAGACTATAGTTCTTTCAGTTAACAGAGATGGCTGAAGGTCAGTCTGCTCTATCCATATTCCGTTGCCCTTACCTTTACATGCGAAGGGGGTAATTTACCACTTGCCTAGGTAGACACAGCAGTCAGCATGGAGAGGTAGGAAGGGAGGGGGTGAGGGGACACGAGAACATGACCTTGAGTCGCAAGTTTGGGGTGAACAGGGTATATTATGGGCATTCACTCTTTTATTTCTGCAGATAACACAGTCACTGCTGCCTAGATTAAATCATTTAAAGAAGCCGAAATAACTGGCAGCAGCGCTCACAGACCTAGCCGACTATTATAACAATAATCACCTGAAGCCCAACACTGCAAAAACACTTATGCAACAGAGAGGCTAGGATGGGACTCAATATAACATGGTGAGGGCAACGCCTACCCACAGTGATACATCAAAATAACATGGAGTCAAGTTCAATCGTAACGTCACCTTCAAAGATCATTGTGTCACGAAGCTGAAAGTGTGACTGGAAACAATCAAATAGCAGAAGGGAAGAACAACCCACAGTCCTCTGCATATCTGCTCTGTAAATATGTTTCATACGGCCGTATGCGCACCACTAGTTTAGCGAAAACCCTTCCATGCTAAGTAGGTAAATGTCACTCTCAACGAGACAGGACTCATCACTGTCTTCGTTCTACTCCTATAGATCAAATTTATCAGCTTGCGGGCATACCTCCTCGAGACATCAGAAGGAGAACAGCCGCAGAAACTGAAAAGTGAAAATAGGAGGCAGATTCCAGTCATCCAATGTTTGGATGTGAACCCCAAACCTTGAGGCTTAAATCCACAAAGAGCCTCTTGGATACAGCGATACATACTTCATTACCGTCTAAAAACGCCGAGCAGATCTATGGTGAAATTTGGCACCATGAATAATATGGGAAAATATAATGGAGGAACTTGCAGAAGGCTATCATCTTCCGTACGTGACCTGGAAAGACGGGTCCATGTAAATAAAATGTGAAGAAATGGGGATACATCCGAGAAGACGAGCTACGTGAATCCTGGGAACTGCAAGACCCCCAACACCTGCTGATCTGTAAGAAACTCGACCAGTTACCAATCCTGGAGTTTCCTTTTTCTCTGCTGTCATCAGTCTCTCGACTGGTTTGATGCAATCCATCTCTCCCTATCTTGCACTAACTCTTCAACTAAACCTGCGTCCTCAATTATCTGATTAATATATTCCAATCTTTGTCTACCTCTACAGTTCTTTTCTCCGACTGTTCCCTCCGCTAACAAATTAATCAATCACGAATATCTTAGAATGTGGCCTAACAAGCTGTCTCTTCTTCTTGTAAGACTCTTCCACAACCATCTCTCCTTACCCAACATCTCCAAAACACGTTAATTTCGTACTTTATCTGTCAATTTAATTTTCAGCATCCATCTATAACACCTCATTTCATTTGCTTCAATTTTCCTTCTTTCTGGTATTCATGCAGTCCAAGCATTGCTACCATAAAGTGCTGTGTTCCACATCTAGAGTTATAAAAAATTCTTTTTCAGTCCTAAATTAATATTTGAAACTAAAAAATTTCTATTTTTCAAGATGACTCTTTTCGCTACTGCTATCAGCATCATTCCTGCTTCAACCATGAGTTGTAACTTTACTTCATATGTAACAAATTCATTTACTTCTCATATTGCATCTGACCGTATTTTTTTTTATTTAATCTATTATTATTACTATCATTTCTGCCACTTTTCATCACTTTTGTCTTGCTTTGGTTTATACGTAGTCCAAAAATCTTCCTTCAGTGTTTTGTTTATGTCATTCAGTAACTTCTCAAGGTTCTCAGTCTGATCAGATAACTGGACTTCCTTTATTGCTTCCATTACATACAAGTTGAATATTAATGGAGATAGACTACAACCTTTCCTCTCACTCTTTTTAACCGATGAGTGTTACTGATGAATCTCTACTTTTATTAAACTCACTTGATTCTTATATAGATTATATAAATTATTCCTCTATCTAGATATTTTAGTCCTAAGGTGAGGTAAAGGTCAAGGGGTTCCTACGGCTCCTGCCGCTTCCCGTAGGATTTGCGGAGGTAGAGCTCCGCATTCCCATTACAACCATTGGCACTAGAGTGGATGTGAGGAGGTCAGCGCCACGCTGCGGTCGTTCTTTACCTTTACTCCACGGTACTCGCCGGATAGCAGGTTGAGTGGGCCTGGCGAACCTTTCCGGACATTCAACTTCGAGGAAAAATCCTCGGCTTCGTCGGGCATCGAACTCCGGTCGTCCGGGTCGCAGTCAGGCTCTCTACCGCCCGAGCTACGCGGCTTGAATTCTTTAAAATTTTGAACATCTTGTCCCACATAATATTATCATTATACAGTATATAACTGTTTAATTTCCTCTTATAACCTGTATGAAGTTTTATAATATGATTAGTTTATTGAATTGTATTTATAATGCAATTTCTCTTAAATCTGTAGCTTATAATGTAAAAGTGGCTCCTTGGATACAAATAAAATATAGAGTTATTCAGCAATTGGTGGATAGGTGGTAAAAATTTGAGTTTTTTTCAATCTGTCCTTTATTTAACGAATAGATATAGTTGTTGAAGATAAAACTGGTGTGTATTTCATGAAATATGTGCTCCTGACCCTTGTTGTTAGCACCCGTTGTTTCTCACTGTCTGCTTCTCACTATTTTACTTCAAAATCTGTAATTCTTCTCCTAATGTTTACTATGTTTTTGATTGCCAGAGTGGTAAACTCCCTTTAATTTTCCTTTACGACGAGGTAATTAAATTCGGTGCTGTTGGTGCACACATATAAAATCCTAAACTTCTCTACAATAAAATAAATTACACGTTTTACTGCAACACGACTTCAAATATACAAGCGTGGTCTGAAAGTTTCCGGGATTCCTTTTCTTTTTTGTAAGCAAGTATATTATTCCCATGAAACATGATAGAATACCTTTTAAACGAGGTCTCCTAAATCATCGTAATCAACTTGCCTTTCCAGTGCATTGTCGTCCCATCATATATTATATCTGTATATTCCTTCTATCAGATAGCTCTGTCCTATGGGTACCTCATATTTTATTTATTTCTCCAAAATTCTGCTTTGTCTTACTGCAAGCAACATTTATACCTGTACATAGAACAATTTCGTTCTCTGCTTCTTCACATTTTTCTTGCAGCCACATTTTTTGGCCTTCTTGCATTTCCTGTTTATCAGATTTCTAAAATGTCTGTAGTCTTCTCTTCCTGTTTGATCTAGAACATTTTCGTGGCTTCTTCTCTAATCCGTCAACTTCAAAAAAGTTGGGTAGAACTTGTGAAGAATTCACGAAACATAGGACAGCCAAATGGCTGTGTGCGATTTATTCCTCTTCGCATCACTTGAAATCTTACCATATAAACTTAATGAAACTAATTTACGCAGAAATGGAGCAGTTCTAGAACGTAAATTTTCTAATAGTCTTGCGAAATGGCAGGAAAATATTTGCGGTGCAGTACTTCTCAACACACTAAACATTAGGACAGTGTTCCACTTACTTTTTTCGTGGATCGCACTGCTTTGGTTGATGGATTACAAACCCTCCAACGACAAGATCTCTGGAACAGTTGACAACCGCTGCCGGTAACCAAAACAATTAGCTCAGCGACGGAGTTGTGTGAAAACCATCACAAGTGATATTTCAATTCTGGAAACCCTGATGAAAGCACCAGGTTGGGCGCCGAAACGTCGGTACTAATCCACCAATCAAAAGCAGTGCGATCCCCGAAAAAAGTAAGTGGAATATTTGATTAATATGACGCCTGCTAAAAGCGTAAAATGTTGCATATTAGGACAGTGTGTTCAAACGTACATTCTACGTTAAAGTATTTCAGATATGGTCATACACATTAAAATACTTTCGGAGTATTATTTACTTAAATATTGATCAATGTCCCACAGTTGTTGCATAAATATTTTAAAATCAAGCACCGTCTATTAACAACCGTTTTATTAGCTTTTTCAGACGCATTACGCCATTTTGGTGCGGGGCATCGACAGAGGGAAGAGTAGCTATTTCATGCCAGTCCGGAACAGCATTTTCTGCCCAGTCTGTGGACAGGTATTCATTTCCAAAATTCAGCATTTTAACTGACACCCTTACATGCATTTCATTTTTACTAGTATTTGTTTTTTTGTGTAACCAGCTCTTTTTTTTGTATCCAACTGGTTTCAGTGTTTGCTGAGAATATATTATCAACACTAGCTTTTTCTCTCTGTTATGAGATAATTAGCTTATAGCTTGTCTAGTATTTCGAGTTTGTAGCACAACTATTGCTATTTTTCTAAATTCTTATTTTCTTTCTTATCCTATTCTGAATGTTATTATAAATGTTTTGGTGTATCTGATTCTTATATTTTCGATTTTTGCCCAGCAATCTTATATTTCATCTACCATCCGATTCCGTTTTTTCTAATCTTTAAATTAGCATCCGTTTTCAGGGCAGGGAGTTTTGATGATGAGGTGATCATTTATTCTAATAGATCGATTGCACATCTGTCTATTTCTTTGTGATCTACATTTTAACATTGATTTTATAGCTCATAGTATTTCTCTGTTTCTTCCAGTTATTCAGTAGCTATTATTCGTGGTGCGATTGAATTTTGTTTTTTGTTTGAGGGATGTCTCTGGCGGTGTATGATCAGAAGGAACATTCGCACCATGGTAACTGCAAGCTTTCGTAATCGAATTTCCAAATCATTTATTTATAAGTATGTAATCTGCCTTATTACGAAATATATTCTGCGTGTTACCTGTTGCATGGATCAGTGTATACGATCGTGGTAGTGGTAATTGGGGCCAATTATTGGTAGCCTTGACGGTGTTTTCATAGCCAGCTGCCTCTTTCGCGTTCCCAAACCAAAGAGGTGCAACAGATCTGCCACTTTTTAGCTTGGAGTTGAAGTCTCCCAGACAAAAATAATTTTATATTTTTCTTGACTTCCAGTAGTTGTTTTACCCCACCATAGAACATTAGAAATTCCTAACTAGACCAATTTGAATTTGATGCGGAACCTGAATTATGTTCAGGTTTAGAGACTTAAGACGTGAATTTGGTTGAAACCAACATTTCAGAAAATGGACAAAACTGTATAACATAAACAGTTGTATGTTTTGAGATGATAGCTCCGACTACTTCCTATTTTCACTAATCGTACCTACAGAAACAACATTTCTTGAACACTGCTACGTATATTAGATTCATGAGAAGATTCTTCATTTGTATGTACGTAATATTGCCTCTATTAAAGTGACCACCATACCCTCCCACTTCCTGGATATTTGGTCGACGAATTTTTCATGCCTACGGAAAATTTATAAAATTCTATGAATTAAGCCTCTCCTGACGTGAGGAACGGAGTTTTTGATGCAGCTTTTAAACTGCTTGCAGACTGTTGAAACACACCACATACTGTTTTGGTACCAAATGACTTTACTCACAGTTAAATCAAACATATTGAGCCATTAAAGCTGATATCATTTCATTATTTAATATAATTTTTCAGATACTTTTTACGCCTTTTTACTAATTCAATATCTAAAGATTTCTTCAAGTTTTGGAAACGGGGAGTTTTGCCTAGAAACATGTCTTTACTTACTTTGAATTTGGGAGTAATCTTATCTACGTTTCATTACCCGATAAATTCAGCCGTTCATGATTGCAATCACAAACGTTGTTACTAGTTGAAACTGGTTTTTTAGTTTGATTCGTGAAGGTTGGTAGTATCCAGAGTCCCTCCTTGGATTGATGAGGGTTCCTATTACTTCAACCGTTACTTTTTGCGCCAGATTCTACAGGTCGTTGCTATGACTCCTATGTGGTTGGAGCATCCGTCTTGGAGTGTACCGTTGAGATTAAATTGAAGCTCTAGCGTCAGCAAGATCCTGTGCTTTCCCAAGCGGGCAATGCACCACGCTCTCCCTACCTCGCTGTGGCCTCTTTGGCGCTTATGTTTTCTTGTTTGCTTTTTCTGAGATTCATAGCTTTTTGCTAATATCTTGCTCTGATGTTGTCTCTCGTTAGTGCATTTCCAGATGCTCTCTGATTCACTACGTTGTTGAATCTTGACAACACTGCCATCGCTTCCCAACATGGTTTTTAACCTAATATTTCTGACATAATGTGATTAGGTGTTTGAATTTTGACTGTAACCTGGCGATACGTTCATGTAAGTCTGCACCGAATTTTACGTCGTCTATATTCTTCGCCATGTCCCATATCGGCAGATTCGAAAGTCGTAACGACATATCACCTTCTAGTGTGCTAATTTAATGTAGAATTCAAATTTCTTAGCTCCTCTGAGTTTAGTACAATATATACAGAAGATAGGTATCTACACACTACGCTAAAACTTCAACAATTCTGTTGCCATCCGTGTTCCCTGTTCAGTTGATTGTTAGATATTCCAAGGATGACTATACCTGCGATCATGACATTCATTTGACAAAGAAGCAGCCTCTTCCTCCTTCAGCTACTTCGAAATAAAAAGGACCCTCCAGAACTAAACCAAATTAACTATGCTTGGTAGACTCCTGCGGAGAGCAGCTTGAAATGTATAGAGCTTCAAAGATGCCATCAAAAACAGTGTTGGATTGAAATACCAAACTACAGAAACAAAAGGAGAGGCGAGTCTCTAGTATTTTCAGTTCGGCAACATACGTCTTATACAACGTCACAGTATTGCAGCAAACCATCTAACTGTAGCCGTTGTGAAAATATTATCGTATTAAAAGTGTATACCAAGAATTTTTCTTTACAAGTACATAGCAGAAGGCCAAATCAATTTGATGGACTAGTTACTACCAATACTGTCAAATTAAAAAAAAGTCCCTTACCTAACCGTGTTAAAGGTACTTCCAGAATTATTTTCTTATATTAATTCTTTTTGTGTGTGTGTGTGTTAACAATTTTCTTCCCACTGTAGTCTTTGTATTAGTTTACATTTAAACTAGCTAAAAGCGCGGCTTTGTGGTAGCTCGCGAAGTTTTGTTGTGAAAAATATTATATACAATTAAAGAAACTAAATAATAATCATAAGGATTTAAATATTTAAACTTCAGGAACTATCATCAAAATCCGTGTTTTTAGTTTGTTGAAAGAAAAATTAGGCATGTTTATAATAAGACGCAATCTTTAAATATATAAAATATTAATTTATTTTTAATCAGATACAAAATTTCTTATTCATGTTTCATAGTGTTTTCTACATTTTAACATACTCGAAGTTTTAATATCACTAATTCTGTCATAAGAAAATCTTCTATTTAATGCTAGGCATTCTAAAGTTTTTACTCTGTATAATCCAACATATGTTAAACCAATAGAAGTTTCTTTTTCTCCAATATCAACAGCAACTTTATTCAATGTTAAATCTTGAGATTTTGTGATTGCGTAAGCTAATTGTAGTGGAAATTATTTTCTTGAACAAGTGATATTCCGTATTTTACAAAATTCAGTTGTCGATGGAATAGGAACACAACCACTATTATCATAAGTTGATTGAAAATAATTTTCAAAACGAACCATTATCACTTTTAGCATTACATATATATATATGCCAATAAAAATAATAAAAATTATTACAATTTTTTTTGCAAAAATAATCTTTGATGACACATCTAGAAATGACTCTGAATTATTAGGGAGAGCTAATTTATGTTAAATTTCACGTCTAGACGTACAGTAGTTTTTTTTTCAAAGCGTTTACCACAAAAATCTAAAAATTGTCGGCTAGTGTCGCTCGCCCTAATGTCAGTGAAAGATGCTGACTTAGAAAGTTTGTGGACACATACGTCGAGATCGGAAAAATTTTAGTGGGACATAATTGATGAATGATACTATATCGGTTTGCCAGCACAGGGATAGTAATAAAAGAACGAAAATTTCAGCATTGTACGCGCTTTCATCAAGTATGAATTCATTGTGAGAAATGTTTCTTCGTGTTTACGGTCCAAAAAGAAAAGTTTGAATCAATATTTAAGTTAATTATGTACTGTCTGTATTTATTTTCGTACCAACATTTTCGCACCTTACTTCCATCTTAAAGGAAAACTCGATTGATCGAAAGAATTAATTTTTCTTTCTCAAAAAATCTTTATTTACTTAAAGCGATGCAAACCTGACAGTGAAATTATTGTTAACCGTTTTAAACACCTTTTAACTTAGGGATTTTATATGTTCATTACAGCATGGAGATCTTTTGCCTGAAAAAAAGTCAAAGATTTGAATTCTGGATTGCGTATCGAACCTGCGTCCTATGTAAGTGGAGAATCATAGAACTTGTGTAATACGAACAACGAAAACAAGGGAAAATGCACCAGATGGCCGAAATATCATCATATTAATTCAACTACTTACAAAAATATAACTTCATTTCTGTTCAGAAATTTTCCTAAAGATTTCAGTTGCTTTCACCTTCAAACATTTGTGCACTAGATACGGAACGTATAACCTTATTGTAATGCATATTTGTTGTTAGCTAAACGTAAGTTTCTACCGAATAATCTATACGAATTCTTGTAGAAAAAATACAGATACCGTACAGTCCACTGAACTAACTGTGGACGCCTATTATTTTTCTGTTTTTAGTAGACAAATTAAAGTTTTGCTTTAAAGTTTCTGGATGGCGACTGCTTGAAGTGTGGTCAGGACACGAAATATAAATGTGCCTTGCTGCTCCTGTGGTACAAATTTTGTTCGTCAATTTCTCAAAAAGTTATGAGCAACAGTGGCAGATAAACATTACAGTCAATGTGCTTGCATTACAAAAAGTTAGTAGACTTGTTTGAAAGCTGAATAGTTACCAATATACTGCACACTTATAACACAAACTGCTCCTGTTAAAGAAAATCGCCAAATAAAAGTAATCCTTACCTCGATCTGAATCGTTTCGTAAAACTCGAATATCTTGAACACAAGTCGTCATTCCACTATATAAAAATGCCATGACACAATTCCACAGTATAACACAGAATAACGGTCCTTCTTCCACATTGAAGCACGCGGTTTACTGGCTGTGGTCGATTGTATAACATTTCTAAATAGTGGAACTCTAGCAAGGCCTGGGGGCAAGGAGCTGGAAGTAATTGGGCCAAGGCCCTTTTGAAGGAAGCATCCGGCATTTGCCTGGAGTGATTTGTCGAGATCATGGAACACCCAAATCTGGATGCCCGAACGGGGATTCGAACCGGCGTCCTCCCGAATGTGAGGCCAGAGCGTTAACCGACTGGGAATTCGTGGTGAGAGGGTAACAATACAGAAAATACGGAATATATTGATGAAGTTATGATGACGAATACAGCTTTCGTTGCGTCACTTTACCTACAGAAATTAGTCGATATTTTAATCAGTGGCTCGGTGATCTTGGAGATATAGCCATTATCTTTGAAATGCAGATAGTGTTGTCGAGACGGGTTTCAGGTGGCTGAATTGTATAGTAAGACCTCTCGTTTTATCAAATATTTTATGGCATGCATTTTTAGTTTGTTTCAGTTGCTTGGAAACATATTTCTCCCGTTAAACAGTTCTCAAAATATCCATGTAGAGTGTGCATTAATTTTGATTGTCATTAAGCTTTGCATAGTTTATCAGTAAAATTATACTGTTATTTAAATAAATGATTATGGGAGGTGGTGGGATTTCTTTGTATAATTACAAAACCGCTGCGTATACATTTACACAAGTCACAGATTTATTCACAAAGAACATTCAGCAACCATAGATCATCATTATTACAAAGATTAATATCACACCTTTTGGAGCTTAAGTTCATTTTCTCTCAATAGTTCAGTTTGTTGCAACGTTATTTTTGATTAAAGTTTGAAGCGTACCGATTAAGTGTACCTTCCTTTTATTATTTAATTTTGATTTTGATTAACCTTTACGTAGTCTATCAGTAAAATTATATAGTTATTTAAATAACTGATTAAGGGAAGGAGCCGGATTATTATTTTTTTTTTTTTTTTTTTTTTTTTTTTTTTTTGTATGACTACAAAACCAGTGCATTTACATTTACAGACGTCACATATTTATTTACAAAGAACATTCAACAACCATAGATAATCTTTAATACAAAAAAATTAATTAATATTTCTCTTTCTGGAGAACAAATTACTGCAGAAGGATATCTATTATAAAATGTTCTTGGTGAGCACATAACTTTTGTTTCAAATGTTTCTATGATTTAAATCATCCATCATTTGCGTATTTCTTAAAGATAAATAAATAATTTGGAGACTTTGTTTCAAAACAAATTTGTAATGCTACAAGATCAAATAGCTCTAAAAAAATACAAACAGAAAAGAAATGCACTGGTCGTGGGACCGAACTGAGGATACCCCACTCAGCAACACACCGCCTTAACACGCATGGCTAAACCGACGTTATGAACAAACCGTATTTGTAGCGGTATAAGTCATTTAGGCACACTTTTTACACCTTTTAATCTCCGATTTCTCTTAAACAGAGGCCCACCAGGCAGAATTGCTTTAGGGCGAGAAACCAGAGGTGACGTACTATTTACCTGACTTGTTCGTTATACGATAGCGCTTTCCAAACTGAAGACTTCTCCTTGTCAGCATGCACGAATAAAAACATTTATAATTTTTTTTGTTATTTTACAAAAATAATGATCTATGGCACATCTAGAATTGCTTTGAATTAGTATGTTCAATTTCACGTCTTTAGGTGCAGCAGTTTTTTCAAAAAGTGCACCACATGGTGTGCACAGATCGTCGCCTAGTGTAAGGGCTCGCAAATTCTTTTGTTACATTCAGCGAACCTGCCGTGCAATTATTGTATTTGTAGGCGTTATAGACACTTCCACAACAATTCACCGCAGTTTGATGGGACTAGGATTACGCAAAATTAGTTGGTTCTGGGCTTCACGGCGCCTTAATACTGATGTGGCCAAAGCCAGAAATATGTTGGTTATGTCCCGTGATAAATTTTTGAAACAACAAAGCAGATTCCTGGAGCCGTCAGAGATTTAAATATGTATTTGAAGGGTGTGATCGTTGATGAATTTAGTAACTTGACATTTTTTGGCGTCATATACAGTTTTATTTCGTTTTGAGGAGTGTTCAGATGGGTTGTCCGAAATTCTTCTTTCAGAACCATGCCTAGTTTACGTCGGGTGGTAGAAAAACTTCCTGCCTTCTTCTGAAGGGCACAGTATACAAGTTCGATCAGTGGATTCTGTGCAATGTTGTATATCATTCTGACTGCGCAGTTTTCTAAGCATTGGGTGAAGCTATCCCTCCATTATATTACAATTAGCCTTCAAAGTGATTAACACAAGAATAAAATAAGTGATCTGTGGCTATTGAACTATCCACATGGAGATCATTTTGATAATCTACTCATTAAAACGTTTTCAGGCGGGAAACAATCGGTACAGCACGACTCACTGAAGAATAAGAATTTCTGGGATTTCGGAAGATTTGAGCATGTGCCCCGCTGTTAGTAAACCCTTCTTATTTGTACGCCGTTCATACGAAGAAATTTTATCGCTGAAAAGGAAAGAATACTGATGAAACCAATGTACGGTACTTATTCTATAAGTCAGCAAGGTATCGTCCCAGATATTAATATAGGATTCCAAAAGAGCAATACCCTTAGTAGTGTTACGGACAGCAGCATCAACAAAATGGAAGGTAGCAAACTTCCCTGGACCTAAAATGGAAACAACTGAGAAACAACGTTAGTAGACAACCTAGTAAACACAATGTTTTTCTTTGTCATATGTCATGTGAGGCGTCCCATACTGTGATGATTACACAATTTACTGCTTCCATATCGCGAGACAATCTGAAGATCTTTCCAGTACTCTGGATTTCCATGTATTGCGTGAGATTCTGCAGCCACCGAAGACCAGGAACTGACGTTTTATCGAGTCCCTCTCATCCCTACATTTTTTTCTTATGGTTTTACACCTCATCGGCGTCGATGTCATTAGAGGCAGGATAGGACTGGGGACAAGGAACTGGAAGGAAATCTGCCATGGCATTCGTCTGGATTGATTTGAGGAAACTATGGAAAACCTAGATGCCCGGACGGGGATTCGAACTGGCGTCTTCCCGAATGCGAGGCCAGAACGTTAACCGTTCATCCACCACGCTCGGTCAAACCCTAGAGTTTTTGTAACTCTGCATTACTGTGGTAAATGATATATTCATTCCGGTTTACTATTCCAATGTTTTTCTCACTGGTTTCTTCGGCTCGCCAACTTCCAGGTTCAGTAAACCCTGAATAACCAGTACTGCTGATGATTTCGAAGATCATGACCACAGGAGCCACGGACCATTCAGTCAATCGGTCAAGTGATATCACGAATCTCTGTAAACCTGAAGTATGGCCCACTGACAGCTGTTTGAATCTGGATTCTACTAAAATCCAGTTCATTACGTTACTTGTGTCGAAATCAATTAACACCATTTGGAAAATCTCAAATAATACTGTTATTTTTCTTGAAATATGTTCCTTGTAAGGAAAATAAATAAAAAAGCATGTTTACAATCACAGCGTACCATTTAAAAAGTAAAAGATTTTTTCTTACTGCTACGTTTGTTACATAATCACTACAACATACTGAATATCCTGAATAGCTAGGGAGAAAAATAAAACATTGATAAAACTTTTAAAACTTGATTTTCCTCAAGTGTTCCAATAATTCTTCGAAAAATGACATGACCTTTCTTCATTTCACCTTTGAATCCATTCGTCCGCATATAATTCGTATTACAATTTCTGTCGGGTTTTCTGGGTGCATGGGGATGCGTATACTGCAATTTTGTTTAGCAGAGACATTATTAAAAAAAAAAAAAAAAAAAAAAAAAAAAAAAAAAAAAAAAACACTGCTCATATTGAAAACAAACGTGCTGAAGAGCACTGTACATTGTAAATGCGTTATTTTGAGCAAATAGAGATCAAATTCAATTTTAATCGTGAAAATGTTCTGTTAGTGGCTTATAAACTAAATTTATTGAAAAATAATTTGTTTATTAATAAAGATAATGCAACTACTATCTTCGTGTATGTTTTGTCCCAGTCGTGTTACCATCATTGGCTGTAATGATTTTGACGCATGATTTCAAAGAAGCTTATGTGCAAAACGAAAAGATGTACGATTGGCGGACGCCAAATGTTGTAACACCAATACTAAATACAAATTTTTCATCACTGACCATACCCTGAAGAGAGGCGAAACGTATAAAAAAAAATAAAAATACCTAAAATTATAATTTATGGCAGGGTTTCAATAACTCCTCATTATCATAACAAACAACTATGGAACCATGACTTACAACAGCGACGTATTAAACTAATTAAGGTTCTGTGATTTCGTGCGAGTCATTAATGTGATGTGACAGTAAATCACAATCATAAACTGTAAGATTTTTTACTTACTGACAGATTTTATAACTATATCATTTACACACAAACGAGTGTCATTTCTGTTTAAAGAATGCAACAACTAACTAATAGAAGCAATGAAGCTTCTTTCTAGAATTTTTCAAGAGTTAAATTGAGAGGAAATGCCGTTCCATATCTTTCTAGGAAACACACGAAATTTATTTGATTGTTATTTTCCTTCAAAAATGGCTGAGGGAGAAAAAGAAGAGGCACGACTGGTTTGATGATAACAATGAAGAGGTTCTGTCTTTCATTAACGATAAACGGGAAACCTATTTATGCCTTCCTCAAGATTCATCTTCAAACATGAAGAGAGTGCATTTTCAGGAACTCAGACGGCAGTGTCCTCCATAAAGAAAGAAATAAAGAACAGCAAAAAGCTCACGAACTTCAGAGATTCTCTAATGCACCAGACCTAAGGAATTTCTACGCAGGAAACGAACCAACACGCTGTTCCACAAGAACCCTGAAAACTGCATGAGAGGGCGTCCCTTAATTATGTAAACTCAAAATAGGGGGTAGGGGTCCAATAACATCTCACCAAGGAGCAGGGTGTCCATAAAAATCTCATGTCGACTTTTTGTTTCAGATTTTTTTTTTTTTTTAAAAAAAAAAAAAAAGGTCTTCAAAATTACGATTGTCAATCTCAAGTTGGAGGGGGGAGGGTTCCCAACAGATCTCGTCAAATCTCACCAAGGGGGAGGGGGGTCCAAATTTAAACAATAACACCTAACGTAACAAATAGACGCCTGATAATGCCACGATCCTGATATATAGTCAGAAAATCCTGGAAAGCTGGAAGGAACGATTCTATACTCTTTTAAGCAAAAGTTTTTCTACTGCTGAGGACTCAGCAGTTAAGGATGACAATCAATCCAACTTTTCATGGTTCAGTGAAGCACTCAACAAAATAAGTCTAGAAAGGGTCCTGGACCAGATAACATCCCTCTAGGCAAATCATAAAGACGAGGATATTAATGTTCGTTATTTTAATTTGGGATACCCGAAAAGTAATTGGAAACAAAATAATATCTATCTTCAACAAAAATGATATGAGAAAGGTAGAAACTTTCGTGGTATTTCCTTCCTGTGAATTGCTGGTTATGTCCTCCTCAGAATCTTACTTAAACGTCTTCTTGTTATCTCAGAGAAGATCCTTCCAGAATCTCAGTGTGTTTTCACAACCAGCCGAAGCACATCTGATATGATATTTTGCATAAGACAACCCCAGGTAAAATTCAGAGAGCAACAGAAACCTCTCTTTTAAATATTTTATGATCTGTAAAAAGGCTTTTATTTCTTTTAAAAGACCTGTAATGTGGAAATTACTGAGACGGGTTGGCTACCCTGAGTGTTTCGTGGAATTAGTTCAGGTGCTCCTTGAACGTTGCTTATCAAAGTAAAGTCTCTGATACATTCATAATCTCGCATGGATGGAAACAGGACTGCAGGAGTCTTTGCGCTATGTCTGGCTGCCATGCTTTATAAAATACCTACAAACAATCCAGGCGTAGAATTTAGGTATCGCGCTGATATTGGACTCTTTAATTTGGCTAGCCTTCGCTCCCAAAGACAGAGCAGTGGTACCGCGATTACTATAAAACAAGTTTTATATTTAAAATGTTATCTATAATTGTAACACTTACAATACAAATAATAGTCTCACTCAGAAAAGTTTAATGTACAGTAAATACACCGAAACGCGAATGCTAAAACACAGTTTATTTGGTTGCAAACGGCGAAAGCATTTTTTCAATTTACACCTTAATTAGTGTTTTAAATAAAAATTAAGAAGCACATAAGTTCATAGGGAAATTAGTTGGATGAGTTATTCTATACCGTTTATAGCTGGCAGGCTACGAAATCGTGTACAATTTGATGTTTGTTTCGTGACGAAACTCCATACTTTTCTTTAAAAAGCAAAACAGTTATTTGCAAACTTTTTTTTTTAGTTTGGAAGTTAGGTCTCTTGGTTGCTCTAGAAAATAAATCTTTGCTATTGGTAAGCGCGTTCGTAAAAAAAACTTTGAATGACCTAAGTATGTTACGGAATATAAGCTAACTTCAGTTAGTTGTTAGTGGGTCTACTGGTAATTTGAACCAGCTAACGAATCATAAGTTATTATTTTATTATTTAGTTCATCGAATTCGGCGAATTAATTGATTTATATATTACAGAAATCGCTCAAAAGGACACCACTAAATAATCTACGAGTGAAGAGTTATATCAGAACTTTCTACTGCTCTGAAATATCTTGTCGATAACGCTAATAGCTTATCCATCCCCGCTTGACAATTTAAGTAAAGAATAAATTAATTAATGGTGACAGAGGAATATTATATTAGTAACATGGTGTTTTATGACTGAACAAATGAAATAAAGAAACAGTAAAGAAAAAATTACGTTAAAGCTTCCTTAATTTTATATGTGATAGGTAGCCTGTACAGCTTTCAGTGCCATCCAGAGAAATTATGTGGTCTGAAGCAAAGAATCATGTTTAGCTCTGGGCGTTGATGAGCGACGATTACGTCACCCGAACTGCCTCGGTAAGCAGACAGGTTAAGCATCTGCCGTTCAGAAGCGTGGCAGAGACTGTCTGACAGTAATATCTCTGTGCCACCTAGGCATTCTGCAACCTATTTTATCAGTATTATAACCGCAGTGTGCTGAGGACACATCTTAATCAGACACACAGGACGCTTCCACACAGCCTGTTCAGTAGGTAGCTTAATATTGCCTCATTGAACACATTTGCTCATTCATATGAAAACGGACTGTATCGTTCACAGCCTGTGCCATTGATTACTATACACATAATATCACGCCTGATGATAAATAAAATTTATAGACTCTAGTAAACACCTATATTCCTTTACGTAGTGAGATTTTCGTGTAATTTAATGTCTAGTAGTTTGCCAATGAGCTATCATCCGTGGCAGAGACGAGAAGTTTTCAGACCACCAAGCGTGGTGGGTGAGCAGTAACGCTATGGCCTCGCATTCTGTAGGACGTGGGTTCGAATCACCATCCGTCGATACAGATCTGGGTTTTCCATGGTTTCTCCAAATCACCTCAGCCGAATTCTGGGATGGTTCCTTCAAAAGGCAAAGGCTAAATTCCTTCTCATTCCTAGCCCCCTTTTCCCCCTCTAATAACCTCGACGTCGAAGAAGCGTAAAACCATCAGCAAAAAAAAAAAAAAAAAAAAAAAAAAAAAAAAAAAAAAAAAAAAATTAAACTTTCAGACCACTCCGAGAAAAGCTGATACAGTTTAAATTTTAATATTTTGTCCATGATGGACTTGTGGAATCAGCGACTGTGATATCAAATTTGGTTAATAATTGAATACAGCGACCAGTCACAGTTTATGGTTTTGCTTTATTTTATTTTACCATTACCGGTTTCAAGCATACATTGCTCATCTTCAGATGGTTTTAACAATACAGATGTGAATTGCAGGCGTGTTTTTCTGTCCTAGAATAACAAAAATATGATGATTGACGAAAGAATTTAAATCTGGAGTGATGATAGTGAAATTTGGTATATAACTTACATTAGGTGTCTGCTTATATCCGAGAACAAAGACATAAAGGATAACAATAAAAATTATAAATAGTTGTATTATCCTTTATTCCGTTTTTACCAATATAGTTTTAGAATTAAGTTCAATTTTGTTATCATATCTAATTTTTTATCAATTACACATTACTGTCTGTATAAACCTCTTTGTAAATACTTCTTTTTAGATTAACGTCTCTGTCATGTTTGTTTGTAAATACAGTAGCAAGTGTGCAGCGTGTCTATTCCACATATATTTGTGCAATATAATGGTGATAGTGCATAGTGTTACACAAAAATGTGCCTCCTCAACTGTGTTCCATACAAGTCTTTGTTCTCGGATATAAGCAGACACCTAATGTAAGTTATATACCAAATTTTACTATCATCACTCCAGATTTAAATTCTTTCGTCAATCATCATATTTTTGTTATTCTAGGACACAAAAACACGCCTGCAATTCGCATCTGTATTGTTAAAACCATCTGAAGATGAGCAATGTATGCTTGAAACCGGTAATGGTAAAATAAAATAAAGCAACACCATAAACTGTGACTGGTCGCTGTATTCAATTGTCAACCAAATCTGATACAGTTCATTTTTTCTTATGGCTTTATGCCCGTCGACATCGAAGTCATTTGATACTAAAAAGGACTGGGACAAGGAACGGGAAGTAATTCAGCCATAGTCTTTTGTAGGAACTATCCCGGCTTTCGCCTGGAGTGATTTCTGGAAATCATGGAAAATCGCAATCAGGATGGTCGGAAGGAGAATGGGACCCGAGAAAGTAAACATGTTTTGGGATAAGTACTAGTTACTCGTTGATTTCGGGATTCAGACTTCACCGACCCAAGTTAACATGTGAGGTACCTCCGAATGATATAGGTTGAGGTTTTATAAACTTTAAAACTGCAGTTTAACCAAATATTACTTTCCACTAGAAAAATTATCTATTTTAGCTGTGTTTATAAGATTATTTTAAAACGGAAGATGCATTTTACTTTAATTTTACTGTACAAACGTTTTAAAAATGGACATCAGACATTTTTCCGAAGATTAGATGACAAAATTAGGGAAGCTACCTTTTAGCAATTTTCCAAGTAAATCTGATGCCTCCTGTAGAAGCGAGATTTTACAAGCTTCATAGAAAACTCTCGACGCTTATAAATA
>CM061921.1:35109935-35142932 GCA_031002005.1 Vandiemenella viatica
GCCGTTTAGCCCAAGAAACATCAAACAGACAGTGAGACAGAGTTACTTTCGCATTTATAATGTAATATAGATAAAGCCCAATGCCCCTCGTATCACTATAATTTCTCACGTGTAATGAATGTAACCAAAAATAAAAAATGGCTCCTTCTGGTGTAAATATTCATTTTGTTCAACTGTATCAAGGCTGCCTAACCCCAGGCCCGCGGTCCACGAAATGCGCGTTTGAATTGGCCCGCCAATAGCAGAGATCTAGAATATGCTTGTTCAGAAACCTCTGCAAAGGTCTCATCGATGGTTTTTACTTTTTGATTTTAATTAAACTGAGTTACTTATAGCTTTGTTATATTTAAATATCTACTATAACTACATTATAACTAAGTATTATGTGGCCCGCATGCTAACAGAATCGAAATTGTGGCCCATCTCCAAATCGTTTTTTTTTTTTTTTGTAACTGATTTACGTCTCTTTTTAACATCGAGGTCTTTAGAGACGGGAAAGGATGGAGGGCAAGGATGGGGGCAAGGAATGAGAAGGAATTCGGCCATGGCCTTTTGAAGGAAGCATCCCGGCATTTGCCTGGCGTGATTTGGGGAAACCATGGAAAACCCAAATCTGGATGCCCGGACGGGGATTCGAACCGCCGTCCTCCCGAATGCGAGGCGAGAAAGCTAACCGTTACACCACCCCGCTCGGTTTCCAATTCGGTTTGACAGCTTTGAACTATATAGTATTTCTTTGTTGCATCAGTTATGTTTAGATGCTGATAAAGAACACGTTCCTACCGAAATAACCAGAGCTAGTAAACAGTGAAACACAGAATGTATTCCGTAATCTGTCGACGAATGCTTAAACATCCTGCAACAAAACTGCGCGGCAGATGCTGCAGATAGAGAGGTTCACATCCGGCTTGTTCCCACGTGAGAGCCGAAGGTCGAACACACAGACAACTGACTCATGCACCCACACCAACATCTCACTCAGGTAGCATCAAAATTATATGCCCGTATTACCTCATACTGAAACCAGTAAAATGGCCATTTCTGCTTATTTTGAGTCACTCTCTTATGGCAGCTCCCTCTGAGAATTTGTAGTCACAAAAACGTTTCACGTACACTGTAAAGAAAGATATTTAGTATATTTATGAGTAGCCAGTACGGTTTTGTACTGTGCCTAATCATCATTAGTTCTACAATCTGAATGGCGGCATGCATGGTATAAGCTATCCTGCCATTGGAGAACGGCCCAAAATCTCCTCCTTCAACACATGCAAGCCGTTAGCTCAGATAAACAAACTCCGAGGTATTTTGACATAGTCTGGAAAAGAAACATTCACTGTTCTGGTTGAAATACTGGTGAATTTAATTAATACCGTACCTTGACAAAATTTTTATAACATTTGTGTTACACTGAAACAAGTTTCTGATACATTTCACAAGCTATTTTAGCTTATGTACAGAGACCTGTGCTCACGACATTCAACCTTCTCCAAGAGGCGCACTTATTCACTGCCCCACGCCCTGCGATGCTATAATGCAGGCGCCCAAATCAACAATCGCTGCCTGCACAGCTATGAACGCCAGTGTCAAGGATTGTTACTTAAACATAACCGCACTGTGCTACCCCGGTTATTAAACAAACGACATCTTCGGAAATCCAATTAGTTTTTACCGGTACCACTTTAAGAAAGAGTTCAGCATCGCGTACTCCAATAGTTGAAATGATAAATAAAAAAATATAACAAGTTTTTCGAGACTTATTACGCAATTTATTCACCCACATACAGTTGGACAGTGTTACATATTTTGGCGATAGTAATATTTTTCGAATTGTTTATTTTTTCAATTATCTTAGTGATTACCTTAGCAAAGAAACTACCGCGCGTTCCTCTTGAAGCAACCTAAAATAACCTTTGGGGGGGGGGGGGGTTATGCGTACCACTAATCGGAAACCTCTGTTCCAACAGACAAAGTTTTTGTTACTTTTCGTGAGGCACTTGGACCTGCCTTGTGAAAAGAGATCAGGGCAACCAGAGAATTTGAAACTATTGCTGGGCAATTTGCTCGGAGAAGAATTTTAGTTGGAAATTGATTGCATGATTGTTCCTAACTCCTCCTTTTCACTTCGTTTCAGTAGGTATACCTCAATTAGATATCAGCGCGTAACGCGGTATGAAAACGACCACGTCACCTGTGAGATGGCACAATAATTCAATACTACCCTCTTTATTTTAACCAATAAAAAAAATGCATAATTCATCACACAGACACGTCACGTACATTTTAAAGATCAGAACATCGTTGATAGAATTGTCCACATTTTTAATGACTCACATTTACAGGTAGGTACAGAACTAATACCACCCAAGCACATAGAGTTTCAAACTAGTTGCACCAGCAAAAGAGGCTGTAATAAATGCTGCATAACATTGTATCCAACGGACATGACCATGATGCTGACCTTCGGCCATGGAGCAATTTCCCACCTGTTGTGTTCGTGGCAAAACAACAAAGTAACAGATATTTTTATTGACCGCAAGGCACACGCGATACTCTACTCTAGGCATGTTATTCACACTTGCTGCGAGTGTAAAGATTTCAGCACCACAAAATCAGAGACACAAGTTTTAAGTAGTTCTTTGCTTAATTGGGCATTTTCTGACGCGAAAACGTCTATTCGCTCGTTAAGTATAGTGATAGCCGTTAGAACTTTCTTGTGTTACAAAATACCGTCAGATTTGATTCGCTAATAACTACTAGACTAATAATGCGTTAATAACGGTTCAGCCCACAACGGGTAGAGCAAGTCTGTACGAGTTCGTTGTGCAGCATTTGTTTTGCCTGTGACGTCATTGGACTATAGTATGTTCAGTTAAGTGAGGGGGTCAAGGTCACTCTGCTCTATCTCCACTCCGCTGCCCCAACCCTTACAGGCGAAGGGGAAACAGCTGCCGCACATGTGCACTCACCCTCACAACGCATGTACTACAACATGATGTTTTCTTTAGTAAATTCCAGCATTTTAATTATTTGTCATGAGAGAAATTAGTGAATCGTGTATCGTAGAAATTGCGTGTTTACCAACTTCAATTTCATATGTTAATAAAATAAAAATTATTTACATGATATAAATTAATAAAACTTACTTCTTCCAGTCATTATTTTTAATTTTAAAAGTTGCGCAAGACATTTCGAGAATTGAATCCAATTTTTAGATGTGCGAGTATTGGAACTTAAATAGTGGCAACACTGCTGTGGGGACACTATGCAATGGAATTTACTATTGTCGCTGATAGCACACGTTATTGACATACCTACCTTACCTCCGAGCAAATTGACTCGCCCGTCCCACGTCCCCGGCGTGCGCACAATCGAGGGAAACGCAGTCACTTGTGAGCGAGCCGTTTAACGTAACGGTGTCACTATGTTTTCGAAACAGGAACAACGGAGTTGGATCAAGATTGAATGTGCCAGAGATCGTACAACACGACAGTGTCATCAAGGACTTCAAGAGGCTTGCGGGGAATCAGTATTGCCGTACAGAACAGTGGCACGTTGGGTAAAAGCCTTCAACGAAGGTCGGCAAACTGTGGCAGACATGCATCGGGCAGGTCGTCCTGGCGTGTCTGAAGAAGAAGTGCAATGTCGTGCATTGAAAACTATGCCTCAAAATTGATTGCTAGTCAAGTCACGAGAGCAAACTATACCAAGTGCAATAGTGTAAAAAACAACATGCTGGTTGAGGTCGCAGGCGAGCAACGACCACACCTCAAAATGCAAATGTAAAATCAAAACTGTACGCTGAAGATACCTCGGCGAGAGGCGAAACGCTTCCGGAAAATAAAACAATATCCAACAATTGTAATGGCCTATTACTAAACAACAAATACTAATATACTATGTGTAATCAATGAGATTGGTAATTAAACTATGTATTAATGCAAAACACTTGTTATAATTTTATCACAACGTTTTCGCGAAAAAGCTACGGCGCGAACCCGAACTGCGCCTTTCTGTATCTTTTTAAGCGTATGGCTTTCACTGCCGGGACATCCGTGAGGGTAGTTCAGTTCACCTTGTCGGAGAATTGTCACTACATGTCTACCGCCTCCGTCAGTGAACATGTTCTAATTATGGGACGGGTGTGTTGTCAATCTGTCTTCGAAACACGTAACTTGTATTCTGTATGATAAGCGTATTTTTGTTTGCGGAATGTGTGGTTTAGTAGGTGGAGATTTTGGACCGCCTAGCACTGGCTTAGTTGCTAGCGGGAAACTGTCTAGAAACCGCGATCAGGACGTTACCTCGCGGAGCCAATGCGATGGCGGTTTAACGTCCGCAGTCACACTGCCGGGTTATTCGGGATATCAACTCGTATTACTTCATTCATAAATTGGATCCCGGTACGATTAGTTCAGTCAGTAGGGTGAATAACTAGGAGCTATAAATGTTCAACGTAAAAGTCCTGAAAAAGTTGAGTATTTCTCTCGGAGCTGAACGTCTTAGCCTGCTTTAAAGTTAGTATCAGATAGTATATCTTCTGGAGGTAAAGCAACTCGAGGAAAATAGTATTTGAAGTAAATTGACTTCTATGTCGTTACGTATCCTGATCACGGCCGTTACGTGAGCACTTATTTAATCAATGATTCCACTCTCAAGGAAACAGAAGGTGATTTCCAGCGGACTATTTGACCTCTACCTGTACCTTGACTTGTTTCCTCCTCTTCTCGTAAGGGAACGTGTATAAACCAGGTAGCTCCATTTTGGCCTACTGTGAACCCCCCCTCCCCCCACTTAGCCCTACGTGGCTTTTGCCCCCTCCCCACCCCCGGGTAGCACGTAGCTTTTTTCCCTTTTGATTCCAGAAGACATTTTGTACTGTTTTCTCTTGTCAGACGATTGTAAATTATATAAGGAGATAATTAACTGAGGGAAATAAATATTCACATGCTGTTGTGTGTTCTGTTCCTCATTTTTTTAACTGTAAAAAATGTTATGAAAGGAAAGCTACGTGGCCTGGCTCCCCCCACGTAGCCCAGCGTAGCCTTCGAGCCAAACCCTCCCCCCCCCCCCCTGGACCGAACCACGTGGTTTGTGCACGCTCCCTAAGTATAAGATACGAGGGTGAGTCAAATGAAAACCTTAAATTTGTAATAAAAAATCGAAATTTCGCACCGTTATCCTGTAAGTTGTTATTTTTTTTTTTTTTTTTTTTTTTTTTTTTTTAATGGCATTCGGCAACGGAGGCCATATAGCCAGCTCAATGTGTATTTTTTTCCAATGTATGGACGCCACAGGACAGACAGAACATTCACACAACACTTAACATCCATGCCCCCGGCCGGATTCGAACCGGCGGCCTTCGGCACGCGGAGCTAGCACTCTAGCCCCTACGCTACCGAGGCCGGCAATCCTGTAAGTTGGTAAGCGTGCTACAAGCAGCGTGCAGAATGGCCTGTAGGTGGCAGCATTGTGCAGATGCACAAATACCGTCACAGTATCAGTTATTCGGTTTTTGAGTAGTGAAGGTGGGAAACCTATTGAAATTCATCGAAGAATGAAGGTTCAGTACGGTGATGCATGTTTGTCACAGCAGCAAGTCTACGAATGGAGTAGGAAGTTCGCAAATGGTGTGACTTCAGTGGAAGATGCTCCTCGTCCAGGTCAGGCACAACGAGTTGTGACTCCACAGAACATTGCATTCAGTTGAAGCCATAGTGATGGAAAACCGCCGAGTGACACTGAATGACATTGCAGCATGTTTAATGATTAGTCATGGTTCAGCACACCACATTGTGCATGATGTGCTCCAGTTTCACAAAGTGTCTGCAAGAAGGGAGCCACGGCAGCTGAATCCTGAAATGAGAGAAACGACATGTTGATGCTTGTGAAGAACTTCTTCGGCGCTTTGAACGAGAAGGTGATGGCTTCCTTGTAAGAATCGTTACTGGGGACAAAACCTGGGTTCACTTCCACCAACCGGAAACGAAGAGAGCGAGCAAGGAATGGCGCCATTCCTCATCACCAAAACCAAAGACGTTTCGAACAGAACCATCAGCAGGGAAGGTTATGCTGACTCTCTTTTTGGACGAAAAAGGCGTCATTTTTTAGCATTACATGCCTAGAGGGACCACTGTCACCAGTGCATCATACACAGATCTCCATAAAAATCATCTTCGGCCTGCAATCAAATCAAAGCGGCGTGGATTGCTGTCATCAGGTGTCCTTTTGCAACATGACAATACATGGCCCCACACTGCACGTACAACAGTTGCAACAATCACAGACCTGCATTTTGAGTGTCTTCCTCATCCACCATACTCACCAGACCTTGCCCCAAGTGATTTCCATATGTTTGGACCACTCAAAGAAGCAATGGGAGGAAAGAAGTTCCGTTCTGATGAAGAGGTACGCCTTGCGGTGCATGAGTGGTTGCGCGGACTACCAAAAGAAATTTTTTCTAAAGGAATTTATGCACTTTGTAAGCGCTGGAGGACTTGCATTAAGCGTGGGGGAGATTATGTTGGAAAGTGATACAGCTTTGTACCACTTCTGCACAATAAATAATATTTTAAAAAATATTTCATTTGACTCACACTCGTAGTACATATCAGATATTCACCGGCCTTGGCAGCGTAATGGCCAGAGTAGGGTAGACTGTGTACTGTTGTGCCAGTCGTCATATTAGCCAAACTATAAGGAATACCTGGATGGGAAGGGGGTAGAGAAGAGCGGCGTGCCTGTTTGAATGTGTTTCACAGTATCGCGTCAACCATCGCGTGACATTAACAATGGTAGAGGCCTACATCACTTTTTAACAGTCAAAACTAAGTATTTGTATTAGATTTCTTTTAATAATTGTTGTTGTATGTGTACAGATAGAGTAATGAGTGTTTTTCCTCGTTATAAGTTAAACATTAGTAGTTAAATAGCAGTGATTACTTTGCACGTAGGTGATTTTGTATTGTCATGGCGATTATTGTTTTGCAAAGAAGTGCGTTGGGTGTGGTTGTGACATATTTTCTGGATACGGTTGTGACAAGTAATTTTTTTTGTTTTTGATGCCCAGAAAACGCTTGAAGAAGACCGACAGCTGTACGAGGTACATTACACTCCAGGCAAATGCCGGGATGCTTCCTTCAAAAAGGCCATGGCCGAATTCCTTCCCATTCCTTGCCCCCCATCCTTGCCCCCCATCCTTGCCCCCCATCCTTTCCCGTCTCTAAAGACCTCGATGTTGTTAAAAAGAGACGTAAAGCAGTTACAAAAAAAAAAAAAAAAAAAAAAAAAAAAAAAAAAAAAAAAAGAGGTACATTAGTCACGGTTACTTTTGTGCAAATGCATTGGGAAATACTGTTCCTCCTTTATTTATATTTCCACGGGTTAGTTATCACGATCATTTTGTTAGAGATGGGCCAGTAGGATCGATTTGGATTGCATATCCTTCAGGCTGGATGCAAGGTGACTTGTTCCCAGGATTTCTCGAACATTTTAAGAAATTTTCTAATGCTTCTCCAACGCATAGAGTCTTGCTAGTGCTGGATAACCATTCTTCGCATATCCACATTAACACATTTGTTTTCTGTAAAGAAAATGGAATCACTTTGCTATCGTTTTCTCCACACTGCTCGTAAAACCTGCAGCCCTTGGTTCGACCTGTCTTCAGACCCTTAAAATCTGTAAATACTATTTGTGGTGGATAGATGCGGAGTCACAAGGACAATCTACGATATACCAGGTATTATCAAAATGATCTATATGAAGACTTTAATAATAACTATTGATGCTACAATGCCTTATTAGTTATAAGCGATTAAGGTGTTCCCAGATTAATTTCTATTGTTATGTCAAAATTAATTTTTTCCGGAAGAAGATTATGTTACATTATGTTTGATATTACTAGAAATAAAAGCGATTTTAGACTATTTTGTTGTATTTTTCAACCTGTCACTACCGACCCCAAGAACTGTCACAACCGCCCCTGGGGTATGGTCGGTTGTGACTTTTTTCCCCTTATTTGTTGCTATGACTTAACCATAGTATGTAATTAGGGACAAAACTTTAGTATTTATTCGTAGGAAAATGTACATTTTACTGTAAAAATCACCTTTCTTCCAGGTAACTGGCATACTAAGAAAATTATGAGCGATCAAATGAAAATTGTCACAACCGTACCCAGTCTACCGTACTAGCTCCGCGTGCCGTAGGTCACCGGTTCGAGTCCGGCAGCGGGCATGGGTGTTTGTGAATTTCAGGTCATGTCCATCCTGTAGTGTGCATAACTGGTTGGAAAAATGCATTCTGGAAGAAACTGAAAGCACTGGATCACACATAATCATTGTTGAGTTGGCTGTATAGGCTCAGATGCCGAGATTCCTACAAGAGTCTTTATAGGCAGAGATAGGTTGGTCAGTTCAATGTACCTCACGTGTAGTGTCTAGTACATTAACATCAAAGAAAATTGTGGATGAGAAACGTGTTGGCCTCACCGTCTTCCGAAAGATATGAAGGGGGCCGTCAACAGACTAATCACCATCATCAGTGTCAAATGCCATCACTGCTTATACACTGGGAAAATATATGGGATTTAGGCAATGACTTAGATACAGAATCAGGTGATTATGAACGGTACGCTGTTTGCAAGTACCGGATGCTGACGTGTATCACATTAATGAGGATGTTTCAAAACAGGAATATTATTTATTTGTTGGATATTATCTTAAATGTTTCTATTTTTCTCAGTAATAAGCCATAAGCGGTAGATTTAACTGAAGAATTTCCCTCTCTATGAAAACTCATTTAACGTCAGTTTGCAACAATCACTCTAACAGCCTTGCTAAAGATGGAAGTTGTGGTATGACCCACAATGAATATAATTAAATAAATTAATTAATATTCAGATTTTCTTTAATAATATTCAATTTTGTGAGGTGTAAATATCATAAATAATAGGGATATTGCATGGGTAAATAATTGTATATTAAACCCGGGCAGCCAGAGTTATCATTATTATAATTTTAATTTCTACAAAACATGCTGCTCAGTAATGTAGTGGATATGGGAAGCTGGAACTGCCATTTTCGAGCGGTCGAGAGCGAGACAATAGCTGGGTCTCCCGACTCAGCGGCGCCAACGCTTACAACAGCGGTGGTCCGTTAAGGCCGCCACACACGTGCGGGAAACCCAAGGGATTTGGACGCAATGGTCACGGCCTTGCGGGATCCCGCCACGTGTGTGGGCACTTGCTTGAGGCCGTGGCACGCACTGGGGTGCGGCCACGGCCTCACCGAAATACAATTCTTATTTCCTGGAAGGCCGGGAGGGAGGGTGAGAATCTCAGCGTGTGTGTCCTGCGGTCAGTCGGCCTTCCAGGATTTCTTGCGAGTGCCTGCATGTGTTGCGATTTTGTTTCTCTGTTTTGTTTCTAATGTTCCGTTTCGTGATATTCCGTGTTTATAAATATATATGATAGTGAGCCCTGTCTAAATATTGACCAGGTTCTTAATTAATGGATGCTTCACTATACTATCGGTCTATATGGACAAAATACACTGAAGAGCCAAAGAAACTGGTATAGGCATGCATATGCAAACATATAGATATGTAAACAATCAGAGTACGGCACTGCGGTTGGCAACGCATATATAAGACAGCAGGTGTCTGGCGCAGGCGCTAGATCGGTTACTGCTGCCAAAATGGCAGGTTATCACGATTTAAGTGAGTTTGAACGTGGTGTTATAGACGGCGCACGAGAGATGGGACACAGCATCTCCGAGGTAGCGATGAGGTGGGGATTTCCCCGTACGACCATTTCATGAGTGCACCGTGAATATCGGGAATCCGGTAAAACATCCAATCTGCAACATCGCTGCGGCCGGAAAAAGATCCTGCAAGAACAGAACCAACGACAACTAAAGAGAATCATTGAACGTGACAGAAGTGCAACCCTTCCGTAAAGTGCTGCGGATTTCAATGCTGGGTCATCAACAAGTTTCAGCGTGCGAACAATTCAACGAAACATCATCGATATGGGCTTTCGGAGCCGAAGGCCCACTCGTGTATCCTCGCTGAGGGCACGACACAAAGCTTTACGCCTCGTCTGGGCCAGTCAACACCGACATTGGACTGTTGATGATTGGAAACATGTTGCCTGGTCTGACGAGTCTCGTTTCCAATTGTATCGAGCGCATGGACGTGTACGGGTATGGAGACAACCTGATGAATTCATGGACCGAGCATGTCAGCAGGGAAGTGTTCAAGCTGGTTGAGCCCCTGTAATGGTGTGGGGCTTGTGCAGTTGGAGTGACATCGGGCCCCTGATACGTCTAGATATGACTCTAACAGGAGACATGTACGTACGCATCCTGCTAATCACCTGCATCCATTCATGTCCATTGTGCATTCCGATGGACTTGGGCAATTCCAGCAGGACAATGCGACACCCCATATATCTGGGGTGCCTTGCAACGAGACATTCAGAAGAGATCTCCACCCCCTCGTACTCTTACGGATTTATGGACAGCCCTGCAGGATGCATGGTGTCAATTCCCTCCAGCACTACTTCAGACATTAGTCGAGTACATGTCACTTCCTGTTGCGGCAATTCTACGTGCTCGAGGGGGAGGGGCGCTACACGATATTAGGCAGGTGTACCAGTTTTTTTGGCTCTTCATTGTAGAATAAAAGACGCTTGACCTTACACCTTTTATTTTTGTTTACTTCACTACTCATATGTTACCAACCTTACCACGTATCGCGGTACCTCGCACCAATTACAAGACTCGCAGGAAACGGTCATTTATTTAATCCTTAGATGAACGACGTTCATTTTAAGCCAACTGGAAAAGACAATTTTAGAAATAATGCTGTCCTATCCTTATCCTGGAAATACCAGATTCTTCCCGTTCATTGAAATATTCGTGGCTTTTAAAAGTTTGGCTTATAGTTTATGCTCGGGTATAGCCTTATACAGTACGAATGCGGTAACTAAATTTATTCTGCATGTGGACCATCTGAACCACATTAGAAGGCCACAGGTTGAGACACATAGATGTAGAAGACTGCTTCTCAGTCAACGATTGAAACCACTTAACGTTTCAGGGCCCTTTTCCAGTTTAATAACAGACCCTTCCGATCCTCGTGCAGAACGCACCGTGGGATAGATTCAGAAGGTGCCAACTGCAGGATAGGCGGACTATCATAAACAAAACAGTTTGTCTATATGATCATTCCTTGCTTCTTTCTTTTAGAGTTGTGGTAACGTAAATAATGGATTAAAGATACAGCAGCAAAATTTCCAATGAGGGATTCCTTGCCCTAGATCAAGAACACGGGAAACGTTACAGAAACAGGTCTTCTTTGAAGGACAGTAGATTCGCATACGTTTTATTCCCCCTAGAATCGAAAGCAAGATTTTCAATGCCAGCAAGTAGACCACGTCACTTATTACGTGGTAGATCTACCAGACAGCCATATTTTTTTTTCTCTCTCTCTTTTTCTCATGCAGTATTTGTCCTGCACCTCATCTTACCCAAGCATTATTCATGACTTCATTTCCCTCGCTGAATACAATTTTCTTATTCTGGAAACTTCTTGGCCTTAAGTGTTAGCGGTAACACTCTCAAAATTCTAAGAAACAGGTTAATTCAGGAAAGTTTAGTTATCACTCTCCTAGAAACAGATATAACTCTTTTAACATTCCATAAAATGACTTACTATTACGACATGTTATAAATTATATCACAATCTATGACTACTTCTTAGACCACCCTAGGGAGCCTGATGGGTTAGCTGTAATGTTTGGTCCTAACTATCGGAAGGACCCGGCTTCGATCTTCGCTTTAGCAATCTACTACGATGGTTACTTCAAAAGTCCATTACCATATTCCTTAGCGTTTCTTGCCGATATCATATCGCCGTCCTAAAGACACCGGCGAGTGGGTGAATGGTTAACGTTCTGGCCTCGCATTCGGGAGGACGGCGGTTCGAATCCCCGTCTGGGCATCCAGATTTTTTTTAACTGCTTAACGTATCTTAACAGCGAGGTCTTTAGAGACGGGTAGGGATGGAGGGCAAGGAATGGGAAGGAATTCAGCCATGGCCTTTTGAAGGAAGCATCCCGGCATTTGCCTGGAGTGATTTGGAAAACCATGGAAAAGCCAAATTTGGATGCTCGGACGGGGATTCGAACCGCCGTCCTCCCGAATGCGAGGCCAGAACGCTAACCATTACACCACCACTCTAGGTCCCAGATTTGGGTTTTCCATGGCTTCCCCAAATCACTCGAGGCGAATGCCGGGATTTTTCCTTCAAAAGGCCATGACCGAATTCCTTCCCGTTCCTTGTCCCCAATCCCATCCCGCCTCTAATGATCTCGACGTCGACGAGGCGTAAAGCCATAAAACAAGACACCGCGAGCCTTAATTAAAAATGAAGGGAGGAAATAGAGCATCCTCGCTGTTTTTTTGCTTTATGCGTTGGCACCTGTGACATAAAAATCGTAGAAATATCTGTAGTCATATTCAGTTATAAACATGTGCCGAAGTTCCCCTGGAAGCGGTGGAAATGCCGTGTATGGCAGAAGAACTCATTCGGCAGAACAGCCCGGAAGAATTTTTATCATGTGCCGAAATTAATTGTTGCAGAAAGTGTATCTCGTTTCCGAAGATTTTTTTAATGACGAGGTCGTTAAAGAAAGGGGAGGATCGCTGGCAAGAACACCGAAGGAAATCGGACATGTGAATTATGAAGGAACTAACCTGGTATTTATCTGTAATGATTCTTAAGCATAAAGTTTATAACCGGCCAGATGTGTGAGCGGTATGATTAGGCAAATGCGGGTTTGGTTCCACGCCTGAATTCCTTCCCATTCCTTGTCCAGAATCATTCCTGACTCTGATGACCTCGACATAGGGCCAGAAGAAGGGGGAAATAGCAGGGGCGGCGCAAATTTTTATTATGATTATATTATGATCCGCCTCTATTGAGTCAAAGAGCTGATACACTTATTCCATCAATTTTTGTGTCTTGAGACGATTCGAAGTTAAACGGTAAACCAAGTTTCTTTCGCTGAGTGCAACCCAGATTCGCTAGTTAGTAAATTTTCATTACAAACATCTGTGGTTTTATTCGTCAATTCACGTCATCACTAGACGGGCTGTATTTATTATTTTCGTTTGGTGTTATTCCATGATGAGGTAATTAGAGATGAATAGTATTGCGCGGAAAGAATTGGAAGGAATACGATTATGGCCTCAATGGCATTCACCAGAAGTAATTTCAGTAAATTATGGAAATCCGAACATTGAAAGGCTAGACTCGGAATCGCACTGAAGTCCTCACGAATACTGGCCCAACACAGTTTCCTGCATTTTATACCTATTGCATAAAGAATAAAGAAAAATTTTCCTTGTTGAATCAGTAAACAATTCCCTCAAACATTAAAATGAATTAAGTGTGACAAGCTAATAATTGGCTTGTTCTTTTGCCCTCCGTGGATTAAACAGCTGACTGCTCCTGCTTCGTTCCATCTTATTCTTCGTCGTTCCACTTATCTTATTCCATTTCGTTTATAAGATGCAACTTCTTTTGTAAGACTTTGGCAAATGTCCATAGTTATATATTTGTGCGTACAAAAGAAAGGTAGAAAGGGCGCGGGTTAACATATCAGTACTGACGATCCAGATTACGGTTTTCCGTCCACTTTCCGTAGTCGTCAAGGCGAGTACGGAGATGGTCCCTACTCTTCACGTTAAAAGCTACACTTTGCACAAACATGGTAACAGAAACACCATTGTATTATGGTCTGTTTAAAGAAGTATTTCCACTAAGCCAAGGTGAGCGTGCATAGTGCAAGGATTCCTTGTCTCATGGAATGGCCATTATTTATTCAGACCAGAAACCCAGCGCGTTGCGGATAAATTATTCCACTGTGTCTCAGACTAACTGAGCAAATAAATGAATAACTCAGCCAGTCTCAGTTTAAAAAACAATACTATAAATTAACATAAGAACTTATGTATAACACTACAAGGACATTTTTCTCTGTAAGAATGGTTATTCAGTCTTGGAACAAATGGCTATGTAGATCTAATATATGTGTTGACAGTTCACAAGGCCAGTAGCTCAGCTCATATACAGGGTGAGTTTTTTATCTTGAGACAACTAAATATCTCGAAAACTACAAATCCGATCAAAAAAAGTGGGTAATAAAAATTGTTCGTCTCGACGGGGGACATCCGATGATACCAAATTTGACTCCCCACCCCCACCCCCTAGGGGTGGGGGAAGGGGGAGAAAAAAAACTTAAATAGGAACCCCCATTTTTTATTGCAGATTCTGATTCCCCGGAAAAAACTACCCCTATTTCACCCCCAATTCGAGTCATTTTGGTCGATAGATGGCGCTGCAATCGACAAAAATCAAAATAAGCAAAAATTCATTTAAAAATGAGGATATCTCGTGAAATACACATCAGATCAGCAAAATACAAGTTAATGTGATTGATATTTTTCAAAAACTATTCAATAACACCACCCACCTCCAAACTTGAGGGATGGGAATGGACATTATTTCAAAATGCACTGATGCAAATTCTTTAGCAGATAGCGAAAGTCAAACATTACTTTTTGCGTTACCCAGGAACAACGACGTGGACGTAGTAATTTTCTGTTCCCTTTGGGGTGCTAGATTTAGGTGAGTCCCCTCGCCTCTCACCATCGGGGTGCTTGTTTTTGGTGAGTCCCCTCGCCTCTCACCATCGGGGTGCTTGTTTTTGGTGAGTCCCCTCGCCTCTCACCATCGGGGTGCTTGTTTTTGGTGAGTCCCCTCGCCTCTCACCATCGGGGTGCTTGTTTTTGGTGAGTCCCCTCGCCTCTCACCATCGGGGTGCTTGTTTTTGGTGAGTCCCCTCGCCTCTCACCATCGGGGTGCTTGTTTTTGGTGAGTCCCCTCGCCTCTCACGTGTTTGTTTCTAACAACAATTCTAAAGCAAGTGCTCGAAAATATCACCACCGACATCGATGCATTTATTTACCCGCTCTTGGAATGATTCGACGCAACTAAGAAGCATATCCGGCGTGATTTTTTGACAAGCGTTGGTAATTCGTTCAATCATGTTTTCAGGCGTTGTTGGCACTTCACTGTAAACTTCATTCTTCAAGTATCCCCATAAAAAAAAATCAGGCGAAGTGAGATCTGGTGATATTTTGAAATAATGTCCATTCCCATCCCTCAAGTTTGGAGGTGGGTGGTGTTATTGAATAGTTTTTGAAAAATATCAATCACATTAACTTGTATTTTGCTGATCTGATGTGTATTTCACGAGATATCCTCATTTTTAAATGAATTTTTGCTTATTTTGATTTTTGTCGATTGCAGCGCCATCTATCGACCAAAATGACTCGAATTGGGGGTGAAATAGGGGTAGTTTTTTCCGGGGAATCAGAATCTGCAATAAAAAATGGGGGTTCCTATTTAAGTTTTTTTTCTCCCCCTTCCCCCACCCCTAGGGGGTGGGGGTGGGGAGTCAAATTTGGTATCATCGGATGTCCCCCGTCGAGACGAACAATTTTTATTACCCACTTTTTTTGATCGGATTTGTAGTTTTCGAGATATTTAGTTGTCTCAAGATAAAAAACTCACCCTGTATATTGCTTTTAATAAAAGTATTCTGACATAAGTCAGATATTATTTAAGACTCATAATAAGCCAAAGATACAAAAGAAAAGTGACATTTTTTATCCTAGTACTAGTGTCTGTATATGCGCTAATACTTTGCCGAGTAGTCGGTATTTCACGTTGTATATGAATAGTGTTGTAAAAAAACGGTTTTTTCTGACTTAAAAAAAAAAAAAAAAAACATGAAAACAAACTATGAAAAAAAAACACTTTTTTTCTGGGACATGTTTTTTTCATAACTACTCAATCTCAAATTTGGTAGGCGCTTATCGTTTAATATGACTGTTTTAGAGTTTATGCTAAGTACTTATCTTAATTTTTAAATCTACTATATTTTTCTGGCTCGGCAGAAAAGAAAATTACAAAAATATTGGCAACGTTGAATGAAGTTTTCTTTTACGAACGGGGACTTCCCGAAGAGGGTAGGTTGCGCGAGAAGGAATCCCCGTTCCCCGTTGTATGGATTGATACTCGCTATTTGAATTAGTGTTGCCAGCCTTGTGAATAAAATTAGGAATTTTAAATTTATCTACGGTTTTTTGCCTCTTTTTATTACTTATTGTGCTTTCCTTACATATATATGTATATATATATATATATTTATACACACAGTTAGTGATACTGAGTCATTAAATTGTCAGTAATTATGAATCGTTTCCTTGCACCCGTTGGCGTAAACCAACGATTGAAAAAGTAATAAAGCTCCTATTTTGTGTGATAATAGATTTAAATTCAAACTTAGAAGACCGTAATACAGAATTATCGGCACATTCTTTATGCACATTGTGTACTTTGCTCACAATTTAAAATTGCAATCTCAAAATCTTTTGCGTACAATACAAAATCAACCAGTACAAGAAAATGTAACTATTTCTGAAGTTATGGATCTAGAGGAGACAGAAGAAGGAACAGAAAATTTTGACACAAACCGAACTAGTGTTGATAGTGCTGATACTAGTGAATGTTGTACTGACATAGAGGATGAATAAAATTATGTTACCTATATAGATACATTTATGAATCATTATATAAGACATTGTATGATTCAGTAAGATTTAAAACACACATGTAAAATTTAAGTTCCATAAATAAAACTATAATTTATCAAGTATACTGTTTTCTGGAAAAAAAAAACAAATTTAGAAAAAAAAAACAAGGGTGCTAGGTTTTTTTTCATGTTTTTTTCACAAATCTGAAAAAAAAAAACATTGGTTTTTTATTTTTCAATTTGCAACACTATATATAAATATGAAGGGAGAGTGTAGTGATGTCCATTTCTGACTCTCAAATCCTACTTTTTCGGAAGACAAAATGGGACCCTAACTTGTCAGAATAATTTCCGCCCCTAAAGACCGATCGACAGCTAGCGGTCTTGCGGCTGAGTGGTTATGTCGTCAGAGTACAGAAGGAAAGGTCCCCGGTCTCGGATGTGATTTTCAAAGTCCCTTAACCTGATATTCACCTCTGGCACAGCATGCTGTACGCCTGAACGATTCCGTGGTTCGGATTCCGCTTTTAGTTGTAGGTATCTCCCGGCCACACGATGGATTGGTTTGACCACCAGCAGTGGTGTATGCTCTTACTTTACACGCGTTGTGAACATGTGACTAGGTAAAGGGCACCACCATATCTCCTGCTCTACAGGCCTGCACTATGATATGTTCTTCAACCACTAGAATTCCAGCCACCAAGTACTGTTACAGTACTTCAGCGACCTCGCACAATAGGAGTGTTTATTGCTCGTAAAATACTGAGTAATTACTGTCTTGCAACACCCTAGAGCAGTTTTCTACAGTGCGAGGTCAAAAGATATGAAATAACAACAGAATAAATAAGAGGGAAAACCGAACGACTTGAGAAAATTTCTTGGAGTTGGGGAAGTGTTATTCTCAAAGGTGTAGTAGAATCCGGCATGGTTGTTTGAATGTTATTACCAAGGTTGCAATTTTTCTAGATTAGAATGGTGGTGCTGCAGCTGTGGGAGCAATAATGGAGATTAGGTCAAGAACGATGATGTCGTTTAGAACGATATTTTAGACAAACCTTCATCTAGAGACGTACGCAGTAATAAAAATTATATCAGTTGTATACTACGTATGAAATTCGGGCATTCACCAGTTCCAGAACATCTTCAAAGAATAGTTGTTAGTGACAACCTATTATGTGATTGTGTCAAATCAACGGTAGGGGATCTAAATTATCTCTTATTCCAGTGCACAAGATGCTGGAGGCACTAACAGTATTTAATAATGGCTTTGCTTTAAAATCACCAGTTACTAACTTGTATTACTTTTATCTCGTACAATAACGACAAAGTACATTTACTCTTCCCGGTGTCTCAGTTCGTTGCGGCACTGTGATGCTTTTCGAGCCCTGTTGCTGTCTGGACTTGGCATCTGGGTAGGAGAACTGGTGTAGCATGATTCGTCATCACCACATTACATACCCAAGTACTATGTACAAACCTGTACTGATGATAATGATCCGCCCGTTACACTTAGGATCCTTGGTGGCTTTCGGACCAATAGGAGCGAATGAGCCGGCATCGGATTTCACACACTATCTTCATTCATATCTCATCCACAACACAATGCAATGGACACACACACACATTTCAGTCATAGTAAACTTGAGAAAGGTAACCGGAAACCTATACATTTTAATTGGAGGTTATTGTGGAGGACAAACGACAATCAACTCCCACACGTAGTATGGCACGATACTACTTACTGTTACTTTACACAGTAGTAGTAACTTGTAGTAGAGATGCCAAAATAAAAATAGAAAATAAAAAAAAAACGAGCATGTTGGGTGAGCGGTTAACGCTCTGGCCACGCATTCGACGGCGCGGCGGTTCGAATCCCCGTCCGGGCATCCAGATTTGGGTTTTCCATGGTTTCCTCAAATCACTCCAGACCAATGCCTGGATGCTTCCTTCAAAAGGCCATGTCCGAATTCCTTCCCGTTCCTTGTCCCCAGTCCTATGCCGTAGACAAGGCGTAAAGCCATAAGCAAAAATAAATAAATAAATAAAAAATTAATTATTGAAGGTTATTGGCTCCAAATGTTTTATATTTGTGTGTCCTATAACACTTCTTACGTCAAGTTATTCTTAACGAGAATTTATGGCAAATTTTAGTGTAATTATATTAGTTAAAAGTTATATTTTAATTTCTTATAATATTTCGTTTTTCTGTGCGGCATTTCTATACTAGAAGATTTTTTCCAAATGTTTATAGTAATTACATTGATATGTTTTGGACTAAAACTATGTATAATCGTAAGAACATCGTATTTAAATCATATTGATCTGTGTTTCTTTTCTGTGTTAGTGTTTATCGGAGTGTATGTTTATGTTAAGCTTAGGATTTTTCAGATGTTCAGGTGTTGGATGATTACTAGATATTGTGAGCCAAAAGGAAGAAATTCAAATTATGGAAAATGTCTGGTAAGTGTAAAAACGAAAAGGTAAAATCAAAAATAAAAAATAAGCGCGTTTACGGACAACCGTCACGTACACTTAAAACAAACATAAAGGAAAGAGCTCTTACAGTGTGATTAATGGCAACTTCATTATATGAATATCACTCCTCAAACGCGGCAAGTGTAGTAGAAATGTCACCTATCGATCCGATTGTCAACCTTGACGGTAAGAGGGTCCAAAACTCAACAGCATTTACCTCTTCTCAGTGAGTAAATAACTGATAATAAGGAGCAGGATATAGTGCCAAAACCTCAGATTTTGGGGGAAAGTTTTTAACCACAAACATTCTGGTCCGTGGCTCCATCGTGAGAAGTTGTTTCGAATGACAGACTATTTCGGGAGATATGAACTTGTGTCTTTTTCTTTCATCAAAGGATACACAATGGGCCTAGATCAGCTGATATATATACTTGCCAGTGCTCGCTGTCATATCTCTGTAACAGATCTGTGGTGCAGTCGCCACGTGAATCAGAACAGGTGTGCAACCTGTTCTAAGGTGTTAACCAAACGTGGTGGGTGAACGGTTAACGCTCTGGCTTCGCATTCGGGAGGTGCCGGTTCGAATCCCCTTCCGAGCATTCAGATTTGGGTTTTCCATGGTTTGTCCAAATCACTCCAGGCGAATGCCAAGATGCTTCCTTCAAAAAGGCCATGGCCGAACTCCTTCCAGTTCCTTATCCCAGTCCCAACGTCGACGAGGCGTGAAGACATAAGTAAAAAAAAAAAAGTATTGTGACACGGGTAAATCACAAATCTGCAGCAGTGATGATTGTAAATACAATACTTTTACAAGTCAACAGACGCTGCGTTGTAAGCGCACGTGTATGGAAAATTATTGCTAAGGAACTTAACCTGCTCTGAGAAATATTCTTGTAACTTATAACAATTAACCTAAACAATAGTAAATTCCTGATTATCAGATTCCGTATTAAAGGTCTGGATTAAATCCCAAACCTCTTCTTAATGCTTATGGAGTGAAGGCATTCGAAATTGTTGATGGTTATTCGTCCACTGGATTCTGTCGTTAAACTTGGCTAACCCAATTGTGCCTTTTGGAAGATCAGGCATGTATGAACCGGCACAAAGTTTCATTCTTTCTCCAATTTTTCATTGACGAGGCAAACACCTCTCTACACTAAACTCACTCACACAAAATTTTCTTGACCAAGTTAATAGGAAAATAATATAATTGTATCTGCGAATTCCTCTAAAAGTAAGGGTAATTCTTGTATAATATCTCAAACATACGTCATAGGTAAAGTGAAAGACAACGTTGAAAGTTAAGTCTTATATGGCAGTACCAACACTGATTTCGGAAGAACAGATCATGTGAAACAAAACTGGCCTTATTTTCGCATGACGTAATGAAAGTTATCGACGCGGGTTCACAACTAAATGCAATCTTCTTGGATTTTGAGAAAGCTTTTGACTCTGGACCACACAATCGACTTTTAGCGAAGATTCGAGCATAAGGTATATCGGATCAGGTTTGCTAAAGGATACGCGATTTTCTAAGTGGTCGGTCACAGTAGGTCGTTGTTACCGGGGGAAGCCTCTTCTAAGCTTGATGTTACTTCGTGCGTTCCTCAAGGAAGTGTAATAGCACCACTTCTTTTCTTAATTTTTATAAACGATCTCGGTGACAACGTTAATTGCAGGATGCAATTGTTTGTGGATGATGTACTTATCTATAGGGAAATAAGGTGCTCTGGCGGTTACTTAGAAATTCAGCGCGATCTGGACGTTATTTCTGAATGGTGCCGTAAATGGATGTTTACACTTAACTGCAAAAAGTGTAAAACAATGCCAATAAGTAACAAAAAGACTGAGCTTCTTCACGAGTACAAAGTTAGCAATTCAGTTATTAAAACGGTTGATTCCCTGAAGTATCTGGGCGTAATAGTACAAAACAACATGAAACGGGACTTGCACATAACTTCCGTCGTAGGCAAAGCTAATTCTAGATTACGATTGATAGGTCGTATTTTGAGACGTTGTAATGCTCATACAAAGGAAATAGCGTAAAAAACACTAGTGCATTCGCACTTAAATTACTGTTGTGGAGTTTGGGATCCGTATCATAAGAGATTGATTGACACATTAGAGAAAGTACAGAAGAGAGCCGCTTGAATCGTGACTGCTAATTAAAGTCCTTACAAAAGTGTCACAGAGTTGATACTTTGGTTCGGCTGGGATTGTTTGGCGGACAGACGACGTCGTTTTCGTTTGAATTTGTTGGAGAATATACGAAAAACTTTAATTTACGAGTGCAATGAAATACTTCATCCGCCAACCTATTTAGGTTGCAATGACAGGAGGTATAAGATTAGAGAAATAAGATGCCGCACTGATACTTTTGTGTATTCTTTCTTTCCTCGTTCTGTTCGGGATTGGAATGCACAGAGTTAGGACTGGTGCTTAGCACCCTCTGCCACCCACAATATTTGTGAATTGCAGAGTATAGATGTAGATGTAGATATGACTGTAGTGAAATGATGAAGACTGTTTCTTTCTTCATCTTGTTCTGGAAGAGCCACCAAGGGATTGGCCATGAATAAAACCTCAGTTCCAGCGCACCAGCCATTATGATCACTTGATCAGTATATATACCTAGGCAAATTATGGGGTAACTACTATTTCACTCCTGAAAGAGACATGTTACATTATTGAAATACCTCAAAATAAGTATACATAAAGCTTACACGATTTGCAGACGAATGGCAACAATCCCTAACTGCCAAAAGTTGATTATCTTGATACTATACATTTTTTTTAAAAAAACTGCTTTACGTCTCTTTTTAACATCGAGGTCTTTAGAGACGGGAAAGGATGGGGGGCAAGGATGGGGGCAAGGAATGGGAAGGAATTCGGCCATGGCCTTTTTGAAGGAAGCATCCCGGCATTTGCCTGGAGTGATTTGGGGAAACCATGGAAAACCCAAATCTGGATGCCCGGACGGGGATTCGAACCGCCGTCCTCCCGAATGCGAGGCGAGAACGCTAACCGTTACACCGCCCCGCTCGGTTTGATTGATACTAAACGTTAGCCTCTGCATACAAAGGAACTATTTTATATTCACTGTATACAGCTTTACGCCTCATCAGAGGAGAGAAAGGAAAGAATGGAAATCGGCCATGACCTTTTGAAGGAACCATCAAGTCATTCACCTACAGTGATTTCGGGAATCCATAAGAAACCGAAATCTGGGTGGTCAGACAGGGATTTGAACCCGCGTCATTCCGAATGTGAAACCGCTCACCCACCACGTTCTGTACATATTAGATGATCATCTGATTCGAAGTATGTGCCAGGTAAAAAGTTTATAAGGTCTGGAAACAAGTGGTAGTCTGAGGACGCCAGATCGGATGAATAGGACATTTGTCATGTCAAATAAAAATCACACTCATTAACTACAACCATAGCAATGATGACTTGTGATTCGTCATGATGGTACAGCATCTTTTCCTGACAGCTTGAAACTTCTATTTTCCATAATAGCTGTTAGCAATGCCTCAAAATGTTAGCACAATATGCCCGTGTGATGGTTTTATGATTTTTAAGGAAATCTAGAAACTACACACCACAGAATCCCAGATGATCAGGAATCATCACTTTGCCTGTAGGATGACCAACATTTGAGCGTGGAATCGGCAACTTATTTCTATATTGGCTATTGCTTTAATTTTTGGAAAAAGTAATGTGCTCAGATCCATCCATAGTAAAAAAAAAACGATCAATAAAATCTCGTGGATTATCTTCAAGGAGAGCTAGATTTTCCAGAGGAAACTGCCTCCTCACTAACTTTTGATCTGCTGTAAATGTTTCAGCACCCAAAGAGAGGAAATTTTGCTCATGTCAAACTACTCTATCAGAATGCAATCTTATACTGTTTTGGGAATGCCTAGCATTTTCTCAGTTTGTGTCTCCACTGGCTATCTTTTGCGGTGACCATCTTCAGTGGTGTTTCTCCCTCGGTTAAAATAATACACACAATTTTTAATTGTGCTGTAGACAATGGTTGCCACCATATCCTCATGAACGTCCTTTAGTTAAATCTCTTTCTTTCACAAATCCTTATTCACAGTACAAATTTACCTTGGATTACATTAAATTAGATACGTTTGCTTTGATCCAATGTGATGTCAATCTCGGGGATTTGGAGCATTACATATAATTATTAACAAATCAATAACATTATCAACCATTTATTACTGGTTACTTATGTGGCGTTCCATTAGTATATTCTATTTCTAATGTTAAATGCAAATTTACAACTTCCTATGTTAGTTACTACTTATGAATGCAATTTAGAGAGCCTCTTATTCATTTTTGTAAGCAGTTTCAAAAAAAAATAGTTATGGTGAATAAATTTCCCGTCCATACCCAAAAAATATATAATATTTTCTCTGTCAATTTTAGTTACCATATTCTAAAAAGAAAATTCTATCATAGAGTGAAATAGTTTCTGGAGCAAAACCTCTTTCAGTCTGGATTCGTAGATATCATTGTACTTCGTGTGGAAGGACATTCGGTAAAGAAGCTCCAGTGAATGTTATTCTTTCCTGAACAATTTACAATGTCTTGTTCTCTTAGTGAATTTTATATTTAAACAAAGTAGTACCTATGATAGTTATGTATGTCACCATTGAGATTAAAAGGTTCAGGATTTTCACTAAAACATGTTATGTAGTATATGTATTGTGCTGGCATTGTAAGATTTCTAAACAGATTTTTTTACGATGTCATTGTGGCACGTTTTTCTTAGTTATACAACTTCTGTGCTTGTGAAGTTTCGTCAAAAGGAAGTGAGCAGAGAGTGAAAATACGCAAAATAAATCAGTTTCCTATTTCAGCTGTTCTAGCTATTACCCTCAGTGAAAAATTTTCAGAATTAAGTTTTTTGAAGTTGCTGAATATATTGCTTTCAGTTCAATTTATTCTCTGTATGAATTTTTTGAACTTCTTTCATTGATTACTTTCCTTTCAGACGTCGCATAATAGCAGTCCTTGCTTCTTCTTTTTACAAATTAAAGAAACTGTGTCTTTTCTATGTTAACTATTAATTTATTTTCACTAAACTATCTGTTAATTTTTCATTTGCCATGTTTTCAAGATTTTGAACCTATGAACCTTTTAGAAGATATATATTAGTAGCACCTAATATGTGTAGGAGACCATTAATGTAAATTGGAACAGCTGAGGTCCAAGAATCGACCCCTGAGGGACAGCATATTCAGCGCATATCAACTCTTCTATATTTACAGCCTTCATGGATACACATAGCTTTCTAGATACGATCTAGCGCTAACACCATAATGTTCAAGTTTACGTAGGATAATCTTACGCTCAACACAACCAAAGGCCTTATCTAGATCACATTGGATTCCTAAGGAATTTAATATTTTATTTCTTGTTTCCAATATATTATTGAGTTTCTTAAAACACCTTACCTAAAACAAAACAGTGCTTTACGGAGTAGCACATGGTTTTTATGAAAATCTGAGAAAACACTGATAGAACTGATATGGATCTAAAGTTTCAGATTAAACGTATTCCTCATTCGATCGCAGCTCCTGTTTTATATATATATATATACAATGTTCTACAATGAATGGGCTTAACGATAATATGCTGTTTGCTCAATGTTGTACATTTCAGGTCGCTCACATGAAGGACTACCCTCGTGCGCTGATAATGGCATTGATGAATTTGATAGTTAGATACCTGGCTACTTCAATTTACCATATGATTGTGAGTGATCCCTATTGTCGTGCCGCGTAGGTGTGTCACTTTGTGAAGCCGGTAACGCAGTTCCGCTTCTCAGCGGCACTCATTGTTCAAGGCGGCGGAGACCATAATTTAGGAATCTGCCGTTACGAGGAGCGCAGTGACCTTCAAGCAAAGGATTGCGTCACTGACAAGCGTAGGTCGACGCCCGCAGGGAAAACACAGAGTTTCTTCACTCGCCTCTCCGACTTACTAATTCCGATGCCCTACCAAAGCTCAAATTCTTTACTCATAAGTAATGTATATTTATACATATCATGTAGACGCTACGCAGAATAAATTATTTCATCATGGTTGTTCAACATCAGGGCCCGCTCTAGCGGTTTTGCCGCCCCGGACAAATAGACAAATTGCCGCCCCTTAAGATTATGTAGAATTATAATTTTTTTTATTTTTTTATTTTTTAATCAAATAAAATATTTAATTTTAATTTTTAATAAAATCATATATTCATAAATAAACTTATAGAATTTTGATCTAGCGGCACAAAATAGATAAATTAATTATGAAATATGTGTACACAGCCACAAATTAACCATATTTTTTACATTTTTAAATCCTATTTTACAGGTAGATGGATATTATCACACAAACAATCTAAATGCCATTATTTTGAAAATAAAACGAGATTACATCAAATATGCTCAAATCACAAAAAATCTTTTTTTTCTTACTTTCAGTTTGCGAATTATTTATTAAATCTTTAAATTTACTTCATCAGCAATTTCATACTAAATTGCCAACATGGCTAAATCATTCAATTATCAATTTCTCGGTTTACGTAAATGCAAAGCAAGGTGTAGTATACATCTCCCAAATAAATTTTAAAGGGTTTAATGCCTCTATCCTACTCTCCCATCTAGTGTCACTCCATGTTTTCAAACTTGAACCACCGAGCGTGGTGGTGTAACGGATAGCGTTCTGGCCTCGTATTCGGGAGGACGGCGGTTCGAATCCCCGTCCCGGCATCCAGATTTGGGTTTTCCATGGTTTCCTAAATCACTCCATGCAAATGCCAGGATACTTCCTTAAAAAGGCCACAGCCGAATTCCTTCCCATTCCTTGCCCCCCATCCTTTCCCGTCTCTAAAGACCTCGCTGTTGAGAGACGTAAAGCAGTTAAAAAAAAAAGTATTGCCCATCGAAAAGTAGATGCCAAAAAGAATAAATATATTTTTTGGACCGTTGAAGAAATTAGCGGCTTCCAGGGATGCTTTTGCCATTAATAACAAGATTGGGAAAATGACTAATACACGGAACATTGAATGCTCGCGAATTATTTTGTTTAATTCTAGATTGCACTCCTTCTTTATTGCCCCTCATATTGGACCTGTTGTCAGTCCCTGTCCTCTGATATCCTGCAAATTTAAACACAAGTCATTAAGTTCTACAACTATAATATCAGACATTTGTTTTCCTGTGGATCTTTCAACTGGTAGGAAGCCTTAAAAACTTTCATTAATTTTAATTTCAACATAAGGATTAAATTTATTGGTTGAGACATATCTGATTACAAGAGTAATTTGCTGTATCTTACCTAAGTCAGGAGTACAGTTTAAAATTATGGAAAAATATTAGAATTTTTTTATTTCATTAATAACATGGGACTTTACACTTTGATGCAGCAGATCTACTATACCAGTTTGTATATTTTTCTCAAGATATTGAGCTTTAGTCTCTACTTTTTAGAGCACTCAACGGACGTGCTCTTCCATAATGGGATCATAATCAGACAGTAACTTAACTATTTTTAAGAAATCACCGTCATTATGCCTAAACAACTTGTCGCTTGTACCTTGAAAAATCAGACAACTTTTATCAAGCATTTTGGTAATTGCAACGATTCTTAGAAGCACCTCATTCCAATGATTTATTTCGGCATTAATAACTCTTTGAGTGGCAGCATCTACAGTTTTACAAAAATTTAATCTTTCGTTCATTTCTAGCCATTATTTTTTTGCCTGAATATGATTTTTCGAAATTTCATGCTCTTTTAAAGTTTCGTCGAGGTGCTTCCAATTTTTAAAACCCTCCTTTGAGAGAGAACTAACTAAACAGCCGAAAATTTTGCAAGAGGAGCAGCAAACGCAGTTTTGTGAATGATAGTAGCTAATCTCGCAATATTTGCTCTCCGTTGCTTAAAATTCGTGCATAATATTTTGCGCTAAAATGTCGATCTGTGTCATTGGAAGGAAATTTGTAATTATGCAATAGTTTAAGTGGACCTTGCCTTACTAAAAAGCTTCTTGCGGCGTCTCATAAAATTCTTGGCCACAAAGTTTGTAGAACGCCTTCTGTGAGTCTCACGTTGGTGTCAGTTCAAGTTGGTTTAGAAACTTCGTTCATTTGTTTGCTGTTATTCGCTGACGATTCTGTACTTCTTTTGTATCCCGACCTGATATTGGATTCTAATATTTGTTTTGGTAAAACCTGAATACAGTATATTTTTGTAACGCACCAGATTGATTCTGCCTTTCCGCTTCCTTTCCCAACCTTCTTTTTTTGTACTGGTAACCAGATAGTTTTATTGGCCGTCAGACATTTTGGAAGAGGCACGCACATAACTCAAACAATGTACACTATAAAATAATATAAAAAGTAAATATTTATCTTTGTTCTAAATAAGCTAAAACCATAACTAAGATAAATTATTCTCAGTCGATATTTTAAAAAAAATATTTATGCACAACACAAAATATTTTCCATACCCTGTGAACATAAATAAATTCTAGTGTTACTACACAGTAAAAGCTTATTCGCGTAAGATACGATCCGTAAATTTGCTGCAAATACAGAAGCCGTGTATACAGAATGGTCACTCTTTCTGCGCAGTCGGGACTGAGACGTGCATGTTCTGTATCAGGCCCGCTACCGCCGTCTTTGATACTATTGGATATGAAGAACTGCCAACGGCAACACGCTGCCTCGCGCCGCCCGGGCGCATTGGACGGTACTGAGATGCCACAACAACAACTCGTGATGGAAGTGGATGCACCGGTTGAGCTGGGCCCTCCTATGGGTCCAGTTAAGCCTTTCTATGTACCCTACCACTACAACGTTACCAGCTACCTACAAGAGTTGCAGTGCCGGACAGCTCTCCCGTTTTTTTCACGGCCAGAGCGGGATGGGCTGCAAATCCTGGCCTGCAGCTTGAGTGACTACAACATCATCGGCAAGCAAATTGTGCAGATCATGGAAATTACATATTCACCTGAAGAACTAGCGCTTATCAGGAAGATTAAGGAGACGAAGAGCAGCTCTTCTGCCAAGACTGAAGAACCGTCGCCAGCTGGAGTATCGTCTGGGACATCAGCCAGCAAGCCTCCAGTCTACAAGCCATCGACTACGTCTGTGAGCACGCAGTGCCCAACGTCGTCGAAGAAGAGGAAATCCCCTGGCATTGTCCAATGTTTCCAGTGCCAGGGGTTCAACCATTTTGCTCGTCAATGCACCAGCAAGCTTAGGTGCGTTCGCTGCGGGGAGGAGCACTCTCCGGCCGAATGTCAGCGGCTGAGGGAGGAACCCACATGCTGCAATTGTGGACTACGGCACGCGGCGTGATACCGCGGCTGTATAGCCCGCAAGTGCCTGCAGAGAACCAGCCGACGGGCCAAAAGCAAGACCTGTTGTCAGACTACCAAGATCGCTGCCACTTTCAGAGATGGGAATCACGTCCCACCTCGTCGTGTGAGAGTGACGCCCCGTGCCCCACCCGGCCTAACACCTGGCCACAGCGATCATCGCTGCTGCAACCATGCCCCTATGGAACAGCAGTGGGGAGCAATGATGACTCATATAATCGAGTTGCTAGTACAGCTCATAGCCTGCACTACAAATAGACCGCCGAATCCAGCGCATACAAATGTAGTCGCCGGCAACTATGAATCACTCCATATGGGAGAATAAACATGAAAATTGCCAACAGAGAAGCCAGACCTACAGTTAAGCAAATGCCACATCTAATGAGGATGAAGTAAATGTCTCACGACAAAAACTTCACAGTATGCTGCCATGAAATATCAGGCAGAGAATGGCAACGATGGATGGATACAGAATGGCAGTTTCTATATACTTAAATGGAATACGTTCCAAGTTCACAAACAAACAAAAACAAAAACAAATGATGCTGTGGAGTGATTGTCGCGCAATGCACTTTTTAAACCAACTGACAAAGTTATTCAAATTCACTAAAATAGTTAGTGAATTTCTTTTTGTTGATACGGTTTACAAATGCAGCAATTAGAGTATCTGTAAACCGCATTCGTATATATAATAAGCATCATGGGTTATTATATATTAGCAGTTAACATTAGAAATTGAATATACTAATGGTATGTGAAGTAACTAATCGGTAATCAGCAGTTGGTAACATTATTTATTTATTAATGATTGTAAGTACTGTCCCACGCCCACTAAACTACAGTATTTTCACAAGCGATCAAAGCTAGTGTATGTAATTTAACATAACCATAACACTTTCAATGCCTGTATCTAATTTGTACAACAAATCTGTGAGGCTCGGATTACGAGAAGAAATTATTATGCAAATTATTGAACTTCAATTTCCAATAACTAAGATCCATATTGATTTGGTTCATCAATTCAATAAAATAAATACCGGTACTCAGCATCTCCCGTCAAGCACTATCGATTCCATGTATTAGAGCCTAGCTGCAATTGCGAAAAACACTCCTTTTCACCGCGTCTAGAAACCTGTGGGGAGTATAACGTTGGAATCAGTGCAGGTAGCCGAGGGCAGGTGTAACAGTTTCCACTTACGCGCTTCTGTTGTGCGCTTTTGTCGTTGTACGCTTATGTCGTATATCCAACTAAATAACAGTTTAATCATAGATGTTCTTACCTTTGGAAATTATGAACTCCTGAAGTAAATTTTATGAACTTCCACTTATCACTAATAACGTAATAGTAAGACTAATGCTGTTGTGTAATGAAAATACTTTAATAATTAGCAATAATAAGCAGGTTGAGACAACAAAAGTCGAAACAGCGTTCTACTCGCCTGCTATGGACCAATTCACACAGACGAGACGTGGTGCGGACTTCGGGCTGAGACATGGCGCGGACGCGGCGCATTTTGAAGTTGCTCCTACGGCGGAATTCACACAGAGGCGGCAGGACAATGGCGCGCCCCTTTGAGGTCCGCGCCCCGTCTCTTCGAAGTCTCTAGGGGCCCACCCAAATAGCTAAGAACTGTAAGTTTTTAACGAAAGAAAAAATCGGTATGTGGATTTTTTTTATTAATTCTGTATTTAGCACATTAATATTTTTCTCACACTTACAGACGAAATGGCGCCCCTAAATTTTAGCGCCCCTAAAATTTAGCGCCCCGGGCAAATGCCCGGTTTGCCCCCCCCCCCCTAGAGCGGGCCCTGTCAACATTTTCTTTCTCTAAGAAAACAGACCATCATCTTTCTTTACTTACTTATTGCTTTACGCCTCGTCGACGACTAAGGTCATTAGAGGCGGGATGGGACTGGGGACAAGGAACGGGAAGGAATTCGGCCATGGCCTTTTTGAAGGAAGCATCCCGGCATTCGCCTGGAGTGAATTGGGGAAACCATGGAAAACCAAATCTGGATTCCCGGACGCGTCCTCCCGAATGCGAGGCCAGAACGTTAACCGTTCACCCACCACGCTCGGTCCATCATCTTTCAAAGTTTGTTTTATTACAACTGGAAGCTGTGCAATCCTTCTTATAAAACTCAGCGGCAGTATTAAATAATCGTAAATTTATCTTCTTTATGATTATTACGTTTTACATTTTTTATCTGACATGCACCGCTGATATCAAGAGAACACTTATGCAAGGGCGTATCGAGAATTAGCTGCAGGGTGAGGAAACTTAATAAGAATACTTGTTAAAAGTGGTTTACTACAGAAAAAAAACTCAGTTATCTTATTTAAGCGCTAGCCTGTGAGGGCTCTTGCTAAATTTTTACAAAAGTTCTTTTTTAAATTTATTTTGCAATGTTTATTAACTTCGATGAAAATGCAAGAGTACCTAATCCCATGTACTTGTGTAGCTCAGTGATGTTATTCTAGCGGTTATTTTTTGTGTAACTATTGCTCTCGTCTGTAATTTTTCCAATACAATTATTATTGTTCCAATTGTTTTTCAGCTATCGTTTGTCTATTCCTTATAAAACGTATTTCCGTTAGAAATAGTGTGTAAGTAAATACATTTAGGATCGACAGGAGTAATTATGATTCCTGAAAGTTTAGAGTTTTTTATTTTTTTTTTTTTTATTTGTATGGCTTTTGGTCTAACGACCATACAGCCAGATTACAATTGTTGTATTACAATATTATTTTGACGTAATAGTTCTATACAATTTTTATTAGTAACAATAGTACAGATGTTGAGATGGCTATTGATAATTATGTTACGTTATTATTCGGCATACTAGTTCTATACAATTTTATAATAATACTGATAGTGCAGGTGGTATAATAACTCTATTTTGCTACTATATTTGGACATATTGTCTGTGTACAGGTTTTCTAATACCAATGGTGCAGATGGTGTAGTGTCAGTTGTTAGTTATGTTAACGTATTATTTGACATAATAGACATTTTAATACCAGTGGAACAGAAAGTATAATAACAGCTGGTACTTTAAGAACACTAATTTAAGATAATAAACCTCATCTATGTGGTGAAATCCGTATTGTATGTTTGGTAATTGTGGATTTTAGCATAAACTTTGTATCCCTGAAGTAGTTCTGTTTTTAGGGTGTTTTAGCTATAATGGGTCTCTTGAATGGCCTGGGTTATATAGTGATATCTGCGTCCCTTAAGAAGTGAACTATCGCTTGATGCACGTCCTGTCGTTCCGTTCTCATGAGGGTATGATTGATGTATGCAGTGGGATTTTTAGTTTGGTCAGTCTATTATATAGGTTATTTTGTGGAATTCGGTAAAGGGTGCATGCCAGTATTATATGATATAGGTCTGCTATTTCTTCGTTGGTAACAGGGCAGAATGGCGAGTTTGCTACGCCAATTCTATGGAGGTGTGTGGGATATCATCCGTGTCCCAATCTTATGCGAATGATAGATGTTTTGTATTTTCTTGCGAGTTTTGATTCTTCGAACCATGCTTTGTGTGGTATGTGGGGTTGGATCGATGCGTAGTGTTTCCCTTTGTATACTTGTGATGAAGTCCATGCGTTTGCCCATTTTGAAAGGGCATCTCTTTTTATAGTTTTTATGAAATCAGTGTTAGGGAGTTGTGTGTATTGTTGCTGTCTTTCCAGAGTGCTTTCTTTTGCCAGTTCGTGGACCGTCTCGTTGTATTGGATGGACGCATGGCCCTTGATCCATAATAAATGGATTTCTTTTCCTTCTGTGGAGGCTATGTACATCATTTGTAATATATCATATAAAATCTTATTCGTTTCATTTTGCTTTTAATGTTCTCCAACCTTTATACTACACTTTTCGAATCCGTCAATATGAGTATTTTATTATATCGGTTTTATTCGTATTGAATGGCCTGTCTAATAGCCATAGCCTCTGCCTTGTAAACAGAGGCCTCTGTTGGCAAGCGTATTTTCTGGTGTTCTTGCGTGAGTGGACAGTAGTAGACGAATCCGACTCCATTTGTTGTTCTTGATCCATCGGTATATATTTGTGTAAAGTCCGGCCAAGTTGAAGATAGAAATCTCTCTGTCGTGTTATTTGTCCTGTTGCTTCTTATAATCCATTCTGGGAGATAGTAGACGTTTGGTTTAAATCTGTTGATATCGTATTGCTTTTTGAAAAGGGGAAGGGTCGTTTCTTGGATCACTAATGGTACTTTGTGTTTTATTTGGCTGAAACTAGTGACCAATAACGGTGTGGAGCGGTGAGGGATGTTTCCCCTCCTTTCCATTATTGTTGTAAGTCTCTTTGTCTTCTGGGTCACTAGATGGTTGGTGAGTGAGGCGCATCTCATTAGGTAGATATAGAGTTTTTATGGTCCTCTTGTCTTCACAATTGCTTGTAGTCGATTCGCATGACCTGCGCTGGAATGAAAGATTTGATTTATTG
>CM061921.1:35143932-35371533 GCA_031002005.1 Vandiemenella viatica
GCTGTTGTAGAACACATTTTGCAAGGTATTGTGGAAGAAAAGAAAGGTATTGGAAAAACCAGAAGGTTATTTTCCGTTGATAGTTCAGGAAGTGGTATCTCGTAATTTAGACTATAACACAATGATAACTTGTGTGTTTTTTTATTTTTAATGTCTCTTAACAGCGATGTCTTTATAGACGGGAAATGATGGGGGGCAAGGAATGGGAAGGAATTCAGCCACGGCCTTTTGAAGGAAGCATCCAGGCGTTTTCATGGAGTGACTTGGGAAACCATGGAAAACCCAAATCTGGATACCCGGGCGGGCCAGAACGCTAACCGTTACACCACCAACCTCGGTGGTGACATTTATATCAGTTCAAATCTAATATCTTATTTAGTAGCAAGACAGAAGCAATTATGAATAAGCATGAAAACGCCAATGTCTCAGATGGTGGGTGTAAAAATGGAGGTAGTTAGAGATATCGTTAATTTGTTGTGATCTAAAAATACTGAAGCGCATAAATGGGCGGTCAATATACCGGGTGTTCCGGTTGCAGCTGTCATAGTGGGAGACATGAGTCACACAGTCGCTTATTGTTATCCTGCGATAATTCGGGTGTGGCGCAGCTGTGCTCATTCAATTACGAACCCGCATCATGCAGCTGCGAGGGGAGCGATAATTGATGGCTTCCGGGTGTGGTGCAGCTGTGCTCATTCAATTACGAACCCGCATCGTGCAGCTGCGAGGGGAGCGATAATTGATGGCTTCCGGGTGTGTGCATTCAATTACGGACCCGCATCCTGCAGCTGCGTGGGGAGCGACAATTGATGGCTTCCGGAGGGGAGCGATAATTGATGGCTTCCGGAGGGGAGCGATAATTCGGGTGTGGCGCATTCAATTACGGACCCGCATTCAATTAAACTCCCCTAGTTCCTCGGCTCCCCTCCGCTCCAAACTGTCTGCAAAGACAGGTCCATAAGAATACATGGGGAAAAACTGTCCGCTGACCGCTGTACATAAGGAAATAATAAGATCAATCTGAGGTTACAGATGTGAGACCCCCTCCCCGCAATTCAATTAGCATTAATTAAAATCAATTAAGGCTCCCCGCCATGGGGGAAAAAGTGGGCTCACTCCATCCTCCATAAGAATACATGGGGAAAAAACTGTCCGCTGACCGCTGTACATAAGGAAATAATAAGATCAATCTGAGGTTACAGATGTGAGATTGCAGCGGCTCCCCTCCTTAATTCAATTAAACTCCCCTAGTTCCTCGGCTCCCCTCCTTAATTCAATTAGGACCCCACGCAATTCAATTAGCCTTAATTAAAATCAATTAAGGCTCCCCCCCACGCAAATCAATTAAAATCAATTAAAATCAATTAAGGACCCCACGCAATTCAATTAAAATCAATTAAAATCAATTAAGGACCCCACGCAATTCAATTAAAATCAATTAAAATCAATTAAGGACCCCACGCAATTCAATTAAAAAAAACAAGATGGCGCTGCGACCCCCTTCACCCACTACTGTGGCATTCCAAAATTACGAGCTAAATGAAAATTAACCACTTTAAAACGGTTAGTACTAAAAGAGTACTGAACGGAGGACAACGGGGCTAAAAGCGTTCGACAGAGAAAGCTTGAAAGGGTCAAGCGTTTCAGCCGGCATCTCTCCCGCCCCTCGCACGACGCAAGTGAGTGACGCGATTGGTCGGGTTACGAAACTGGAATTCACCGCTCGACGATTGGGTTTAAAGATCGCACCCCGCTCTTTTATCGATCAGTTCCGAGTTGGCATTCGCTGAGTGAGGATGTGCGATGAGGAAAGTGCTCGCCGCGCTGTCGCGCCAGGCGGGCCGAGTGCCCCACCGCACTCGGCTTTGCCGGCGGCAGTAGCGGCCACGTTGACGACCCGGCTAACGGAAACGGACTTGGCAACGGATATGAATAGGACGGCTACGCAAGATGGTACGACAACCTGGCAACCGAACTCGGATTCGAATATGGATACTACTGGGACCATCCACACAACGCAATCGACAACCGGGCCTGCCCACGGACTTGACTCCCGCGCAACTAAGCGATGCACCTCACCGCTCCTCGGTGGTAAAGCGAAGATGTCGAGGAGTGAGAAGAGAGCCAGCCATAGTAAACTCAGCATCCCTGTGTCGCAGCTCGCCACGACCAGCAAAGACAAGAAGGCGGGAAAGAAGAAAGTCATCGGTGCCTTCAGTTTCCCGGAACCATCCGCCACTTTCCCGTTTCGCGGTAAATCCACGAACAAGAACAGAAAAACAAGTTCAGCTGGGGACCAAACAGACGGTGCAGGGTTCACGGAGGCGCGTCGCACCTGTAAACCTCCGCCTACTCTAGACCCTGGCAGAATTGAACTCAGCAACCCATATGACGTGCTGATCCAGGAAGAACCAGAGCAGCATCATCAACAACAACAGCAGCAGCAACAAACACAGCCACAGCAGAAGCTCCAGCAGCAACAACAGCAGCTACGGCAGCAACACCAGCAGCCACAGCAGCAACAGCAGCAACAACAGAAGCCGCAGCAGCAACAACAGCAGCCGCATCAGCAGCCGCAGCAACAACAACAGCAGCAGCAGAGCTCCAAACAGCAGATCCCGCCCATCGTGGTACAGTACCCCAACACATACAAGGAACTGTACCAGATGGTGAAAGGAACACTGAACGGGCGGCCTTTCCAAGCCAAGTCCGCCGGTGGAGATAAAGTCAAACTGACATTATCCAACACTGAAGATTACCTGGACGTCACCGCAGTGCTGCAGCGGAGGAAAATACCTTATTATACATTCCCGTCCGCGGCGGAAAAGTTACTGAAGATCGTCGTCCGTGGCATGCCCTCGAACATGCCACCGGAGGATATCAAGGAAGAATTAGAGGAGCTGGGACTCGACATAAGAACAGTAACACAACTAAAGAGACCTGGCGGCTCTGAAGTAATGCCTCTTTTCCTTGTGGTGCTTCCAGATCGGCCTCAAAACAGGAAAGTGTTTGAACTGGAAGTACTGATGTCCCTACGGATTAAAGTAGAAAAATTGAGGTCCTCCAATGGCCCAGTTCAATGTTATAATTGTCAGGCCCTGGGGCATGTTGCGAGACATTGCAACATGCCCCCAGTGTGCGTCAAGTGCGCAGGGGCGCACCTGTCCAACGCTTGCACCATGAGGAAGGGTGAAAACGCCCCGACATGCGCTAACTGCAAAGGCAGCCATGTCGCGAGCTATAAGGGGTGTCCAGCGTTCAAACGCGCCCGAGATAGACAACGGGGTGTCACCTCTACCCAGACAAACAAGGAGCAGAAGAAGACGAACGCAGAGAAGAAGGCGGAAGAAACACTTGCCCAGGAATCATCAGCTACCAACCAACACAGGCACCAACGAGAAGATAAGAATAACGCCCAGAACCCACCTCAGAAGAATGGCAAAGGCCAGCAAAAAGGAAGCAAGAAGAGTGAGGCACAAATGCCAATCGACCACTCGGAAATCACCTCCTTTGCTGAAGCCGTCACTGGTCAAAGTCAACCCAAGGGAAACAAAAAACCTGCAGCCAACAAGAGCAGCCATCCCAAACCTGGCCAACAATGCCAAAATTGTAACCACAACAGAAATTCTTCTGATTCTGCGAATGGAGGGACGATGGACCAAATGCTAACAATAGTAGGCAACCTTTTCAACATGGTGACAACGCTTCTCACTAAATTCGACCAACTAGCCGCGGACATAGCAACCGCAGTTAAGACGGCCCTAACAACCGACAACCCTGGCAACCTTTCTCCCCACAATGGCTAGAACGCATATACAAGGACTAACCATGTGCATTTGGAATGCTGACGGCATCCACTCACAAATTGGTGAGTTCAGACAATTTCTACGAGACGAGGATATAGACATATGCCTCGTGTCTGAGACACATCTCAAACATGGCCTCAGAGCCACAGTTGCCAACTACTGCTGCTACCGGCAAGATCGACCAACAGCCGGAGGCGGTGTTGCAATTTACATCAAACACGGCATTCCTCATCATGAGCTGCTTTCGCCCCAGACAGAGCAGCTGGAAACAAAGGCTATCGAGGTGCAAACCAGTAGCGGGCCAGTCACGGTGGTCTCTGCCTACAGACCACCGAGCAGAAGACTAATCGAAGATGACTTCACCCAAATATTAAACTTTCGAGGCAAACTCCTCATAGGGGGAGACTTAAATTCTAAACACACTGACTGGAACTCCAGAGTGACCAACACTGCAGGGCAGCAACTACACAGAATTGCACGTCGGCACAACCTACTAGTCTGGGGACCAGAGCAGCCTACACATCATCCTTGGAATGGTGGTAGACCGGACGTCCTGGACATCGTTATGACACGAGGAATCACTGGTTACGTCTCCACCACCACGATGAACAGGCTATCCTCAGACCACTCGCCGGTCATAATTGAAATCGACCTCGGCCACTGGAGACCAGCCACTATAAATCATCCCAATTACAAATCAACCAACTGGGACAGCTTCCGAGCAGATGTAGCGGAATCCATGATAAGACTGCGACCTATTGACGCCATGAACCTTGAGTCAGCCATCAAACAGGTCACAAAAACCATCTTAGACACTGCAAACAGAGCCACGCCTCCAGCGGTCGACAGAAGTCAATCGCGCCAACTACCTCCACACCTATTGGCGCAGATCCGACACAAAAACAGAGTCGCCAGAGAATGGCACCTAACCAGACGTCCCGACACCAGACGCCTACTCAATCGGCTGCAGCGAGAGCTGAAGGCGGCGATCCAAGATCACCGCAACAGAGAATGGTCCGCACGCTTAGCCACCCTCCAAATTAGTGACGGTACCTTATGGAAAGAAACAAGGCGTTTCACCAAGAGGAAAACAAAATACCACCGCTGCACGGTGAAAGGGGCATAGTGTTTAGCGACCAGGACAAAGCAAATGCACTGGCAGATCATTTTGAGCGGCAATTCAGATCCGCTCAGGACTATGATGAGGATGAAATTGCGGACATCCGTCGTCGACTGACCAGATTCCTCTCAGTTGATGATGAAGACTACACCATAGACGAAATAACACCTGAAGAAGTTCGCAGCATTATAAACCGGCTTCATCCTAGGAAGGCTCCTGGGATCGACAATATTAGTAACCAACTATTGAAAAATCTTCCCCAACAATTCGTCGACCATATCACTGATATATTCAACATTATCATAAGCAGCCAGCTCTTCCCTCGCTGTTGGAAACGGGCCACGGTGGTTGCAGTACCAAAGCCGGGGAAAAACACCCTCTTCCCCCAAAATTATCGACCAATCTGTTTGCTTTCGTCAATTAGTAAGGTACTAGAACGACTTGTACTCAAGAGACTGGAGGCCCACATTAACAGGGAGCATATAATCCCTGATTATCAATTTGGATTCCAAAGGGGTCACTCTGCAACACAGCAAATCATGAGAATCGTCGAGCGTGCGACCGCGGCCTATAACCACAGAGGTTATTGCCCGCTAGTTCTTCTGGACGTGGCCCGTGCGTTCGATTCAGTTTGGCACAGTGGGCTGTTATTCAAGCTTTACACACAGGGCATCCCCGGCCCTCTGGTAAAGCTCATCAAAAGCTACATTTCTGGGAGATCCTTCCAAGTACGAGTCGGCAGCGGCATCTCATCTCGTAGACCCATCAACGCCGGTGTACCACAGGGGTCGGTACTCGGCCCAGTGTTATACAACCTATACACTGCCGACATACCAGCCCCTGCCACAGTTCGCACAGCCCTCTACGCCGACGACACGGCATTCTTCACCGCACACAGGTGCAAGGTCGCAGCAATTAGGAGGCTCCAGGAGGTCCTTCAACAAACAGAAGCTTGGGCCAGGAGATGGAGGATCTTGCTTAACACCGCCAAGACGCAGGCAATATTATTCACGAGACGCCTGGGGAAGCGTGATCGGGAGAGAAACCATACACCAAACCTGCACCTCAACGGGGAAGATATCGTATGGTCACCTACAGTTAAATACCTCGGCGTAGTCCTTGACTCTCGCCTGACGTGGCAAAGACACACGCAAGAGGTAAGAAGGAAAGTGGCAACTAGGCTTCAAGAACTCTACCCCCTGCTGAACAGGGACAGTGCCTTGTCAGCCAGCACCGGCGTCAACATCTATTGCAGTCTCGTACGCCCAATCCTTGAGTATGCATGCCCAGTGTGGGGGTATGCTTCCAAGACTAGCATCAAACGGCTGCAAATAATGCAAAACCGCGCACTTCGGCGTGCACTACATGTGCCATGCCGGTTCCCTACAGCCCCCTTGCATGAAGCCGCAGGGATACCATTACTCTCGGAGCGAATCCTCAAAGTAACAAGAACATTCTACAGAGCCGCCAGAAAATCACTGAATCCCATCATAGCCAATTTGGGACAGTACTCGACCACGTTTGACAAGCACAAAAGGCCCCTGTCAATAGTGACAGTCAATTAAAATATCTCAGAGCGAAAACAAAGACACACCAACAGTAATGATACGCATCTTGTAACATTGAAGGAAATGTCAAAAGACAAAAACTTCACCAAAACTGCAAAATAAAGTAATTTTGCAGAAAATGCTCGGGTGTGTGTGTTTATCGCATGAATTGGGGCAAAATAATATCTCGTAGTATGTAATACACTACGGAGGAAATTTGGCACCCTTTCAAAATCGATAAAAGTAAATTTCAAAAAATTGTGGCACTTTGATAGTGAAAATGTGGAAGTACGTATATGGCAAGAATGTGGAAGTAGAATCAGCGGATTGGAGCAAGAAGTGTAGCGAACTTCCTTGGAAATGCGAAGAGGTGTAGGTCTGGCCGATTGAGGAAGAAAGGCGAGCAAAACAAAGCCATGGGGGCTATGACCTTGGCGGAACCCAGTGCTGCGAGGGACGGAGTTAGGACAAGGAACTACTTCCTATGGACGCTGGCTGCCGAGAACATCAACTTGGGATCTTTTACTAACGTAAACTTCCTCTGAAACACGTATTACAGCAGTTAAGTACTATTTGGAAGTTTCTTTTGTGTACCTAAATAAAATGCTAAGCTATAAATACTATTTGTTTTGTCACGTGTATTTGGCTACAGAAAGACGTATACTTGAGGTAGTAGCTCCGACTACTACCTACCACCAATTTTTTGGATTACGATTTCGGTCTTTGGATTGGGTACTGTGATGCAAGGCATACTGCATACGGTGACGAATAAGATTTTCATGAACGGCCATTCTGGTTAACGACACTGGACATAGACTAGTCGATAAGGCAATGGAGAAGACAGCGTAGTTATATTAACTGGAAGCCGCTCAGACATGGAAATGTCAGTAGCTTCTTTCAACAACGAAAGTTGTTGCGAATATGTTATATCGAAGGCAGACAACGCGAGTTATACAAGTGATGACTAACTTGGACTGGCATCAATAGAAACATGGACTTCTCTAAGTTCGCAGAGATGAATGGAAAAAGGAAATGTGGAGCCAGATTAAGAAAACAACCGAAACAAGCAGTAAAAAGGATAGAAATCCTGATACAAAATCGATTTGTGCCAATAGAGGCTTCAGATAACTGGTTCGATAAAGAAGGTGACCCGTTGAGTACACAAAATTCAGAAATCTCGCCAATTCAATAGACAGAATCTTTCCACCTGTAGTGACCAAAGTCGTGAGAGATTACATTCGAATTAACCAGGAGTTTACAGGTAGCCTTCAGTGGAACCTGAAGATAGTATATAGAGGTGACTGCTTGAATTACCATTTGAAAAATAGTCGAGATTATGAATTCGTAAATAATGTTTTAAGGACAATTGAATAACGTTAACTGGAGCTACTTAATGACAGCAGGGGAAACTTTAGGACACCAACGTTTTTCAAGTATTTTAAATCTCTCGCAGCCACCAGATGCAAAGTATTATGCCTTTGTTATGGTCATTCGAAATGGTATTGTTTGCTGCATTCTATTAGCAGATTTTAGAAACTTCATTCACAACTGTTATTGGTCAGCCATTTTTAATCTGGGGACTATTTTCAAAGTGTTCTGTTGTGCTATAAACTTGCATATCGCAAAGAAAAACTAGAAGAAGATATGAGAAAACAAGTAGTTACAACCAGAAATACATGTCTTAGCTACCTTTTTAGATAATAATCACGCAATATAGCCTATAATTTCTAGAAATTTTGTCAATTTTTTCTCATGTTGAGACTTCCGCGGAGCAACTTTTGGACAGTATAAAATCAACTGAACTGATAGTTTACCATTAACTTATGAGGTAAGCTATGTTTTCTCTAAATGATGTTTCATAAGAAAGGTAAAGAGTACATTTTAAATACCAAAGTTAACTCATGCATGTTTAATGACGTTGTTCCCTTGCAGCTTCTTCCAATTTTTGATTTGGTGAAATTAGACCAATCAAGAATTGAGTTTCAAACAGTTGTAAATTTGATTTGAACTGAGTAGTTAATAAATCTGAAAAGTCCCTAAGGTGGTGACATTAGATAGATAATTCTTCTAACAGTGGTAGAACGTAAAAAAACGTTACAGAAAATAATTCATTAAAATTGAGAATACGAAACGCATACATTGAAGGTCAAGTTAAATAGACAATTTCAAATATTCAGGGATAAATCCTTCATGGAGCAACACATTACCCAAAAGACCGCTGAAGTCACCAAGTTTGTCAAACGGATAGTATATTTCTGCTGAAGCCTTTGCAGTTCAGGTGCAGACAGAAACACAAACCACAGTAACTAAAAAAATATGCGTAATAAGACTCAAATAAAATGATACCAACCATTTTTCCCATTGATATTAAGAAAAAAAAAAAAAAAGACACGTCCTAAAATTTCCCTACTTCATGGAGCAACTTTAGTTCATAAATAGAGGAAAATTTCTGCTTGAAAAATAGTCATAATTTGGTTTGTAGTATCATTATACCAAAGAGGAAGGTCAGATCTAACCAAATTAATCAACTTATTTTTGTTAAATTGGAACCGTTTTCTTTGAATTCTCAAAAAAGTCGAAAAAGTGTACCAGAGTACCTCCGGTTTTACCTTTTTCGCATACCAGTTGCCAAAAGATAGACCACTGATCAGAGCCGGATTAAGACCTCGCGGAGCCGTCCCAAATGCAAACAACTGGCACTTTGTTTGCTTTTGGTATTAAAGTTTAGGATAAAAAATAGAACGGCACATTTACAAAACTACCTTTCGTGATGTAATGTGACCAAATTTAGAGGTAACATTAGTGAAATCAATATTTCTAAGTAACTCATTTTCTATATTAATTAAAGCCAAGTCATTTAGATGTTCTTGTCCCATTGAGTTCCTTAGCTCATTTTTAATGCGCTTTTATGTTGAAAAAGAACTTTCTTTGCTGCAGTTGGTGACCATCAAACTCAAGCAAATGCGTAACTGTTACTGCATTTGGGAAACACGATTGTAATGATTTTTTACTAGCAATGTATAATATAAAGCAGCAGCTACGTCCGTTTCCAGCATCTCAGCGAAATGTACCAGTTAGATTCCGAGATTGTCTTCCAAATCGTCTGGGTAAGCACTGATGATAATTGGCGATCTTTTCAGTATTTTTTCTGTTGGTAAAAACTTTAACTTCCTAACCATTCCAAATAGACTGGTCATTTGATTGTCTGCTTCCAAGCAGCACATTATCAATTATGATAATAAACATCTGAATTTCAAAATGTTGTCTTGGTGTTTGATTTTCTACAACTTCATCGAGTTTAGTAGAGTCGCTGAAATGTTCGTACTTTGTAATTCGCTTGCGTTTTCTTGAAATCAGTTGCTGATATTCTTCACAGCAAGTTAGGCCTTTGGCTTTTGCCTCTATATTTAAAAATGTCGACGTACGCGTGTAATGGTATATTAAGATCTAGGAATTAGAAATAACTTTTTAAAACTCTACGTGTGGAGCACAGCACTTTATGGTAGTGAAACATGGACTTTAGGAATACCAGAAAGAAAGAAAATTGAAGCATTTGAAATGTGGTGCTACAGAAGAATGCTGAAAATTAAGTGGACAGACAAAATAAAAGTCCGAAATGAACGAGTTTTGGAAATAATGGTTGAGGAAAGAAGTTTGTGGAAGAAGCTTACAGAAAGAAGAGACAGGCTGGTAGGTAATATTTTGAGACACACTGGATTGGTTAATTTGTTAGTGGAGGGAACAGTCGAAGGTAAGAATTGTAGAGGAAGACGGAGATTAGAATATATGAAGCAGATAATTGAGGACGTGGGTTGTAAGGGATATGTAGAAATTAGCACAAGATAGGAAGGGATGGAGGATTGCATCAAACCACTCGAAAGACTGATGACAGAAAAAAAAAAATCAAAACGTATCCCGTGTTAAGGTCTTGATGAGACAACTGCAGAGAAGCGTTAGTTGTTAGTTCCTGTTCTACTTTTTTTGCTAATCTGTATGCTTTTCTATTGGACGGTGGGTGGTATACCATTCGTAACTTGTTGAGACTTAGATGTTTAGGTGCGAGGCTCCCTGAAGGCGCGGGGCCCGTAGCATTTGCCAACTCTTGCTACGTGGCTTATCCGGTACTGCCATTGATGTTGGATCTCAGGGGGCTGCAAGGAACACAGAAGATATTGAAGCAGGGTTGAAACGTAAGGGATAAGTTGCCTTTATCGTTGAGAGAGTGTTGGTGCGTATTTATAAGGAGCGGATGCAGGTGGAGCGATACAAAAACCCTCTTGGGCCGCATTTTTTCCTCTCCCAAAGGCGGAAGTTCTTGCTGAAACTTTCCCGGGACAGACAGTATATAACACCGCCGGTTGTCTTAAAGGAGAAGGAAATAGACAAAAAGAAGAAATCAGACGCAATGCAACTACCATCCCAGTCGAACTAACAAATACATAACCCGAAATTACAAAGTCATATGAAGTGCAAGAAATAATTAGGAAATTGACCAATAACAGGGCGACGGGCCCGAATAATATTAGAAATTAATAACTTAATCATTTACGAACAAAGGTACAGAACAATATATGCAACAATGATTACTGGACATTTCCCTGAGTAATGGAAGTCAGCCGAATCGGCAGATATCCCAAAAATTAGGAAAGATCATACAAGACCTAAGAATTATCGGCGAATCAACCTAATAAACTCCATCCCGAAGGACAGGGTATGGGAGGTATATAAACGATCGCAGCAACAGCAAAACAATGCGATCCGGAAAGACTACTACGGGTTCCATTTGAGAGCATCAGCTAAACCACAACTACTTTACTTGGTGGTGGAAGCAGTGATGGTATGTAACAAAAGCCTGCAGCCTTTTTAGATCTGGAAAAGGCATATGATTAAGTATGGAAACACAATTTATTAGTTAAGATCGATACTAAAACAGACATCCCTAGCTGCCATACAAACGTAATGGAAGAAGCTTGTGACTGTGGACGGTCTAGCCATCAAAGCAAATTATAAACACCCAAAGGATCCGTACTTTCACCAGCTTTATTCAACACGAATATAAATGTTTATGAATTAAAATCCGTCTATTAACAATTTTCTATTAATGTTTCTTTCACCAGACGCGTTGGAGTGGGGTATCATCAATGGTGCCACCACAATTTTCCCACCACTGATGATGTCCCACTGCAGAAGGGCGAAACGTGTCTGGCGAAAGAAGCATTAATAGAAAACAGATGTTAATAGACGGAGTTTAATTCATAAACATTTATGCAACAATTGTGGATCATGGCTAACACCAAAGTTATTGAATATAAATGATATACCACTTCCAGCCAACATTTACGTATCCAAATTCGCGGATGACACAAAGGTGTTTGCAATTGGTCACAGTGATTAAACAGACAAGAATAGAAGGGACTAAAAATTTTGTCCCTATAGGGTATGAAAAATGAAATAGCAATAAACCCGGGAAAATGTGCTGCAACACGTTTTACGGAAAAGAAACCAGACTTCGACCACCTTCCGAATCTACTAACAGTTCCCTGGACAGAATTACATGGTTTTTGAAGAAAATATTAGGCCCAAAAACTACTGTTCTATTAGAACATAAGGAAGCGATAAAAAAAAAGGACTTGAAGTGGTTTTAAATCTCTACCTGCTCTTATGAATCGAGGAACTGAGAATGGATACCAAACCCAGAATATATAAATTGGTCATAATACTGTTTATACTGTATTATACTAACTTCAAGCCCGTCAAGAATGACTGGTTGATTACAATACTCCAGCAATTCGTTTGTTGCAGTTGGTTAATTATGCGGAATTCTTATTATGTAATGCTCATAAACTTTATCTTGTAATGTTCTATATATTTCGTTTGCAGTTTACTTAGCAATACAACTGTAACTTCTACTGAATTAATGACGACAGGAGTATAGAACCAATGAAATTAGGAATCCCAAAAACTTTTGCTATACTACGTAATATCAGTTTTATTCCTCGTCCAGGCACAATTCAGCACGATAAATATGGAACTTCTTCCATCCGAGTGAAGTTCAATAACGTAGCGCTTATGAAAGCAGTTTAAATTGTTATAAAGCTGATTTCAGAGTGAATTATACTGTAATAAAATGTGTCAGTTGCGAGTCTGGTCAACTTAACCACAACCTCCATTAACATTGCCGTTCGAAAATCATAGCTTCTATTACCCTTATATGAATAAACAACGGTATCACCTATGGTGGTAATAGGAATTTATTCTGGAAAATCTTACAAGGAAAAACGAATAACGATAATTTTTAATAATTTTCTTTTCGTGATGTGAGTACCTTACACTGGTTAGATTTTCGGACTATTTGGCGGTGATTTTTTTAAGTAAATACATTTTACTTTAAATTAAGGGAAGTATAATATCAAAAACGGATAACTGTTATTTATTTGACTGGTACATTTCGTGATTACGTACGTTTCGTGTAAACTTTCTCTAAGTTTTTAATAAACTTCATTGTTTCTTATCATCTGCTAAAAAAATTCTTAGGTTATATCTTTTCATAGTTCTTACAACTCAAACAGATAATATAGCGAAAATATCGACTACCTTTTTCCTTACATAAATTTCTGCAACCAGCAGCCGTAAATAAACAAAAAGAAACATGTAAATTTAAACGAACGTACCATTTTAACTTTGTAACGTATGATTGCCTCGCATTTTTTTTTTATTTATCTCTGCTCTTCCTATGTTTGTGCGGTTTCTTCAACAACAGACAATTACGTTTTATCTGGCATCGCAGTTACACTTTCTTTTAACACAATGAGTGCAAATGTAATCAAATTCAATAATATAATTGATATTCACACTTTTCTTTAACAGTATAAGCGCAAATAAAGTCAGTACAGCTATTCAATTCAATTTTGCTGATTAGCCAAGCAGCGCTGTGGTGGCAGGCAGTGCAACTAACACTTCGGGCATTGTCGAGACTCGCCGAAGGTTGCCGATCCATGGAGGTGAACGCGCAGTCTTCAGACAACTCATTTTATTAAAGAGGATGGATGCCAAGTTTGGGGTATGGCGGCTAAGTCAGATATCGAAATCATACAGCGGTTACAAAACCCACCAGTGTGGCTCTGTGCGATGAGGCGCAACACACTGGATCGGGGAGGTACAGCGGAACCAGGCACGAGCCCAAGCCCTCTCGTACTGGCCGTCCTGATTGCGGTTTTAGGTGGTTTTCAACAATCATAAAGGTAAATGTTGGGATGGCCCCCAATCTCCGCCTCATAAAATACACACGTCACAAACAAAAATACACTTCTTACGCACAGAAAATAGTTACATGCTTCGCAGACAGATGGCAATTCCTACTTACTTCACTACTGAAGCGCTCAAATGAGTGGTGGAAGACGCTGGCACTTAAAACTCTACCACTGGCGGCCAAACAATCCGTTGCTAAAGAAGCCATACGATAAAAAAGTGGTTACAAAATAGATGCCTTAAGATAATGTTGGGAGTACGCATATACACTCCAATCAAGCAACTGTACTACATAGTGGGACTATCAACAATCATTGCCTGCATTTATATGGCAAACTGGACAAAATAGGAATAACAATAATTCAAGGCTGCAAGAATTCTATACAGGAAGAACACAACCATGGCACACCGAGCGGGGCGGTGTAACGGTTAGCGTTCTCGCCTCGCATTCGGGAGGACGGCGGTTCGAATCCCCGTCCGGGCATCCAGATTTGGGTTTTCCATGGTTTCCCCAAATCACTCCAGGCAAATGCCGGGATGCTTCCTTCAAAAGGCCATGGCCGAATTCCTTCCCATTCCTTGCCCCCCATCCTTTCCCGTCTATAAAGATCTCGATGTTAAAAAGAGACGTATATGTTCTTGTTTAATGGTGTTTTGCCTGTGGTGGTGGTTTTATTCTTTATTTTATTTTCAGCACTGTGTATAGTGTCTGGTGTGTTAGGTTTGGGTTTGTGTATTCTTTAATTACATATATGTTTTACTTCTAATATTGATTTTTGTATGTGATAGTTCTCTTGGGATGTTAGTGTTTGTGGTTTGTTGTTGTTTGTGGTGAGTATTTGCATGTCTGTCTCTATATTCGTTGGTTGGTGGTTGTGCACTTGTAAGTGTTCTGTAAATTTAGAATGGTTGTTGTACTTTAGTGCTCTCATTTGTTCTTTGTAGGCCTACCTTATTTAGAATTTTCTACATGTTTGTCGAATGTACTGAGCGAGACATTCATTCAAAGTCGATCTGTATATTCCTGAGTTGTGCAATTTATTGGTTTGTGTGTTATTTTTAATGATTTTCTCTATCATGTTATCTGTTCTAAATGCTATTTTGAATCCTTGTTTTTTTTAATATATTTGCAATTTTGTAGGTGTCTTTGTTGATTAATGTCATTAATCATTATATACCATCTTTTTCTGTTTTGTTGTGGTTGTAGTGTGTTATCTGTATGTGATATAGGCGTACTGTGGTTGAATGTCTTTTGTGGCGATGGGATTATATTGTGCTTTGCTTTCTTTATTTGTTTTATGACTTTGTTGTTTATTTGATGTTCCCAGTTTCCTTTATGTTCATTTTTGGTGGCTATATAGATGATTGTGTTAAGTTTTAGTATGTAGGTTTCTTTGTTGAGTTGAATTTTATTCAGTCTGTAGAGCATGTGTCTCAGTGCGGCTTCTTTATGTGTTTGTGGATGGTTTGATTCAGCTCATATATAAATGCCGGGTCTTTGTGCTGACCGTAACATATTCCTACAAGTGCCGAAGGTAAAAAATAAGGAATTCTGTACTAGGCCCAGAAAGAGTAAATAACCAAATAAGCAAAGTCAGGTAATTATAACACCAAAAATATATATAAAGATATTATTCTATTAACAAATGTCCCGCTGGTTCAGTTGTTGCGGCATCGTGATGGTTTCCGGCGCTGACACGGGGTTAGCTGGTTCCAGTCCTGGTGGTGGAGGAAATTGGCTGGCAGGGTAGGAGAGGTGATGGTATACAATTCGTAATCATCAGACTGGGCGCCAAAGTCTTGGGTTAAATCTCAAACCTGGAGTGCGCCGGCCTCGGTAGCGTAGGGGCTAGAGTGCTAGCTCCACGTGCCGAAGGTCGCCGGTTCGAGTCCGGCCGTGGGCATGGCTTTTTAAGTGATGTATCTGTGAATGTCGTTTAATTAACAGGAAATAATTGATACTGGAGATACTGAAAGCACTGAGTGACATAATTACTATCAAGCTGGCCATCTCATCCCGTTTGGAACCCGCCTGCCAGGGTGTTAGCTTGTTCGAAACTCGGTGGTGGAAGAAATTTTCACCATCGTTACTTGCCCGGTAGGGAAGGAGAGGTGGCGGGGAACAGATCATAATCATCACCTAGACACCTGTGTTAAGTCTATAGCTTCTCTATGGCGTATATGGAGGTAAGAGCATATAACACTATTGACGGTGATTCGTACGTCGGATGGTGACGTTAATCTTGGCGCCCTCCTGGTGTGTATCGGAAGAGTGTAGTGGACATATTTTAGTTCTGGTATTTTACTTAATCAAGTGGTGTACGTGCAAGAAAACGCTAGTTCCACCTAATGGAATCTGCCTGGGTCCGCGTGGATGAAATTGCACACGTTGCTTAAGTTCACCTCGGAGCAAACAACTTGTATCTGATCTGCGATACCGGCAAGCTCTGCCTCGGATCGCCTAACGATCGATCGCGCTAGTTCCCATCAATTCTCGTTCATCTATAGGATAATTTCTACTACAGAAACCTAGCATTGCTGACATTACGACGCGTGAATTTCGCAGATGCATTTCACTTGTGACAGAATTACAAAGTTTGTCGCAATAAACATCGAGTAAAGCGACTTCGGTATTTAATTCGACTATAGTATGAAACCCGTATGATTCTCCGATCCCATTGAAACCCACAATCTAGGTGTCAGATATTGAAGAAGAATAACAGTGTGGCAGAAGAAGAGATGCGTCGCAAGTCTTAGTAAACATGAAGAAATAAATTTAATCAAGTACTATACACAACGCCCATTCGACAAAAACATTCGTTACAAGAGTATGCGAGAACATTTTAACACCACTTTTAAGTCTCTCCTTTATTTAATTTCCTGGAACAACAAACTACACATTAGAAATCACCGTACATCGTAGTCACCAACACATAGTGATCTGATGGCTCAGAGTTTTTTTTTTTAATGGCTTTCGGCGAATAAGCCATTTAGCCAGCTCAATGTGTATTATGATATTTCTTCATGTGAATTTTTTTTTTTAATTTTCTCCAGTGCGTTTATGCTTCCTATGTATAGACAACACAGGACGGACAGGACATTCACAAAGACACACAACACTTAAACATCCATGCCCGCGGCCGGATTCGAACTGGCGACCTTCGGCACGTGGAGCTAGTGCTCGGCTCAGAGGTTAATGAGTCTGACTGGCGATCGAAATCGAATTCGAATCCCTGTCTCAGAGATGATTTCCATAGGCTCTTAACCATTCTGTCACCTTTAGCCCAGCTTGCTGTGTAACGCGAAGTGCCCGAGAAAGCTTCCCTGTTTGGGATTCCATGTTAAAATGTAGTGTCTAGTTACCAGGTAGGTTACGTTAGGTAAGAAGGAAACACACTGGGCACCCTACCTCCAATACAAGCTAAGGAAACCTCCTTCGGAAGGGTTTAACCAACCTTTGGGGTCGAATACCAAGCTAAGCTTTTTCACCAACATATCGCTCATTTGCTGCAACAACGTCATAAATCAAAAATCACAATTTTTCAGGATAATAATAATAATTCCGTGTGGTCGTAATGACCTGGAGACAGGGTTTTTATTGGCTGCGTATTTCGCCCCTATCGTAGCCGCCTTAACCTAACCCTACAGTTTAACGTGGAATCCGAACCATGGAAGCGTTCTGGCGTACTTCACATTACACAGCATGCTGTGCCAGAGGTGAAGGCTGGGTTAAGTGCCTATGAAAATCCCCGCCGAGACAGGGATTCGAACCGGGGACCTTTCGAGCTCCAGTCAGACGCCTTAACCACTGAGTCACCAGACCTCTCATTTTTCAGGAGACGCATATGAGGTTTTTTTTTTTTTTTTTTTTTTTTTTTTTTTTTTTTTTTTTTTTTTAATGGCATTTGGCAACGGAGGCCATACAGCCAGCTCAAGGTAATTTAATTGCTTTCAGTGTATGGACGCCACAGGACGGACAGGACATTCACACAGACATACAACACTTAACATCCATGCCCGCGGCCGGATTCGAACCGGCGGCCTTCGGCACGCGGAGCTAGCACTCTAGCCCCTACGCTACCGAGGCCGGCCGCATATGAGGTTAAGAGTAACATTGTTAGAATTGTCCCTGTGGTATTATCTCAAAATTTATGTTTTTTTTTTAGTTATGACGCTGTTGCAGCAAATGAGCGATATACAGGGGCGTAATGCGCAGTAAATAGAAATCCTGTCACCAGGTCATTACGACCACACGGAATTATTATTATACCAACACATGCATAATAACACTCAGATCAATGGTTTTCAGAGACCAAGTAGACGAAAGAGAAAATAATAATAATTGCTTAACTGGAATATAAAGGATAGTACCTGATATCTCATTGATCTCGATGGATCAGTCACGAAGTCTACGTTGATGAACTGAAATGCAAAAAGTAATTTTAAAAACTGTTTGAATGATTTGTTGATATTGCGGGATTAAAGGCATGGCAATCCGAATTTGATAACAGGTTACGTAGGCGAGGCTGTTAAAACGCAGTAAATATGCTGAACGCTCGATCCGAGGTTAACTGGTTTGTACAACAGAGGCGGAATACATGTTCACCAGTCGGAACCAGACCAGCACAGGACCATCTCCAAATTGTGAAGTACCAGACTCAAGAGGGAATGCGACACTGGTTATGGTTTTTCCAACGATCGAGCGTGGTGGGTGATCGGTAGCGTTTGGGCCTCGCACTCGGGAAAAACTCGGTTAGATTCTCAGTCTAGACCAGGGGTACCCAAAGTGGTCGATATCGACCCCTTGGGGTCGATAGCAATTTTCCAGGGGTCGATAAATACACGGGGGTCGATTAATATTAAAGAGAATTAAAAAGAGAATGGAAAAATAGGAATATTCATATAAAAATCAGATAAGTAAATACAATTAAAGTTCATGCTTTCAATTCCCGTCTGTTTGGGAAGTTATGTGAAGTAAATGATGAAACTTTCAACCAATTACTTTTACACACTAAGGTATGGTGGTTGTCGAGAGGTTTGCAGACGCTCGTCTGAAGAGTTTCTTAGGAAGGTGGATCGATCGCTATATGACAGTGCAAGAACAAACTTTTCTATTTGGCAGACCTGTATTCGAAATTTATTCCATCTATCCATAATTTTATTATTATTTTTTGAGATTACAATAACAATGGAAAATATCTCCTGTTACTGTTAATGTTATGCGCTGGATTTTGTAACATATGGAAACTGCAAATTTTTTAGTTGTGTTGTTATGCAGGTCTCCTTACTGCTTTGTATTACAAATGTCAAAAATGATTTAATTTTTTTTCTTTTAAATGCTTAATCTGGGGGTCGATAAGGAGTCTAATATACTATGATGGGGTCGACGGGATAAAAAGTTTAGGGACCCCTGGTCTAGACATCGAGATTTCGTTCTTCCAAGGTTTAGTGAAAACATTTCCGTTCTTTGTTAGTGGCTCTATCTCGGCTCAGATGTCACTGCTTTTGTTTTTCTTTTAAAAGTTTTTCGGTACAATCTTCATCATTTTATATAGTCTACAATCTCCAGGTAGTTATTGATTTTTAATGGCTATATCAATTCCAGAAGTTCATTATTCAACAATTAATGACATTAACAATAGTAAAGATGGTACAGGACGGACACAAGTGTTAATTAGAAATACCCAGGTACGAGACCTGGGTTCGAATCAGTGAACCTGTACACTGCCAGACTCAGTGGCCTCGAACCTACCAATTTTTCGGTATTTCTGCCGATATGGAGTCCGTCCTAGTCAGTCCAACTGAAATACCGAAATGTAACCATTTTACCACGATTTTTAAGAATACAACGAAATTTACCCGAATTTTTTCCAGATTTTACATTTTTTGGTTGGCAACCCATTTCGTTTATGTTTTACGGGGAATTGTTCGATCGGTTATATGACAGTTTCTTAGTTATCTTTGGCAAAATGTTCCTTAAATCTTTTTGGGGACTATCCCTGTGCGTTTGTGCCCTACATTATAGACGTTTTTAGGGGATTCCCTTACAAGTTCGCTTGTCTATATTCTATTGGTAACCGTTACCATAAACACATATTTTTAATAAAATGTACATATTTGTTATTAAAGACAATGTGACGGGCAGTGCATTAAAAGGCAATGCGCCATATATGGTGAATTATTTGCATTCAACGTGTGTCGAGATATTTCCACAGTCGACAACCTAGGTCAGGTCAACCACCGGCAGGTAACGGAACAAACCTTCCAAGAGTTAATATCTTTTTGTTAAATAACTTAATAACCGAATTGCAAATTATTTAGTCTGTTGTTTTTGTTATTTTGATTAAATTTTGTTAGTATTGAGATGGAATAGTATTGATATTAAATTTTTACAAAAAAGATCTGGTATTATTTTTAAATTTATAATATATCCTGCAATTTCCCTATTACTTAACAAAGATAGTTTAAAATAAAATAATGTAGTAATGCAATGAAGTTTTAAATAAACTTAAATAACTTATATTTCATGCTTTAACTTAAAAAAATACCCTCACTGCCATCTTATGACTTCAATTTATTAACCGACTTCAAAAAAGGAGGAGGTTCTCAATTCGTCTGAATTTTTTTTTTTTGATGTATGTTCAGCGATATCTTCGCCAATTTTTAACCGATTTAAATGAAATTTTTATAGTGGATAGAGTATACCTCCAAAGTGGTCCCATATGAATTTCATTGCGAAAACACCCCTTCTAACCCTTTACACCCCTTAACATTTATACTAACCCACACTTTTTATCCGATTTTGATGGAACTTTGGAAATGTATCGTAAAAAATAAACAGAAAAATAGTGTCAACTTTTGGTTTGAAAAAACTGAACCCCTCTCCCCCTAATCAGCCCTTAATTTTTGCCAATGTTCTTTATACAAAGCTAAAGTCGACACCATTTAACTAATCTCCATTAAAGTTAGCATATACATGTAATTTTTCATGGAAAAGGTTTCTGACCCAAAAAAATAAAAAAACACCCCTCTCTCCCTTTATACCCCTTAATTTTTATACAAACCCACATTTTTTATCCGATTTCAATGGAACTTTGGACATGTATAGTCAAAAATAAAGAGAAAAATGCTGTCAACATTTTGTTTGAAAAAACTGAACCCCTCTCACCCTATCCACCCCTTAATTTTTGGCCAATATTCTTTATACAAAACTATAGTCGACATCATTTAACTGATCTCTATTAAAGTTGTCATATACACGTAATATTTCATGGAGAAGGTTTCTGACCAAAAAATAAATAAAAGCCACCCCATCTCCCCCTTTACACCCCTTAATTTTATAGAAACCTATATTTCACATCCGATTTTGATTGAACTTTGCCAATGTATACTTTCAAACAAACAGAAAAATCTTATCGACATTTGGTCTGTCAAAGCTCAACCCCTCTCCCTCCTACCAACCCCTTAATTTTTGTCAATTTTTTTTTTAATAATAAGCTACAGTCGCCACCATTTGACCTATTACCATGAAAGTTCGCGTTTATATGTATTTTTTCACGAGGAAGGTTTCGGACGAAAAAATTAAACCCCCCCCCCCTCTCCATTAAACAGTCTAATTTTTATACAAACCCACAGTTTTTATCCAGTTTATATAGAACTTAGCAAACTTTTACTGTAAAACAAAGAGAAAAATAATGTCAGCTTTTGGTTTGTAAAAACTGAACCCATTTCCCCATTTCCGCCCCTTGACTTTTGTCAATTTTCTTTTTGAAAAGCTACAATTGACACCATTTGACCGATCTTCATGAAAGTTGGCACATATATGTATTTTTTTTATGGAGAAGATTTCTGACCAAAAAATAGAAAAAACTACCCTAGCACTCCTTTTACATGTTTGTACAAACTCACATTTTAATCCGATTTCGGTGGAACTTCGCATGTGTATACTTTAAAGCAAATAGAAAAAGAAACATACTACTCCCATTACTTTTACAAAAACACAAACCCTACTCCCCATTCTACCCTTTTAATTACTGTCAATGTTCATTATATAAAGCTACCGTTTCTATCTGATTTCGAAGGAAGTATGCACATGTATACTTCAAAACAAATAGAAAACTAATGTCTGCATTTGGTTTAGAGACGCCAAACCTCTTTTTCCCTTTCCACCCCTTTAATCTACACAAAGCACAGTTTATATCTGATTCTGAAGAAAATTTGCACACGTATACTTTAAAAAATACATGACAATTGTGTTTAAATTATGTTGCAGAAGCCCAACCCCTCTTCCCCTCTCCCCCCACCCCTCCTAATTTCCAATGTTCTCCATAGATACTTACCGTTTTTATCAGATTTCGATGTTCTTTACAAAATCCCCAGTTTTAAGTACTGTCAAAATCAATTAAGCTATTTTTAAGTCATTGCAGAATATTTATAAAATGTATGTGTCCTAATGTCTCAACATGTACTTCAGATTTCAACTTGGACCCCGAGCTTTTACGTTGTGGAAACCAATTAAATATCTATATGTTCTGTGTGATGCTGGAACGAACAGATATATTCCAGAGACAGATTTGTGTATGTGCTAGGTATTAATGTCCAGACGTTACATGTTTCGATTATCGAGCAGCTCTAACAGATGTTATGATTAGATCGAAACACAGCCTGGACCAAAATGTAAACTGACATTCCTTAACACAGCATCCAATTCACCCCATTCTGAAAGTTGTTGTAAAGACAGATTTTTTTTAAAGCATTCGCTTTTACCACTGAGCTACCAGGAAGTTCGCAAAATGAGAACTGCTGCGCCATATTTAAATACAAATTAACTGTAATACCACTAAAAATTTAAAAATAAAATAATTGTTTAAAAAACATAAAAACCGCCTCCAAAAAAGAGCACTAAAAATTTTAAAATTACTTTATATCTTGCTTTGAAGAAAGTAAATCTAAATAGACAATATTTTACATTACTGTTATTGAAATTTTTACATTAATTAGTTATTTTTGGAGTTGGTGCCAGCAAAAACAAGAAAAACAAAAATATAAAAACACTAGCTGACCCGGTCACGCGTTGCTGTAACTTACTAATTATAGTACGTTGGATTAATGTTATTCTAAACTTCCTCAAGTAGTCAAATTAATATTCACTAATAAAGACAAAAACATTGTAGTCGATTTGGAAATTCAAATGTAATTGGTAAAGAGTTACGGAGAGTTGAAATTAAGGACAAACGATGATAAAAAAATTTAATTTACATTTCATTACAAATTACTTAATTGAAATTATATAAAATTTGATATTTATAAAAAAAATATTTTTTATTTATTTATATAAACTGAAATTTCAGTTTTATCTTCAGTCATTCTGTTTTTATATTTTTCCCACAAACTCGAAGATTGTGTTGGATAATATGTTGTCAAAATAATTGCAAACAGTTTGACGAATAATATTCGGCGTGGCTCTCAACGCTGCATCAGCAAGTATCAGGTCCCAATAATTGTCGTCTACCAGCAGCTGCAACTCGCGACATGCATCTTGACATGTATTGAACACTCGACATGTATTGAACACTCGACATGTATTGAACACTCGAACATTATTACTGTTCGTAAACATTCGAAAGAAGCTGGTCCGGGAACATTCACCAATAACAAACGCTGAATGAAACATTCACGTTTTTTTTGGATGCACTGCGTAAAGTCTTTGCTTTGAATATGCCTGCGATCGAAGGATGTGGTTCTCCTTGTTTACGTGGCTACCTTTTTTTACCTAATTTGTTCCATGAAAAATAGCTTGGAACATCGGTATATAATAATGTTTTTGCGAATTGGCGGAACACAACAGATTTTTGACACAATGTAAAAAATTCAGTTTGTGGTTTGTCTTTTTTGGTGGCTCAAGTATTCTTTGGAAAATATTTTCTTCGGTGAAATATACACGTTGATCGTTTTCAAGATGTATTGCAAGATGCTGGATGGAAGGGTCTCTTTCATGGATGCGAAAACTAAAAATATGCCAGATAGCTAAGTTGCTGCTGATGTATCTACCTATTTGGTATCGTGTTATTTCGTCATTTTTATCTACATTTTGAACTTCAAATACGGCCAAATCACTGGCTTTATTAACATATTTACAAACGTACTTAATGGATTTTACAGAACTGCAAAACTCGACGTTAATATTAGCCTTATACGTTTTTTTAAAGCAATGGTGAGTATGGTACCACCCACTGATATTCAATTTCATCTTGGTTTCTAGAATTTGAAATTCGCATAGTAAATGTTTGGCCACCATTCTCAGCGTTTCTGCGGCGATACAACGGATAACCATCGATATCCGTAATAGTATCATTCGTATATTCCTTTGGAAAACGCTTCTTACATTTTCCACCTTCCATGCATGGCGATGTCATGTTTAAAGCACCGCACTGTCCGTGGATCTTGTGACTGGTAACAATATCAAACAATTCTTGATCAATTAATGGGTCCGGAATTTCGGCTGAAATTATTTGATCAATTTCTTCTGGACGGATTTTATCTTCAAGCCAAATCAAAATGTGAGAATGAGGCAAACCTCGCTTTTGCCACTCAATCAAATACAGATAGCAACGTGTGTTACCGAAAACTGAATGTTTTACGATTAAATCAATCAATGATTTAAATTTTTGTTTGAACACACGTGCCGTGACATCATGACGATGCATTGATTATGGCATGGTAATAGCAAAGTTTGTATTTCCTCCCAATTCGGATTACATGTAAATGTAATAAACAAATCTGGACGACCATAATGACGTACGTAAGTCATCGCATCTTGTATATATTCCTCCCTGTTCCGTGAACTGCCGATGTAGCTTGAAGGTAAAATAAATGCATTACCGATATCATTGGCGTTAAAATTTTCATAAATATTGCCGATAACAGTGTCTCGTAAGAGGATGTATTCCTCCGATCGTAATTTAACCTGGTTGTATCGAATAAATCGCAAATGCTTGTTTTCAACCTTGGCGTACATATCCACGACGTATTCAAGGCGCAGTTGACGATATCGAAGGATATAGTTATCCTAATTACGTCTAATCATCAATCGGGGGGCGTAGTACATCATTGAAGTAACTTTTTTATTTGTTTTATTACTTGAAAAAATAATAAATTAAATAGTTAAAAAAAGAATAAGAAATCAATATAGTGGACCCGCTATAATTCGGCCCCTGGTCGGAATACTGCGGGTCTACTGTACTAATAAAATAACGAATTAAATAGTTGAATATTAAATTTACCAGCAACTGGATCACGCTGTTTGATGTTGATGTGATATTCATTCTGCCCTTGCCAGAATATCAGTGGATACTGGAGTGCGTCATACGAACGGTGTAGATCCGAAATTATACTAACAGTTCTATCTTGCCGTTTGACTTTAATCAACTGAGTCACCAACCAAAAAAACTGCAACTTCTTCTACGGTTGGCGCGTTGAATCTGCCAGCGTATTCTCCTGATGGTAATTTGTCAGCTTTGATGACAATTTGATAGTTGTCATTTTTTAACTGTGGTGACACAATTGAATAAGTTGATTATTATTTTCCAAACAATTTTCCAACAATACCACAATTGCTCTCTCTTCTGCTTGTTCGATGAAATTATAGACACCTAGTTTTCAAGCGTTCCTCACAATTTCCGATAGATTTGGAGAAACTTCGGTTCATCGTTTGGCATCGGTATCAACGACCCAATCTTATGGTACACCTGGCCTTGTATTTTGAATTTAGTTTCAAAATGACGTCCATCAGATGTAAGATCGCAAATTTTTGTTGCCCCAAACACGTCATCTGGAAGCAAGAATTGAATTTGCGTGTCTTGCGCAGAAACAATTTCGAATCGTTTGATTCGCCAGCAAGAAGGATTGTAAATGTTCTGGCGGATTGGGTAGTGGTAATAAATAATACATCTTTTCCTGATGCACAACACATGCCGGCTGCTTCATTGCGGAATTTCAACGCCTGATATTACTGGCATATTTTGCTCACTGCACCGATTGCAGTTTTTGAATGTGCAGAGTAATCAATGGCTGGTTCATATTGGAACGCAAGACGAACAAATGATACACGTGTTAAAGCACGGCTGATTTACTGTCTCTCTCGTTCTCTTTCTCTAATTGTAGCTATGTGCTGTTCTCGTGCCGCTCTTGTTCTCGATATATTCTGTCGCAGACGTTCATCACGCTGTTCTTGAGATTCTTGCATACGATGCTCAGCTGTCCTGATTCTTTGAACTTCCTTACTTGCCGCGATTTGTGTTGCTGATTGATGAGCTCTCTCGTCGTGGGTCTTGCCTCCCTGCTACACGCATTGTCGAGGTTAGATTCTTTGGCGACATTTCACTGAAAAATATTTGAATTACAACAAAAAGTGCTTTTCTGAAAGCCTTAAAATAAGACACTATAATACAGTGGTGAAACCGGAATTTTTGGGTCCATTAAAAAATACAGTAAAATGGAAGTTAAGAACTAATGAGGAAATATAAAATAACATTGAAAAAATAACAGAAAAAGAAGAATGATATTTTTTTGATACATTTATAGCATGGATGACACGAGGCTTTCTAGAGGTTTACAAAGATTTGAAACGAAATAATATCAGTGAACCGTATGGAAAGAAAAATTTTTCGATAGCAGACTTTGAATATGGCAGGATTCAAAGGTAGAGAGGAGTGCAATAATGAAGGAGTACTGGGGAGGAAGAAAGAAAAAACAACAGAAGAGGAATTGAAATTGACACGTGGAGTCTAGCTGACCATAACAAAAAGAAGAAGAAAAATGATAAGCTAGCGAGAAATGCTTACACGATTCGAATTTATCGTAACGTTTTCTTCAATGTTATATTCATGTGTGTAATTACTTTGTCGTTAGGTATAAAGACACACAAACGATGAACAACAATAAGGTATAATTATAACACAACACACAGCACAATTAAAATTCAAGAAACTCACACATATGGCGTGGAATAGACCGTAGCATAAATAAATCGAAATACAACGCCATCTACTGGATGGTTCAATAAATTAACACACCGCCATCTGTTAGGAATAAACTGTAGCATAAATAAATTGAAACAGAACGTGATCTACTGGATGATTACCCAACCTAGCTAACCAAGTGTTGTATAGATAAGTTAACACATCGCCATCTGTTAGAAACTTATGGAACTATAATAATAATTACGTGTGGTCGTAATTACCTGGTGACATGGTTTCAACTGGCTCGGCATTCTGCCCCTGTCGTAGCTGCCTTTACCTAGCCCGCCCATCCTGCCTGGTACAGGGGACCTACATTTTAACGTCGAATCCGAACCACAGTACCGTCCTGGCGTATTTCACCTCATACAGCAAGCTGCGCCGGGGGTTAATGCCGGGTTAAGTGTCTATAAAAATCCTCGCCGTGACAGGGACTCGAACCGGGGACCTTTCCATCTCCAGTCAGACGGCCTAACCACTCAGCCAGCAGACCGCTTATCCTTGGTGGCTTACAAATAATTACAAACCATTGTCGTATGACAAACATTTAATGAACATTTATTTCGCAAATAATAAATATTGAGATCTATTATCCAGATAAAAACTATCCTATCTTTTAAGTTGGACTAAATCACACACATTAAGCCAAATTTCATCTAAATCGGTTATGTAGTTTCGGAGTTCATCCCGGACGAACATCGTGACACGAGATTTTTATATATATAAAGATAATACATATAACAATCATATTACTACTTACCTACAATTAATTCTAGAAACATTTTTCAACAAAACTGTAACATATAGATGAAACACCGATATTATACTAACTATAAAGTGTTTGCTGCATAATACAGCCTACCAACTGACACTATAGCGCCAGAGATATGCCTGGATGACCAACGAGGCCGAGCCACAGATAACATACCGTTAACATACCCTAAGCTGTCTCCCACAATAAAACTATCTTCTTCACGACATGCTGTAAAATATTTGAAATTTTTTTCGTACTCTCAGTTCGACTCGAAAACCAAATAAACTTCAGTAATTCGATCTGTGCGATCTGACAGCTGGCACCGACTCCAAAAATAACTAATTAATGTAAAAATTTCAATAACAGTAATGTAAAATATTGTCTATTTAGATTTACTTTCTTCTAAGCAAGATATAAAGTTATTTTAAAATTTTTAGTGCTCTTTTTTGAAGGCGGTTTTTATATTTTTTAAACAATTATTTTATACTATACGAAGCTAAAAAGGTAATATGAAAATCATGCCCATCTTTGAATGCAAGTTGAAACCAAAATATTCTTTTGATGAATAATTTGTCGTTCAGTTACGTCAGCAAAGTGCCATCAATTTTCTGCACAGTTTGACGTCAATTTGGTAGCAAGTCATGAAGTTCCAAGCCTGGTAATAAAATTGATGTCAAACTGATAAGAAATTCTTCGGCACCACATCTTGCCCTGCAAAATATGGTTATTTGGGTGGTATTTTTTTCATATACCTATTTTGGGTACAAATCTACCGATATTGGGTGGCAATCTACCGATTTGACATTTTGACTTTCGAGAACACTGACTACCATTCATCAACGATGAACAGGAGGTAGCCACTAAGTACCAACACAGAGATTCTTCCTTATTTTTCATGTTAATACGCAACAAACTACTCTTGAGATCTATACATCACTGATACAAAATAACACTAAGATTGGGAAGAAACAAACTAGCTACCCTACTTCTGTATCATTGCGTTGGAGGCCTATTGAGACCTAGACCCACCTTACGACAGAACATCAGTTATTATTATGTTACTATGGTAAAGCCCGTCACATGGGCATCGTGCGTGGCTACTGACAACTTCTTAAAGTGCGTACCGATAGTCACTTCATAAGTTGAGATTAAAAAAAAATACCTTTCTACACAGTAATATCGCGCCCAGCCCTTCGATTTTTCGCTACTTCTTCAACAGGCAATGGCAGGTAAACAGAATATATAATGATTAAAGCAGACTCGCTGTTAGAAAATGATCATCGCATCTCTACCTGAGATCATATTGTATTTTGTCTTGTTCTGACAAATCCCGTAAAAAATTTTATGAAAAAGTTTCTAAGAAAGCATAATTTCAAAAATGAATAACGATTATTCAGTTGTTTGATATATTTAGTGATTTCTTACGTTTCGTGTAAACTTTATCTCAGTTTTTAATAAACTTTCCTGCTTCCTATCTTCTGTCAAAAAATTCTTAGGTTATGTTGAGACCTGGTTCTAGTAACTCTACCGAACATTGATCGTAAATATCAGATGCTATTCTCCTTATATTAATTATGCGTTTCATCGTCGTAAATAAACAAATGACAATATGTAAATTTAAACTAACATCGCATATATATCTGGCTAGCATTATTTTATCTCTGCCTGTCGTATTTGCGTGAAGCTGCTTCCTCAAGAGACAATTACTTTTCAGCTGGCATCACAATTAAAAATCATATTCAGTTATTTATCTGAAATTTCATGGCTAACCAAGCAGCATTTTGGTGTCATTCAGTATAGCCAACACTTCGAGCCGAGCTATTGAGTTCAGGTCCAGTTTCCAGGCAGAACGCATTTTATTAAAGTGGATCTGGTTTTGCCAATGAGATTTTTTGTTGTTGAGATTTTGAGAAATAGTACCACATTTCGGCCAGGTGTTTACAGAAACTTCCTGAAAACGAAATACTGCTGTATCCAGGGATCTGGATTCATATTTCCATCTCACCATAGCATCCTCCCCAACCAAGTGATTCCCGTAGTACATTTTGGTCACTGAAGTGATGGTACCCGTTTTCTTCCTTGAAAACAATAACTTATTTTAATAGAATAATACAAAACATAAGTAAATGGAGACTTTCCCGGCGTATTGATTCAGTGAATTCTTCACGGGTGTCCAGCCGGATGGAGTCATAGAATGACGACGTTTCAACAACCTGCTCGGTTGGTGATTTCGAGAAGTAATAATCTTAAATAGACCTGATGAAGACAAGCGAGCAGGTTGATGAAACGTCGTCATTCTATGACTCTATCCGGCTGGACACCCGTGAAGAATTCACTGAATACAAAACATATTTGCACAAAGCTTGAACGATCTGTTCCAATTTCTGAAATCCATTGCGCTATTTATGCTTATCATTCTAGATCACATTTAGTTACCTTATGCCGTCTCAAACAGTACTCCAATAAGCATTAGTTCAAGCATTAACATAGTAATGCCAACAACGAGATGTCGTTATAACAAGTACATGAAAACAACACTAAACATTTGCCTAGAGAAGGTGTTCTGTTGATACCAATCATAGGGTCACGACTTGCAGGAAGTTTGAGCAGTGTCATGTAAACATTGAATGTTTTCCTTCTCAGCACTCACGTAAATCAACACGACGTCCACAGGTACGAACCTCTAACCCTAACGACGGATATCTGACCTAGCAGTTTCGCTGAGCACATCACAGTGCCTCCATACCATGCTTCTATGTAGCCCTCTTGACGGAAGCCGATCGGCCATCTTAATTACATGTATGAAGGCTGGGCTTAATACCAGTTAAAGCCTCAAAAATACCCCGACATTAGGCTTTGCGTGTAAATTGTCAATGTACTGGCTGCAGGGAGGTACAACACGATCAGGTTCAAAACTCGATCATGCAAAACTGACCATCCTGATTGAAGTTTTTAGGCCATTTTCCATAGTCTCTTCGAATGGTATTCACTTTTCACCTTAAAAACTGACAAAGTTTAAACAAATCCCGAGATGGTAGCAAGGTAATTAAGAACTAGTCAATTTAATGGAGGTAATGAGTGATGCCTACTGGACGTTGAACATCAGGCTAAAGGCCCCTTTAGACGACCCCATCAGGACTCCTTAAATCGTGGCCACACCCCTTCGGCCGTGAAATCGGGTCGTCTAAAATGAGCTCCTAGTCACGTTTTTGCGGTGAGACCAGGTAGGGACGTTGGGTGGAAATCACATAAGATTTAGGGCGAAAAGGTGGGGGTAAGTCGGGCCCCCACCACTCTGCCCTGAAAACTGGCCGTGAAAAGCCTCGCCCGGTTTTGCTCACACTGCCTGGTTCCCCGCTTTATATTATTTTGAAATGGATTCATCCGATAATGAAGAAAAAGAAGTATTTATAGAGTTGCTGGAGGTTTACAAGACCCATACATTTTTATGAGAAATCTGACATAGGATTACCAACTTGTTTAGAAAAAAATAAAGAATATTTGTCATTTGAAGAGGAAAATAAAAAGTATATGAAAGGAAAAAAAGGATTTTTAAATTTAGTTATTTATTGCCTTAAATACATATATTTTCGGACTAGTTATTTTCGGAATAGTTATTTTTATTTTTTATTTTATTTTAATTTCAAAGAGTTACAGCTTGAGCCGCATTCTAAATCTGGTATTATACGAGAATAAATGAACACTCATTTTTTAATTTAAGGACGCTCTGTTTCTCCCTTCCCAGCATCTTGAATTTACTTCGTTTCATCATAAGCACTAACACGTCGTTTGGAAATTTATTGAATTGTATAATTTATCAAAAATAATTTATTTCCGCAACCGCATACTTTATGGTCAGGATAACGTATACCGACCAAAAATAAAGTATGATACTTTATATTTGTATTAAAGTAAGGTTAGCAACCCTACGCCTCTGTCCAGTGCGGCACATTTTAAGATTAGATTACAATTTATTCAACAGAAGATCATGCTCACAATATTCTGAAAATCGATATTGACTGACTGAAGTGTCTAGTATCAGATGACGCGAGTAAAACACACAGTGCAGATACTGCAATTCACAAAAAAATTATTTTGAGGATCCCTTGTTATGCGTTTTTACGTTTTCTCCCCCAAATCTTTATATGTTTTAAAATTGTTTAGTTTTCTTCGGTTTTGCTTCCTTTGGAGTTAGTGGTGTATAAATTTTCACTATCGCGAACAGAATCTGCCATTTTAAACATTGTAAAAGAAAAATAATACAGCTGAAAACTCCAACCTGAAAAACACTAAAAACAGAAGAAACCACAAATTCTCCACTTGTCAATCCACAGTTCCGTTCACAAACAACGGCGAGTGGACACGAGTGGACTGGAGTACAACAATATGAATGGTTCGCTATTATTTCCTCGACTCCAAAGTGGTAAGAACACAGATCAAAGGATGCGAGGGAACATAAAAATCCCTGGCCGGTAGGCACTTTTTCTTGTAGGAGGATGAGATACTAGCAGAAGAACTTTCAGTTACATGTATTGCATACTTTATTCTAAATAAATTATTTTCGCATACTTTTTTGGTAGGAAATAGTATAAAGTATAACAGCCAAAAATAAGTATGATACTTTATTATAAAGTATGGTTGGCAATCCTAATTTCATATGCCCTCTATCATAACAAAGACGCGAGAAATGAGGAATTTCATGTGTGATCTGCTAGAAATTCCGGAAATCTTCACCGTCCAACACATCTAAGAGTCTAATGTGACTGAACGTATGTCTTTTGTAAATATAATTGCTTGGCACACGTTTTTTTATTTTTACTAGATTTTTTGCACAATGTCAAGTAGTCAGGGTTACACCAAGAATTTGTGATTTTGATAAATATGGGACCATACATATTTAATTTAAATATTAGAACATTATAAAAATTTGTAACTAACTTTATTACTAGTATTACTATTAAATGGAACGTACAGATTTCAGAGCAAGACGCATAGTGGTAGGAAGCTATACGGTAGCAACCAGATCGGGCCGGCCGACGGGCCGTCTAAATGCAACACACTGTCGAAGGGAGGAAAGTGAGATCGGGAACGGGACCAGGCGATCGGGAACGGGTGGTCTAAAAGGGCGTTAATGCAGTTTCATTTATTTTCGATATATGTTTTAGTGACGATCTTGCCGATCACCAACTCTGAAGAGGATGTTAGTCTCCAATAAAGGATTCCAACGATTTTTGTAGCAAAGTAGTGCCCATATACAGAATGCGTTTAGCTGCAGAAGCTTCTGGAGTGAAATGATGGTCCGGAACTTAGTACTGTTGGGTTCATTTACTCATTTTTCTAGTACTCCAAGAAATTTCCCGTTTCTGGCCGAACGTGGTATGTGGTTCCATTAGTGTAGGATATTTTATAACCTATTTTATTATAACGCTTCTGAAACAAATAAAAAATTGGAGTAGCCCTTTTTTTTGGTTTTACGCCTCATCTACGTCGAGGTCGTTAGAGGATAGAAAGCACTGGTGCGAGGAAATGGGAGGAATTTGGCAATGGCTTTTTGAAAGAACCATCCAGGCGTTCACCTGGAGTGATTTAAGGGAACAATTTAAAACCCAAATCTGGCTGACCGGATGAGGAGTCGAAACCGCGTCCTCCCGAATGCAAAGCAGAGCGTTAAAGCTCACTCACCACACTCGGTATTAGCCTTACGATTATTTTAAGGTTATCTGCGAATACTCTTACTCTCTCCTAAGTAACCTCCTTCTGCCATCTCAAGCGACTGCTGCTAACAGATGTACGCGGTACACCGATATTCCTGAGACTATCTCGTGAAATAAAAATACATCTCATTTAACGAATGATATCATAGCAAACAGATAAATCTTATCCTCATAGCCTATACTGGAGCAGCGATGTATGCAGAAGAATGTTCTTTGTAGTTTTCTTTTGTTTAGCGTGGTTCATTACCAATTATTGGATTTCCCTTTCTACCAATATGTAACAAATGAAAAGAAGAGTTATTGTGATTGTGATTGAAAAAATCAATCATATGTGTTGACTTTACATATGATACCAGTCAAAACTTTTGCAAGTTGGGAAGCTCAAACTGATTTCTTACAAATTTTGGAAAACTCTTCGTGTAATAATATCGTTGAATATTACGGAAGTCTTCTTTAAAAAATAAAAATAAAAACAACTCAGTCCACAAACGTAAGGTAGGTTGGATCTTCCCGAAGGAAGCATAATAAGTCATTAATATTATAACAACACGTGATGATGTCTAATTGGAACTACATTTTCACACGATTCCACACTACTAGATGTAACAAATGATTTTAAAATCTATTTTTTGTTTTGACTTGCACAGTTCCTCTAACCAACAGACTGTTGTAACTTCTAATTTTCTGAGGAAAGACGTCGCCATTTCCATTACTCAGATAAAACTTGATACAGCCAAATTGCTTTATTATTGATAAAACTACATACAGAATTTGTTAAATTCGGTGCCAGATAATTGTTTTGTTGCGATTTTTACTGTTGTCCCAAGTGACCAGCTCTTATCGAATGTGGATGCTGCGACTGTGTAACACGGCTTGTCACAGAGTCTGTCATTGGGCAGCTTAAGCGTCTGCGACACTTGTGATCTACTTGCATATTGTTTATGCTAACTATAGATTTGTAATTTTTGAGATCGAAACTGGAGTCTCTGAGTGTTAATAATTATGTGTTGATGACTATGGTTATATTGAAACGTGTAGTGTGTATGCGGCTGGAACAAGGAAGTGGATAACTACGTATGCAGGCCTCCGATAGACTCCATAGAGCCCGCAAGATTAACGTTCCCATCCGGCAGATTAATCACCAGTGGCGTATGCACTGCACCTCACGTACATTGTCGAGACATTACCGATTTAACTCTAAGTATTTTGGCACATAATCTGATGATAGGGAGCTATGTCAGATAATACTTTTTATATGACTCACAAGAAGCTTTTCGTCTGATACCAGGCCTAGTAGGGGAGAGCCGTGCAAAGTGGCCAAGGACGTTTTTGGGGTCAAGGGAAGGCGCCATTTCTCAGGAAAAATCATAACCCGTGCAACTCAATACCCTCAGTTACCTTCAGACCCGGTTAATGTATCATCTCGAAGTTATTAGAATATTTGTGGTTTTTGATGATCCTGATGTTTGGTAAGTGGTCAGTTTATGAATTTATTACTAATAAATCGGATGATTTACCGCTTCTAAACGAATTTTTTTTGCAAGAGTGATGGTTTTGCTGCAAGTTACTGACATGGCGATCGTGTTTGTTTCTTCGCATCATTAAGATAGAACATGGGCGCCGGTAGGATTTCTTTAAGGGTGGTGCATCTATATCTTGTTTTACACCTTATATATAACACTTATTACTTATTAACCAAGGATAATGAATTTATTGACAAGGTGTTGAACATATTTGGACAACGACCTAGGCACCTTAAGTTATTATTCAAACAGTGAGTTTGATTATAAAATTTTTGATTCATAATCTTTTTCTGTGTACTTTATTTCATTGCAAGGGGGGGGGTGTAAGTGCACCCCCCTCCCGGCGCCCATGAGATAGAATTGAGAATTGCTGTAACGTTGCAAAACCGGGCAAAGTGGCCAAGATTCTGATGGCCTCTGTCTGCTGCGCACGGATTCTGTTTGTTCATTTCAGATTATTAACTTTATACAATGCTTTGAGTAGATACTATATTATCGTTTGAAGCTGTAGTGAGTATAATCATAATGATTAAAAATCAAAATTAATTAAATTATTTCTATTTTGTGGTTGTATTTCAATGACCGGAAACTTCTTTTTCTATGAGCACAAAGGATATTGTCGAGCAACAATAGCAAGAAAAAACAAAAGCTAAAGCCGAAATAAAGGTTCTTTGCAGATTTTCATATCAGGTTCATATAAAAATGTACTTAAAGCTGCAAAATCTCAGAAAAAAGAAACAGAGAAGACAAAAAGAAGAAGGAAACCAATGCTAAATAGAAAACCACCAAGCGTATCAAATCTAACCCGAAAAAAGTGTTATTTGAAGATGACGATGATCAAGAAGACTGCAACGAAAATGTTTCAGCTCAGGATATCTAGAACGATGAATCCACTTTAAAATCTGTTACTTTTGGCCTCATGAACTATGTAATGGAGTTGAACAAAACAGCTATTCTTTCGTTTGCCCGTTATAATTTCTATGATTTATAAATTATATGACTTTCCTTTACATAAAATACACTATTTTGAACTTTTTTTCATTCATTTATGATTTTGAAACTAAGTGGCCATTTGGATATTTTTTGTAAAAATTAATTATTTTAGGCATCCATACGAGACCAAAAAATTCTGGTGTGTGCTGGGATAATTGAAGTATGTAGCCACTAATTTTTATTTCTATAGGTTTACTGTAAGACAGCCTAAAATGTGATGAAACCTTAGCTTGTCCACTTTTCCCGACACAGGTTACAAAATTTTGACGCGTAGCTCTCAAACTTGAAAGATTTTCTAGCAGTTTTTGTTTCTATTAGATGACCATACAATCACGGTCATCAGCACATACACAACACTAAGAAACATGTTGCAAAGAGCAAGGGTTAATTTTTTTAGAATCATTGGATGAATACGCCTTCGATGTGCGGATACAATTAATATTCAAATTGTGCATCAGCTCATTAGGTTGAAATATCATACAATACAAGAAACTTCCGAAAAACTCTGAAACTGTTAGAAAATTTTTAACATCACAGAGGCTAAGGCAAAGGAACAATGGTGGAGTGTCGCTTTCACCTGTACTTTGACCCCACTCACTGCAGCCTTCAACGAGCGGTTACCTGTACACACCAATAAACGAATATCGCTCTGCCTCGTGAATGGTGTCAATAACAATATAAGACAGACAATGTTACTTTCCTTAACCTTCTGAAAATTAGATCCGCAACTGTCTTTTTTTTTAAATTACCCTGCTGAAAAGTGTTATTTAAAGTGAACCAGATGCGTATTTGATAATTTCCAGTAAACATGGGGTGGACTGATACACTGTAATTTTCTGTTTAGTATTAATAAGTAAAAGAAGCCATCTGGCACTGTTTATGGTGATTCATCCACGGTTAACGACGTTAAGCTTGACGGCTCATATGTCTCTCGGAATAGTAGGTCTCAATAAACCAGCACATCGTTTCACCCTCTCCTTTCGTTCATCATCATATGCAAAACAGTTTACACTTAACTACAATTCACATCCATCTACACACCACATTACTTATGACACAAGGAGGAATGTTTTTTTTTTGCTTAGGGCTTTACGCCTCATCTACGTCGAGGTCAATAAATACAGGAAAGGATAGGGATTATGAACGGGAAGAAATTCGGGAATGGTATTTTGAAGGAACCATGCCGACATTCGCCTGGATTGATTTCTGGAAACCATGGAAAACGAAATCTGGATGACCGGATTGGATTCGAACCCACCTCCTCCCGAATGTCAGGTCCGAGAGTTATCGTTGAACCACCACGCTGGATGAGAAGTATGGTTGCTCAGTGGTTAAGTCGCTAGTCCACAAAACTCAGGTTGCCGGGTTGAAATCCCGGTGCGGCCGATTTTTGAGGGCTTCGTTTTACTCAAATCAGTATGGTTAGGACTTATTTTTTTATTTTTTCTATTTTGTTACAACTTTTTACAGCATAACTTCTAGTACCTAAATTAGGCCATATTTACAATAACAATACGATTAAGTTGTTACATAGATTTCCGCTAGCTTGCGAAATCAAGTGAGTTGTTGTTTAAAGTTAGAGTACTGTTGTAAGTATAGGCGTTTAATTACAAAAATTTCAGTGCTTGACAATATGTAGGTTAAATTTTAATAAAAGAAAAACTAATACTAGCAACATAACCCCTTAATTAACCCACCACCACTATTTTACTACAAATTGTACTACGCTACTGCTAACTACAATATAAAAGTCTTTTTTAGGATAGATCTTCAGCGGGATCCACGTCCTCAGAAATTCCTTGAAGTCTGTCCCATCAGATGCGATTTCCGGTATGACCAACACCATCCAGGGTCTTCAGAGGGGTTGCCACTGTGAATCCCAAGTCCTATCTGAAGAAACTAATGGAGATACAGACATGAAATTTTCGCAGTATACAGATAAAACATCATCTGCAAATCACATAAAGATTTGTTACTGTATTTTATATAGTTTATGAATAATGAGTTTTTGTTCTAAAAGGCAAAAAAATTATTACCATTATAAATACCTTCGAACTTGTAAGTTTGCTCTTGTTGTGATGACAGGTCCCATTTTTTATTAGATTAATCATCGTTTTGTTAACAAGAGATGCTGAAAGTCTGATGTCTTTATCAGTCTTAATTTTTGAGAAAAGTGTACCAGAAGATCAAAAAATGTAATTTTGAGAAAAAACTGTACTAAAAGTTTTACGTACGAGAAACTAACATACATTACAATACAGACACACTATTACCACGCATCACGAAAAATTAATAACTCCGAATCTAATCGTCAAATTTGCATGAAACAAACGGCATTTTGTAGCTAAATAATAGAAGCATTGAACAAGTCGAAAAATAAAAAATCAATTTTTTTGAGCCTGTTCGCGACTGTGTCCCCTTAGTGAGAAAAATATACAATAATAAAGAATAATAATAGTCTTCTTTTTTCCCCTTCATCATGGCATGCAACACATGCCAGTCAATGCCCGCACCGCTTAGTAGACATTATACCTTCCTGCTGATGTGGTGATGCTTTGTCAGGCTAGCGGCCTCATATCTTACGCTGACTAAGACTTGAATGCAGCGAAATGTTAAGGAGAAAGAAGTCTTTAACTACAATATCGATTACTATTATTTTTCGGTATATAACAAAACAAATAATCTCTTTTTTTTTCATCTTTTCCTACTCTACTACAAAATAAACTACTCTACTGCTTATTACGGATACTATAATAATTGTCGGACCAGTATGTGTAGAACGGCCTCCTAAATATGGTTAGGACTGCAGGTCTAACCACGACGGAGGTGAAATGCGCGGCAAAATGAAACTCCGTTTCTTGGCGGCCGACCTATCCTTTTTTTTTTTTTTTTTTTCGGGGTCGTCCGGCCAATGCCATACGCAGTTAACTGACTCGAAGTAGGCTCGGAAGGCGTGGAATGACGGGCTGAGGACTCGCGTCGTATAGGACAGAGACCGTGAAAGGAAATGTGAGCGAACTTTGCACAAAGCCGGGCTCGGTAGCGTAGGGGCTAGAGTGCCGATGGTCGCCGGTTCGAGTCCGGGCGAGGGCATGGGTGTTTAAGTGTTGTGTCTGTGGATGTCGTGTTCGTGTTGTAGTGTCCTTGTGATTACACTTGAAAATATGTACACTGGAGACACTAATACATTGATAGAGTCAGAATCACATTGAGCTGGCTTTGTGGCCTGAATAGCCAAATGCCATAAAAAAAAAAAAAAAAAACTTTGCACAACAGAAAGTCGCAGGTGGTTGACAACAATAAGGCAAATGTAGTAAGCGTAGGTGCAACTGTGTAGGAAAGAATTTTGTTTTAGATCTCAGTGCCATACCAGCATATGCTATAATAATACTCGTGAGTTTATGAGTAACCATCCCACAGCATCCTAATATTCAATCCGAAAACTCACGTTATTCGTTTTAATCCGATATTGCAACCACTAACAGACAATAAATTTGATACTTGTTTTCTGTTCTCATAAACGATTTGATCCAAAAGACATGATTCAACCAATATTAAAGAACTTTCAACAAACTAGTGTGCGGGTAAGTATTATAAACTACAGAAAGCTTCTTTGAAAATTTATTATTATTATTATTATTATTCACCACTAAATTGAATGTTTTGACTTAATATTTTGTATTATTTACGCTTTATGGCCAAGTTAAAATCTCGTATCGAGTTTATCCGTATGTAGTACATAGCACTAGTCGAAATGCAACTAATTCTAATCTTTTAGTAGCATTTACGGAGAAAGGAACTTTCGATTTTGGATACTAGTTACGGGAACCAATTTTTTTTATGTTTGTGTTGGTGTTATTTCCTAAATTTGCCTTGAAACCCAGGTCACTAAAGCGCAATTACTGAATATTGCTTTCAATTCTATGTTAACACGTACAAGTCTCGGTGGTGGAAGTAATTTTAGCTATCCGGCACTAGGCGAGAAGGGTAGAAGAGGTGTGTACAATTCCTAACCACTACATGACTGACTCCCGCCCCGTTTTCTCAGTTGGTTGCCGCACCGTGATAGATTTTTGGGCTGATTCGGGCTTTACTGGTTCCACTCCTAGTGAAGGAACTTGGCCGGCAGGATAGGAGAGGTGGTGCCACATGCCTGGGGTGTATTCCAAACCTCTCCGCAGTGCGTATGGAGTGACGACATGTCAGATAGGGACGTGAAGCCTGGGTCCCCAATGTATCTTTCGCAAGTGTAGACCCGAATCGACCGCCACCGGGTTTCACCCTCTACCGGTAACGCTCTGTCCCGCATTCGAGAGGACGCTGGTTCGAATCACCGTCCGGCCATCCATATTTGGGTTTTCCAAGGTTACCCCAATGCCGGGATGGTTCCTTCAGAAGGCCATGCCCGAAATCCTTCCCGCTCCTTGCCCCCAGTCGTTTACCGACTCTAATGACCTCGCGCAGACGAGGCGTAAACAGAAATAAAAACCAATTGGCAGTCATTGGGGACTGCTGACAGAAGTGAAAGCTTAAACCCATGAATATCATACGCGCAACACGTGGTACTTGTATCTACAAATATACTAAACAATAATAATTCCGTGTGGCCGTAAAGAGCTGGTGACAGGGTTTCTATTGGCTGCGCATTCCGCCTATGTCTTAGCTGCCTTAACCTAACCCGGTAGTTTTACCAGGTACAGGGGACCTACCGTGTAACGTGGAATCCGAATCACGGAAGCGTTCTTGCGTACCTCACATTACACAGCAAGATGTGCCAGAGGTGGGGGCCTGGTTAAGGATCTATGAAAATCCCCTTAGAGACAAGAATTCGAACCAGGGACCTTTCGCTCCCCAGTCAGACCCCTTAACCACTGAGCCATCAGACCCCTACAGATATACTGTTAACATTAGCATGTCGGTGACGAGAACTCATGAGATTTTACCCACTCAAAAATCGGCCAACACGCCTAAAGAAGTTTTCACTTCAAAAATTAAAAATCTAACTTTACAACCCGAAGGTTGGTTGAATCTTCTCGAAGGAGATGTACAGTACCAATCTATTGTGTCAGAGGCAGGGAAGCCAATTCCTTTACTTACGGGACTACAGTTTAACGTGGAATCGGAACCACTGAACATCCTGGCGTAGCTAGTAATAAAATACAAATCCTAAAAATTTCTGCTCACCACGGTATTTGAACCAGCGACCTGGGAGAGAAACATTCGGAAGTAAGCTACCACACCGCCTTGTCTTGCAGTATACGTGTGTTAAGTACTATCAAAATTTGATAAAAACTGTGTGTTTGTATCAACAAAGTTGACACAATTAAGGAAAGGGGAGAAAGGAGGAGATGGTTTAAATTTTTGTAAATCTATTTTGTTTTAAACTATGTTTATATGAAGAACATTGTAAAAACAAACAAACAAACATTCATTTTTATGTATTAGATACGAGTATAAACTATACTTTCATGGTTGTCCGAGCGCAACACGTCATACTTATAGTTACAGATGTACTGTTAACATTAGCATGATGGCGATACGAACCCATAATATTTTACCCATCCATAAAGCTTCCAATGCACATATCATACGCGCAACACGTCATAGCGTGACGGTGACGGCACGTCATAACGTGTTGGTGACGGGAAGTTGCGAACTAACAAATTTTATCTCCGTCCAAACATCGCCAAACGCGCCTATAGAGAGAAGTTTTCACGTAAAAAAAAAAAAAAAAAAAAAAAACCATTTCGCGCAACAAACAATACGCTATACTGAAATCACAATATCACAGTCATGCACACCTACAGTAACACAGACGAAACACACTGGGGAATGCTATGTGAAACCACCCTAGTTCAGCTTCCCAAGAGAGAGTTCCTATGGAGGGTTGAATCTCCCATGGTAACCCTATCCCCCGGAATATTGTGGCGTAATGCCAACATACTTTGCAGTAAATTCGGACTGAAATGATACGACGCTATAAATATCAAATGGTGACTTGGATTCGGAAGAAAATCCTCTCTGCCTTATTTTTTTTTTTTTTTTTTTTGAATAATGGTCATTGACTTTTGTCACTGGTACATTATTTTACATCGAACATATTACAAACATTTTAGTACAATATCTGGACATATTTAAAATCATTGTTTTATAAAAACACATTGAAAAATGTATATTACATTATGCATTCATTTTTGAAGAAAAAAACAGGATTATTTAACATCGAAGGCATTACTTACATTTACAATACATTCCGAACACTTACAAACACTTATAAAGTCATCATTAAATATTTTTTTTCCAAACATGTTTATATCTACAATAGTATATTTCATAATTATTCTGTATGGAGACATATGTAATAGATTAAAGGAGTTAGAGCACCTAAGCACATTAAATTATTTCCATCAAAATCTTCCAATTACATTTTGCCACGTATTTCGATAACAGTTTAATCCTCACGTTCTTTGAAGACGCAAGGCAGTATCTTAGTCTTGCAGTAGTTTGTAATATTGGTATCACCATCTTTCTGAGTTGTTTTGCTGTGTTTGCTTTGTCACTTTTATTCCTTTCCTAGTATAGGGCCCAAGAGCTGGAACTGGAAATCACCCTTATGTCATCTTCATTCAACAGTGCCGAGCCTGAAGACATTTAGGTCTGGCATTCAGAAGGAAATGTTTTCGATTCAAGGTCAGAAAACCTTGCTTTTTAGTTTTCTATGGTTTAGCCGAATTTCGGAATAATTCCTTCTTAAAACGACTATTGCTGGTTTTCATCTCGTTATTAGAGTACAAACGTCTATCGGCTGTCATAATCCCGCTCTTACTTAACACTACTCATAACTCACATCCTTCACAAGCAACTAAGAAGGAAGAAATTATATAGCCGGCCTTTATGAACAATGGCCTCACATACTGTGCGGCCTGAGGGATGTGTGGTTTTAATGAAGTGTTGTGTTGATGATATGTTATCCTTATTAAGTAGCAAAAAAGGTTACTAACAAATAAACGTGCTGAAAACATACAAATACAAATTATAGTTGGCTGTATGGCCTAAAAGACCAAATGGAAATTATTTAAAGGAATAAAAATAGATCTTGTTAGTCTTCGCTGTAAAACTTGGTTAGTACGACTCATAGGAGACCAGCTGTGATACAGGTTCCATTTGCATATTATTCTCGGACGTTAAGGACACCCAGTTTAAGGCTCGAAAATTCTGGACCCGGAATATCATGCTTTCAAGGACGAAAATGTTAAGACAACCATTTTACATCCTTGCCTTGCATCTGTGTCGAATTGTCCTATTAAAACTGGGTAATTATTTTAACGAGGTCAAAACAGGTACGGCGAAAACGAGTTAGTTTAGAATGCTACATTCAACAGACTTTGGTGAGTTTTTAATGCAGTTTGTGTCGGGTGAGCTAATGTACTTTTCCTGTGCTGTAATTCAATGAGGTTTTCAATCAAAAGTCACATTATAACTTCAGACGCTGCAATTTGGGATAGATCTATCTTAGTGATCCCACACCATTAACTGAGATTTTTCACCCAAGACGTTCTTCTACTTCTCACACTGGGTTTACCGTCAATGGATGCACATCATACCTCATATGCACCGTTTTGACCATGCACGGTAAGACGCTGCCCTGATGAACTTTGGAAGGTAGAGCATGCCTACTTTCAATTCTCTCGTCTGGCGTTTTCCATAGTAGTCTAGTCGAATACTAGGGTGGTCCCTAATTTCCGTCTCCAAACCAGCACATTTAAAAAACAAAATTAAAATTTAACCTGTGGAACCCAGCTTTTCTCAGATGGCGAAACATATACTTGGACCTAGATTGGTTGGTGAGCGGTAACACTTTGCCCTCGCATTAGGAAAGAAGCAGGTACGAATCCTCGTCCGGACATCCAGATTTCAATTTTCCATGATTTACCAAAATCACTCCAGGCTAACACCGAAGTAATTCCTTCAAAAGAATTAGTCTAGACCTGGTTTGTCTCAGTAAATTAGTTCTGATGTGTATCCCACTACCCCACCATTCAACGATGGAAACCACATCATTTAGCATACCTCAGTCTTAATTTCAAACTGAAACTTCTGTTGCTTTTTCGCTAATGTATATCCGAGCCTATTGGATGAGGAATTAACGCTCGGTGCTGGCATCATGATTTCGAAACTACTCCATGTGAACGTCGGGATGGTGGCTCGAAAACGCCATCGTCGCATTCCATCCCGTACCTTGTCCCCAATCTATTCCAGGCTCTAATAATCTCGACGTCGAGGAGTCGTAAAGCCCTAATATTAATGAAGTTAATATATAACGTACTTAAAACTGGAAATATAAATCCAGTCTACCTTTTTTAACAATCAGTGTTTGTCAAATGGTGTCTCTAATTACCTCGACGTTGACGAGGCGTAAATCCACAAGTAATGAATAAATAAATAAATAAAATACTGTACAACTAAATTTGGTTCAAAACATTTTTTATTTAAGCGTTTAATTTGACTGGTTCTTCCTGTCTGAAGGAAGTTTATTTTGCAACAGACTGTACATGATTCACTGAAGAAGGAAATGCACAAACTGCAGGTCTTTGTGTGCCTAATTTCACTAAATCCTGCTTTTAAAATGTGGTAGAGAGCGCGGTGTCATATAAGTCTTGGAAAACGATATAGAGTGTATAATTAAATAATAACAGCAGATACCAAATATAAATTAATTAAACTTTGTTATCGAATCAAGATTTTGGAAAATCATTCTGTTGAGCAACAATAGATGTGTAACATATTTTATTACTATGACTGTTATATTATGTTTAGTAAGTACGTCTGCCCTTGAAATTTTACAAACAGTTGGTGACATTAAGACGAAACAATTAGTCTTATCTTAAATATTTTATTGATCGTCTAGCGCGTGTTTATTAAATCATTGTCTATGTTATTTTGACCTGGGAGGGACCTTCTTTCATAAACATTATATGAACGTCCTCCTTTCGTCACGAACCAAGCGTTGACCCAGCACCTTCAAGGTACTTATTACCTTCACAGGAGACACGTTATCATCAGGTGATATCTTCAAACATTTCATTAAGGGTATGCGGAAGTGTTAGCCGAAGAGCTCACGACTGTGTGACATTTGGTTCCAGATCAGACTATGCCGAACGATGTAATTGTTTTGTCATATAACTATTTCTTTATACCTCGGTTGCTTAGTCATTGGTTTATCTTTAATTGCTTTGTTCTTTTTAATTCGAGCAGTAACGTGTAGGGGAATCAGAGAGCCTATGTTAGTCTCTTCGAACCAAACGTCAGCCTCTCCTTCACATGGTGCACCCTGTTTGCACGGACGAGGATGTGATGAATGAACAATTTCCAAAACGAGCAGTCACCCACTGCAAGCTGTACGGAGGAGCGGAGTGTGGTCCAGGGTCCTTGCAGTTGTTGTTGGAAATGATTCCTAAAGGCGGATGAAACATATATGATCAATGACATGGGGATGCAGTTGGAAACAGAAAGCCACTGCATGATAGCCCAAAGGGTTTCCCAAGGTCATGCAATCCTTTCAAATTACATGTGGAATAATGACCTGCCGACCTCGGTAGCGTAGGGGCTAGAGTGCTATCCCCCCGTACCGAAGGTCGCCGGTTCGAGTCCGGCCGAGGGCATGGGTGTTTAGTGTTGTGTCTGTGATGTCTTGTTCGTGTTGTAGTGTCCTTGTGTCAATACTTGATAGCAACAAATCACACTGAGCTGGCTGTATGGCCCAGTAGCCGAATGACATTAATAATAATAATAATAATAATGACCTCTTCCTGGGTAAACTATTCCGGAAGTAAAACAATCCCCCAAAACGTATCTCCGGGATGCGACTGTTCAGGGAGGAGTTATCAGAATGGATAGAAACATTCTACGATGCAGTGCGTGGAATGTTGGAAGTCTGATTAAGGCAGATAATTTAGAGAACTTAAAAAAATGGAGATGGAACAGATAAAGTAATATTTTGATAGTGCAGGTGAGATTAAGTGAGATTTTTGGTCTTGAGAATATAGAACAATTACCACGCAAGCTATCATTACTGTGTAGGATTTGTACTGCACAAGAGAGTAGGGAAACAGGTAAGTTATTATGAGCTATTTCTCTGGCCTAGCATTCGGGAGGACGTGGGTTCGAATCCTCGTCTGGATATCCAGATTTGGGTTTTCTATGGTTTCCTCAAATCACTTCAGGCGAATGCCGGTGTGCTTCCTACAAAAAGGCCATGGACAAATTCCTTCCCGATCCTTGACCCCATCCTTTACCGCCTCTAATGACCTCAACGTTGACGAGGCGTAAAGCCATAATCATGAAAAAATGAACTGTTTAGTGGCAGGTTTACTTTAATGAGGATAGAAACTAAGCCTCCGTCAACAATCTCAGTGCAACTATTTACGCCAACGTCACAAGATGATGATGAAATAAAGAAGATACACGACGAACTATAAGAATTAATCGAATATGTGAAGGGGGAGGAGAATCTAATAATTATGGGTGACTGGAATGATATAGCGGGAGAAGGAAAATTGAGGAATACTCTATGAAGTTTGGATCTTGGACAATGAAATGAGCGAGGAAGCAGATTGTTAGAATTTTGAAAAAAATATAAACTGATCATAGTAAACACACCATGATGGCTCCTTCCTGGGTAAAATATTCCGGAGGTAAAATAGTCCCCCAATCGGATCTCTGGGTAGGGACTGCTCAGGGAGGAGTCATCAGAATGGATAGAAACATTCTACGAGCCGGAGAGTAGAATGTTAGAATACTGAATAGGGCAGGTAGGTTAGAAAACTTAAAAAGGGAGATGGAACAGCTTAAGTTAGATATTGTTGGGATTAGTGAGATTAAATGGAAGGACGCACAGGATTTCTGGTCTGGGGAACACAGTTTTTCGTAATTGTTTCGGTTTGTTCTACTGTTAATCATGAATTGGGGCAGCGAAAAGGTGATCTCTTTTTTTTATTAAAGAGTATGAAAGACGTCCCATATTTTGTAAGAAGGACTATAAACACTACGATAATGCGATAAAAAAAAGATACTTGGCGCGAATTAAGTGCACTTATTGGAGAAGAGACTGACGTTTTCAAAAATAGGTTAAAAAATTGATACATGACGACGAAACACAACATTAGTCTTCTCAAAATATCGTACTTAACAACGAATCACAAATTACAGTTCCTCAGAATGTCTAGTACTCTTCTGAAAACTACAACGCTTCCCATGTGAGTCGGCATTATTCTCCATTTCTACAATTGTAAAATATTTATATTCCTCTGCCTACTTCTTGAAATCAGCTGCTTCGATGGGTTGAAGACATATTGCAAGTTAATAAATTAATCACCAGTTGCCAAGTACTTCAGTGTTATGGTTAACCTTTCTTCAGCGGTTACTGCTTTTCGAAAATTTGTATAATTCTTCGAAATTTCCTCTCGAATCTACTCTAATGAAAAGTCATTGATAACATTCTTGCAAAGTTTCGAAAATGGCCACTCTCTTCTTCTTCCATCATACTGTTTAAAACTAATTTACCACTAGTGAGCATTTTATTCCAATAAAGTCTAGCTGCCAACCACCGTCTTCTATTTCTCTCTGCAACTAAACTATCAATCGCTATGAATCCAGCACTAGTCACTACTAAATTTTCACCGCGATCCATGTCCACGCTCTAGCTTCACAGCACTGACGGATGCCTGTCTCGTTCGATGCCTCGGCGAACTGCGTTCGTGCAGCCAAAGTGTACATACGTTTCGCCTCGCCCCGCCTCGGTTCCGTTCGTGCGTTGCCTCGATGTGTACCCGCCTTAATACGTGTAGCAACACGATCTTATTTAATGATCACTCCTACCTGGAAAATACGACAAAAAAAATTGATTCTATTTTAAATGTATTCCATCCCGATGTGTTGTAATGCTGAGTCGGTATACCTCAACCACTAGGGTTAAAATTCAGACGAAGATTATACATGATACAACATGATCACTAGGGTTCGGCTCTTTATGACCAAAACAAAAAAATCTAGAAATATGCAGGCAAATATGACCTTAAAAGTAGGTAAATATGACCTAAAAGAGACAAAATATGACCAAACATTAAATTTTTTATACTTTAAAAATGCTCAAATGTACATAATTTATTTTATGTAGCTGTGTCGCTTTCATGTAGACAACATTATTTGCTTCTATGCACTCACTGTACGATTGGGAAATTAATTTTTTGGAAGTTATTTTCTTGTTCTTGTAAAAGAATGGATTACTAGAATTTTACTTTTTAAAATGGAAATTTTCTATAAATTTTTTGTGAATTAGTGTACATACCATTGCGGTATATCACCATATGCATCTTCAAGTTCTCGATGAGGAATTTTCTCCGGTTGTCACTTAAAACTGTCTTGTGGTATAAGAAGCTTCGTTCGTCATCGCAAGATGTGACGAGAGCGTACTTAAACAGAGTCAGGTTACTGCAATTTAATTGTGGGTCGTCTTCAGTCAAAACAGATTCGCCACCATGTAAAATTTCACTAATTTTACAAATTGTTTTATATCCCTTATTCCCACACAACACTTTATCAAATTTGTTTTTCATCAAACTAGCCACACTGCCCCCTGCTTTGCCTATTTCGGTTTCCACACTTTTAACGACCGCCAAACATTCATTCAGTTCTAGACCAATTTCTTCAAGACGCGAAACCGCAGTTGTGATGCCTGAAAAACTTGACTTTGTGTACGCCAAATTTCTGAACAAATTACTGGAAAAGAGTTCTTGGACAATTTTTATGGAAGATGCTTCACTGCTTTCAAAATTAGAAACTATTATCTTTATGTTTTCATAATATTCACAGTAATAGCTAGCTGCATCGAGCCATGTGCCCCAACGAGTAAGTAATGGTTGTGGTGGAAGAGGGACGGAAGGAACGTCTTCTTTAACTTTTGCCACTGTCATTGGAGCCTTGACAAAAATCTTTTTTACATATGATATTAACCTATGAACATCAGGGAAATTTAGTCTTATTTCCTCGGCAACTCTATGTAATCCATGAGCGAGACAAGTTAAATGCACCATCGAAGGATACAACATCCTCAGACATTTCCCAGCCTTTTCCATGTACGGCGCAGTGTCGGTCACAAATAGTAAGGTATGTTCTCGCTTAACTTCACCGCTCCATAACAGTTTCATAGCGTTGTCGAAACGGACAGCAATTGTTGAGTTGTTTACTGATACAAGAGCTTCACAGTCCAGTCAAAATATATCACCCGGTCAGTCAGAAAGTAGGGTTCCAACGATAACATTTACAACGTATCTCCCACAAGCATCAGTACTTTCATCCATTGATATCCAGATCTTATTGGTGCCTTTCTTAGTTCTGATTGTCTGCAATACATTTTCATAACAAGACGGTAAATAGTTCTTCCGCAATGTTGATTCGGTTGGAATCGTCTGTGTTGTGTATTTCACCAAGAACGATTTGAAATGCTCATTGTTCACTTTATTAAGTGGGATGTTGGCTGATACCATCATTTCCCAGAGTTCTTTAGAAAATATTGACAATTTGGAAGACGACGAAGCTGTAGATGTATCCAAGAAAAGCCGCTGTTTGCTTTGACGATTTGAATGTCGTATTACGTTATTCTTGTGTCTTGGTGTATTGCAGTGGTGCTGCACATTGAGATGTCCCATTCTGTAGATCTCATTGTTTATCGGTAACAAGAAATGTTGTTGTTAGATTCAGTAGTTTTATTGCCATAATGTATTTAATTTACATAAGTTCGTTTGATTTGATTTCAATGCGGTTCTCGACCGACAAGGTTATCATAAGGAATGTTTAATATTATTACTTGTCATAGAAAGGATAATGGTTGTAACCTAGTGGACAGGCTAGGGAGTAATAAAGAATGTACTTTATTGAGGTCTGGTTGACGTTCAAAAGAACAGACTTCCCTTGTGTTACCGAATGTTTTGGGTCATTAATTTACTGAAGTGATGGAGAGGTTCTCGAATATGGTGCGGGTTTGTTTAAAACAATGGACACAGTGTGACATTGTGAGCTCGCCTGTTTGGATGGTCGACGAATGAAAGACTTCCTTTCAAAAACCCAATGATAAAGTGTTCCAGCGCTGAGCTGTCAGACTTTGCAGACGTCGCTGGCAAAGAAACATTCATTCACAATAAACTGTTTGTACGTAAGAAGTGCAGCCTACAGAGACTATAGCTATTTGGAGGGGGATGACCTACCAAGAAAATGACGCTGGTGGTGGGGTTATCCCAGCCAATGGAATTCATTCCCGCTGATTCTGATAATATTTTTTTTTGTTATATGTTCGGTCAATCGGGAGAGAGAAGAGGAACGAGCTCTGCCCAAGGCGAGTCAACGAGGGAGGTACAATGGACGAAGACGGCACTTGATGTAAGACCGGCGGATGGTTTTTCGGCGTGGCAAGACGGAGCGAGCATCATCGATGGCGCAGTGCTGAAGGCCTCCTGGGACACCGACAACGGCGCTGTTTGACATGAGAGACACCAGACGCTCGGCCCACCCTCGGCTCAGCTGACGAGACTACCTGGGGCCTGCCGGAAACACGCCCGATTGGCGCCACACAGCTTTCCTCGCGGGCCACCGACACGTCTACTCGCATGGCCTGCGCTGCACAACATTACGGTAACGTAATCGTCTACAGAGAGCACAACGAGCTCCAAAAATTAAAGAACTCATGAACTGTAAATTCCACTACCTGAGAGGGAACAACCATTTGCACATTCAAGTAATTGTTTCATCGAATAAAATTTGCTTTCTATGCATAAAATCACTATGTTTCCTTTTTAATATATTATGTTTCACTTGTATTAATGTGAAGGACCATTTCGGAAGAGAACCCCACCCACAATCATTTATCTAATTATTAGCTAGTAAAACTTTTTATAAAATAGTAAATCCCGAGGAGTACAGACGGGGACACTACAACATGAAATCGCTTTGTTGCATTCACTTTAGTTTCACATAATTTACATAGAAGAACTCTTTCATGTGTGCTAAAATACTCCTCTCTAAATTCCTTTACGTAACTTAGCACTTTCAGAAAGATTTGTTTTCGGCATGGCGGGAGTCACTGATCCACTGCACATTTAACACTGGTTCAGGACTATTTTCAAAAGCATTGGTGACAGTGCGTGAGTGGCAGAAAGCTTTGTGCTTGTTTCGACGTGGAGAGTCTGGTATGTGGGGAATACCTGACCTTGGTAGGGAGGGGTTTCCCGTTAAGCAGCAGTTTCGCCGTACTGAATCATAGGAAGACAATTGATTCCTCTCAACTCATCGGTGGGTCACTGCAGTGGACTCAACTCCCGCCATACCGTCACAAGTGAGACATTGATTGACGCGGCTCGACACAGGCATGCTGCTGCATAGTCGAATTTAAAAAGCGGTCGGAACATTAACATTTAGAAAGTGACAATAATTTATAACTTTAATTTCAGCATTTCAGCTCAAAAAGAAGGCAGGAAAAAATATGACTTTTCCTAAAGATCCGAACCCTAATGATCACTGTGACTGCAGATGAAGAAACGAAATTCATACTGGAAACCGTTCACATCCAACCCAAAATTACACAAGAACAATTCAAATACTTCGTTTCAAATACTTGGTGCCTTCTGTGCAGGCATTATGCTGATCTTATGGTGTACGAACTCCAATAGTGAGGGTTCTACAATCGCATGACGTTTATGTGGAAATTGAGAAAAACAAATCATTTTTTTAAATTCATCAAATCCTAATTCAGTTTTGACGGTAAAAGTTCCTAGCCTACAACTCTTGCTAATATATACATGGACTAGATAGACCGTGGATATACGATGAATAGCGAGGTTGATGGTTTGTGGTATGATAAGAGAAGAACCGGCTCTTTTGTAGCAGTTGTTTATTTTTCAACTGAAATAGATACGTCTTACGAAACACTTAGAAATATTTCCCTAAAAGAAACAAAAAAGTGAGAAGCTCCGTACACCAGAAAACATACACAGTTTGTTAATATCTCTATGATATACGCTGCAGCTATCTAGCGGTTATGAGAGCCTCATTATTGACGCTGGCGAAGCCTAGCAGCTTGACTCTGAACTATCGCATACCCGTGACCTTGATTGTTCATAATTTTGTCATTTACGGGTTGAATTTCGAAAAATTCCTGTCTTAATTAATGATTTTATCAAGGCGGAAAACCTAATCTTTAAAATGATACCAAATTCATCGATTATGGTTAAGTATGAAGGGGGGAAGATGAATCGTCACAGAAAAACACTTTTAGAAATAATATATATATATGTATATATGATTATCTAGAAGGACTCCTGTGCAACTATGTTATTTATCGCATCGTAAACCTGTATTACATAGACTGACGTTAAGTAACAAACATCAAATATACTCAACCGAAGTCAATTTTTACTTATATTGCCACTTAAAGACATGTTCACGTAAAAAAATTAAAGTCCTGAATCTTATTTTCCGTAATGTATGCCCTTTCAGTGTGATAGTAAATTCTATTGAAACACTTCAACATCACATCGGGATTACATGTTTGTTAGCTGTGGAAGACCACTTTTTGTACAGTACATAAAACTTGACGTGCGGTTATGTGCTGTCGAAACAGGTTAAATAGTTAATTATAGATTCTAGCCAAGGTTTATATTCTACTACTGAAAATAAAAACACGACAGTGTGGATTTTTTTGTCTTTTTTTTTTTTTTTTTTTTGCTATTATGTCATATCATAACATCAAACAATGAGTAATGAACTAGTCGTTTCACTATTTGCACGCTACAGACACAATCACTTCCAATTGGTTCATTGCCCGCAGAAACGGGATTCTTTCCCTGCAAAAAGTATCCAGACCGGTTCTTAGTAGTAGCTGTGATCTTCCTGGACGGTAAACGACCTCGTCCTGACTGCATGTCTGAGGTCAGACCACAGTAGTCACCTTGAATGGAGAGCTCTATCGTAACATAGGGATTGAGTAACATCTTGTGCTACACTATAGAATCACCAGCTACAAAGTATAAAAAAACCATTGCTATTTAAAAAATGGAGTATAGTGCTTTATACCTTCACGAGTTTCTGCCTCGCCTTAATCTTTCTAAGATTATTTTTTCATATGAACTTAGTTTCTTAAAATTAAATTTTGTCTACGCTCTTTATCAATGTTAACGTCTACGTCGGAGCTTCATTTAAAAGTCTTCGTAACGCAGATAAATATTGTCGTTATCTGACGTCTGTAATAATGTTTCTCCTGCGCTAAATCTAATTTAAACTCAAATTCTGGTTAGTCATACGTTCTGATAAAAATCTGTAATTGTTCGGTGAACATATTCGGATAACCGGATATTCTCACAGTTTCGACATGTAATGCGAGAGAACACCCAAAAGAGGATCAAATTTAAATTATAATTAAATACTTATACAAAAAGTAACAAAAACAAATATTTTTTGCACATTTACTTTTTAATACGGTATCCTTACGTGCTTCTGCGAAAAAGAGTCCTCCTTAGCAAATGTTTTTGGGCATTGAGACTGCTGTTCACTGCTGCAAATGTTCTCAGATATTTCTGATAGCCCTATTCCACTTACATTTGTTTTTGTCTTTTATGTTTCACAAAATTTCTGATTGCTACACGTTTTCTTTTGTTAGAAGTTCAATAACAACTCGTTGTTCTTTTAACAGGCGCTAAAACAGATTATAATTAAAATTTGGACGACACTTCTATTTACGCACCGAGCACGGTGTGTGAGCAGTAAGGCTCTGGCATCACATTCGGTTGGACGTTGCTTCGAAACCTCAATCGGCGATCCAGATTTCGATTTTCCACGAGTTTCTGAATCACTCCATCCGAATTCCTTTGAAAGACCGTGGCTGAATTACTCCCCGTTCCTTGACCCCAATCCTTTCAACCTCTAATGATGTCTACGAGGGGTAAAGAGGCTTCGTACTCTGATCGTCACGAGATTGTATTGATTCATTTCTTACACTTAGCGATACATTCATCTGATACTAATTGTGCCCGCGACTTTGACACGTGAGATTTGTGCTGTTAACTCACAGATAACCTATAAAAGAAATATTGGACGGGTAGATAAAAACAGAGGAGTAGTCCTGTTTTTTCCATTTCCTTGGATCTCCTCCTTTCTGAATTTACATTATATACAATGCTTTAGTCACGTTTGACTGCATCATTTGTTCCTACCCCTGCTTGAAAATACAACTATTTGGGAAAGTTTATGTTTACTGATGACTCATTTTTTTATTTTTTATTTATGGCATTTGGCAAGCAGACATGCAGCCAAGCTACGTACATTTTTGTTTACATATTTAGGTATTTACATCTTTAACTGTATGCATATTTTACTATTTGCCTATTTAACTATATACATTTGAATTAGTCATACAACCTTGTCACATACATTTATATTTACATATTTACCTGTTCATATATTTAACTATTTCCATATTTCAATATATACATATTTATGTATACATACACCCATGTCACATACATTTGTATTTATACATTTACCTATATACACTTTTACGTTTTTACACATTTAACTATTCACATGTTTAATTATATGCATATTTATATATTTACTTATGAACCAACATTTACATATATAGGGGAAAATTGTCTTGATTCTCAGGTTTTGATGGAATGTGGGTATTTCCGTCTATTTCACCACAGTCTGAATTTTTTTAGACCGTTATGTTGTTTCTGACGACGAAGTTGTACAGAAGCCGGTATAGTTTTAAGTTATTTGAGGCTAGAAGAGTTGGTATTGATGTAGGCAGTTGCTGTCCCTCCCTTACCAAGGCACTTACGAGGGTGTCGCTAGCAGCAGTGTATTTGCAGCAGCCAAAAAATATGTGGTCTGGGGTTTCATCTTGATTGCTGTCACAGGTCGGGTTGTCGACTAAGTTCAGGCGATGGAGGTGTTGACGCCAGCGCCCGTGATTTGTTCTCAGGCGAATCATCGTTGTTACTAATTTTTTGGGGAATGAGCTTTTGTCGAACCACGGTTTAGTAGGGATATGTTGCTGTACTGATTTGTAAAATCTTCCTTTTTTCTGGGCTTCTGTTTTCTGACTCATTGTTACACTTCAGTGTTGTTCACGTGGCATCTCTGCAAGCTATATGTAAAATAGTGGTGACTGGGTGTGTGTGCAAACACATTGCTATATTTCTGTGTATACTCGTATAAACTATGATATGAACACCCCAATAGAATCGCAAAGTCGAACACATCGTCAGCTCAGATATAGCACTTATCATGGTAGGCATTTCGACCACAAGATAGCTACGCCGGACAATATACAGGGTGTTAAAAAATATTTTAGGAGGTGATAATATCCATCAAAATAAAACAAAAATGTCAAATAAACTTTGGATCACAAACGCATAGTTTCGTAGTTAATAACAGGTTCGCAATGTAACGCCCGCCTACGGCATTACATGCCTCAGCCCTTCGGCGTAAGGAACCACTCACACTTTGAAACTGTCTTGGTTGGTCCAGTACGACTTCAATGCATTTCATCACGTACAGGACCAATCAAGATAGTTTCAAAGAGTATATGATTGCTTACGCCGAAAGGCTGAGGCATGCAATTCTGTACGCTGGCGTTATATTGCGGAACTGTTATTAACTCCGAAACTATGCGTTTGCAGCCCAATGTTTATTAGACATTTTTTATCTTATTTTGATGGATATTATACCTTCCTAAAATATTTTACACTTTTTTTTAACACCCTGTGCAATTTCGCGTGGTCTAGAAGATTCGGTGACTGTTTCTTACCGGCTGCCCAATGCACCTCCATCGTAGCCGCCTAGCCTCACCTGGCTATAGTAACGTGGAATCGGAACCACGGAGCGTCCTGATACATTCATGTTGTGAAGGTAAATTTCAAGGCTCGTAAAAAACCCAAACAAGATCTGAATTCGCACCATGGACTTTCCACACCCCAGTCGTGTGCTTTAACCAACTGAGCTACCAGACAGCCCGCTAGAAAAGATTAAAAGGATATACAGTTAAAAGGACAATACAAAAATTCCAAATTTTAAGGTTTTCTCCTGTGTGTCATTGACGAACTATAGTACCAATATGGATAAAATGTATCATACATGTTGACCGATGAAATAAGCTAAGATATGCTACATTTCGTTGAAATTCGTCCAATAGGTCATGCGAGAAGCGTGGACAGTTACTCAAAAACGATTTTCTTTATGGCTTTACGCCTCGTTGACTGCGAGATCATTACGGAGCATCCATAAACTACGCGATTCGGTCTAGGCGGCGTGAGTGGAACAGCAGGGGCGGATCCAGGGGGGGGCCTTGAGCGGACTTTGGTTTGGGGGGGGGGGCTTGGCTTGAGTGAATTTTGGTTCAGAGGGCTTGCGTTCAGTGGATTTTGGTTTTGGGGGGGGGGGCTTGAGACGGGAAAAAGGTAGTATTTATAGACTCCTCGGACCTCAAATCCGTAGAGCTAAAAAAAAAAAAAAAAAAAAAAGAAAAAAAAAAAGGTCTCAAAACTGCAATATCAGGGGTGGACTTAGATGGGCTTGAGCCCCCTAGAGCCCCCCCCCCCCCCTGGATCCGCCCCTGGGTGGAAAGCTACGCTGGGCTACGTGAGGGGAGTGGTGGGGGGGATGGTTCAGAGCCAGGCCACGTAGCTTTTAATTCATATTATTAGTCACAGTTAAAATGAGGTACAGAACACAAACAGCATGTGAATATTTATCTCTGTATGTAATTTACGATAATCTGATAAGAGAAAACAGTAAAAAATGTCTTCTGGAATCAATAGAGTGAAAAAAGCTACGTAGGGCAGGAGGGGGGGGGGGGTAGAAGCAAAAGCCACATCGGGCTACGTGGGGGGGGGGGTTCAAAGGAGGCCAAAATGGAGCTACGTGGTTTATGGACGCTCCCTTAGAGGAGGGAAAGGACTGGGGGCAAGGAACGTGAAGGAACTCGGTCATATCCTTTTGAAGGAAACATCACGGCATTTGGGGAAACCATGGAAATCCTAAATATGGATGCCCGGACGGGGATTCGAACCCTTGCCCTCCCGAATTCAAAAACGGAAAATTTTTTGTTTTAAACCTTGTGTCTTGGAGAAGTATGATATAATCAGGACCAAAAGTATTCTATATCCTAAACGGTGACAAATGCTATTACTATGGACTGTTCCGTTGAAATCAGTTCATAAGTTTCTGCATAATACGCGAACAATCAGAAAAAATATTATAAATTTACGGTTTTGGCATCTCTGTCATCAGAGTGTACATTACAATCACTCTATTTCAAATAAATTTAATCTCTAGACTCAACATATCTACAATTTTATTATATTGTGTAGATTAGGCAATGTACTCCGCACAGCATTGGTCCCAACGCCGCTCCACGTAGCCTCTCGCACTGCTATATAACAAGTTCCCTATAATCTATCACTATGGCAAGTTTTGACAAAATCCATTCATTAGTTTTTGCATGATGCATAAGCAGCTTGAAAAAAATTACTGTTTTGGTCTGTATCATGAAGAATTTTGTAACTACCGGAATAAATAGTATTCTAAATCCTGACTAATAAGCTGCTATCATGTGCAGTTTCCTTAAAATCCGTCCGTTAGGTTTTGCGTAATGTACGAACACACAGACAGATAGAAAAAATTCTAATTTTTTACAGGTTATCATTTCTGTCATTAGTAGTGTACATTATAGTTATCCTTCTTGAAATAAATTTGATATAAAGAACCAACTTTTCTGCAATTTTACCATATAGTATAGATTATTTATGAATATTTAGGGTGCGGGACACTTGAATATTTCTGACACTACTAGAGAATGTTTACACGTATGTGAAAGGAGACATGCAAGACACTACCTAAAAGGCCTGTGACCTACGAATAGCCAGCGTACTGAAAACAACAGAGCCCCGTTTTTCTACTTTCTTACTTATTATTAATGCACTTGTGAAACAGAAAATATTTCACGTAGCTTGGCGAAAATCGTAATTTGAATAATTTCACAACTTTTTTGTCAGGTAAACAATGGATAACTGCTCTTTATAACTATATATTTAATATTACGTTAATGGTGCATCTTTAATTGAAAAATAATTGTGATTGGAATTACTTGTAGGTAATAATGGCAAAAATAAATACATTAATTTTGTTACAAGGACATTACTTTCGCTCTGTTTCTCTGATTCAGCTGTAAATCAAAATGGAAAAATATCGTCACTCGAAACCAAACTCTGCAATCAGAGCTCTGCTTTATTATGTTATGGCTTTACGTCACGTCGAGGTCATTAGTGGCAGGAAAGGACTGGGGACAAGGAACGGGAAGAAATTCGGCCATACCATTGTGAAGTAACCATCCCGGCATTCACCTGGAGTGATTTGCGGAAACAATGATAAACCTAAATTTGCATGCCCTGACGAGTATTCGAACCCGCGTCCTCCCGAATGCGAGGCCAGAGCGTTACCACTCACGCACCACGCTTGGTAGATCTCTCTTACCTTCACTTCGTTTTGATGTTAGATTAAGAAAAACAATCCATAGTCAGTGAATTGCGAATCGACGTTGCATGGATTCAACAAATCATCAGCAGTAGTCTTCACAGCCGGCCGTAGTTGCATGGTTATGACAGATGCTGAAATTCGTTTCCTAACATATCTGTTGATCATATACCCAGGTATTTGCATGTATGCCAATCTGACTTGCCAAATTGCGCGCTGTAATTTTTCAAAATGCCCCTCTATCCAATCCTGCACAATATGGTCAAGATGAGGCGGCGCATTATCATCCTGGCAATTAACGAGGCCATTAAGGATTCCAAATTGTCACCAAGCAGATGAGCATAGTGATCTACATTCGCGGATTGTTTCAGTTTTATCAGAAGACCCAATTTGTGTCAGGTCAACACACCCCACGAACCAGCTTGCACAATGCATATCCTCGTGAGATTTACGACAGACCCGAATCCAAACATCGGCGCATAATTACTTAAAACCTCATCGAGTAAGCAACCTAAATCCAATCATCTGGGGTCAAATTCATGTTTTCGGGAGTCCTCGTAATAAATATCTGTTGAATTATTAATTTTAAATTAAGTGATACTTTCTTGTTCTTCTGGTAGTAAGACCTAACAATAAGAGTCAGGTTTTTACATACACAAATGAAAAAATAAAGGTTGATTATGATTATAAGACGGGGAAAGAATTGCTTGTTGAAGACTTGAAATGTAACTACCTTGGCATAACATTTGATAACAAGCTCAATTAGGTAGGAAAAATTTCAAGATCCTTCACTTTTTGACGACCGTGATGAAGGAATGTACCAGAGAAGTAAATGAATTGGGTTTCAAAACTTTTGTCAGATCATTGCTTGAATATGGTGGATGGGACCCACATTGTGGGTATCAAATACACGAGTTGGAGGGGGTGCAGCGAAGGGCTGCTAGATTTGTCTCTGAAAATTACTGCAGAACACCATCAGTAACTGATATGATAAAGGAGCTGGAATGGGATTCATTTGAAGAAAGGAGTAGGGTGAAGAGAGTCATGGGAGTGTACATGGCGTATATTGGTGATGAGGCGTGGAAAGATATTGGCGGAAGAATTAGAACAGGTGCATGAGGGAAAAGATGACTGTGATCACAGGCTGGCACTCGATTTCATGTATAAAGAATGGGAAGATTTTCTTTCAAGGTAAGGGGGTCAGGTATTGGAATAAATTATCTAGAAAAATGATGAATAATTTACCAAAAACGTTAGAGAATTTTAAGATGAAATTTGCAGATGGCTAAAGTAGAAGGGGACAGGAAAGGGGGAAAATGGGTGTATAGAGAACAGCTATACTCTGAAAAATTTCACATTTTAATTCTTAAATTTAGAACGTATTCAGTAATATGTAACTGAAATTGGAATAAAATAAATACACCATAAAGAAGGCTTACTGTAAAAGATTTTTTTTTAATCTGCGATTTTGTGTGACATGTAACTATTGCAAGTATAATTTTTTTAAATAAAAAGAAACGGAGAAAATTTGAAAATCAAATTATTCTTCCTTTTGGCGTTTGGCTTTCGATACGTTATTGATTCGTAATGCAGTATGAGATTAGTACTGATACTGAATCTAAGTTTCATGCCTTTCGATCATTATTATAACGTCAACAAACGCAAATATTGGTAACACGTTGCGGTGGACCGCTTGAACGAATAATGGAGCTGTTTGTTTCCAGACAAAGAAGGCAGCCATCAAAACTTGTTTGTTTTTTGTACAGAAATCTTGATGTCCTCGAAACATTTTATACAACTGCTTGCAGGAATCCTACCGGTCTTCTATAAGATGTATCTGAAACTGGTACATCAACAAGTGCTAATTCATGCAAATATTATTCAACTGTTACCTTGAAGAAGAAAAGCAAGAGAAAGATGGCTGAAAAAATTGTCTAAGTCGTTTAATTTGTTTTGAAAACAATGCGCTATTCGTAAACAGGGGTTTGTAGTTAGCAATTATAAACTGATGGCAAATGAGTACATTTAAGCTGCAAGGACGATTAATTATTGTACCAATTCGACATCACCTTAAATGTCCGTAAACGGAATTTTCTGTAAGTTACCAGATTGAGCGTGGTAATGTCCACAAAAAATAGTCACAGACTGATGTAATGGAAAATAAAAAAGTTATCTAGTGATGCTGCAAACTTTTTATATTACATGATACTTGACATTTAACTGATCACACATCATTTTCCTTAATTATATTAAAAATTGTATCTCCGTTTGAAACCAACGTATTTTGCAACAAAAAATGTGAAGCTATTTTTTTGTGCCTTATGTAGACAATGCTGTAGAATAATTTGTCCCATGGTATAAAACTTGAGTCGGTGACTAATGTCTCCGTAATTTTTATTCTCTAAATGATTTAGATGTGGAAAATAATTCTATGGAGGAATAGTCTTTCATTATCCTTACGACTATTGCGACGAAAGTTATGATGCCTCTCAACAACCAAAAAGACAATATTTTCATATTTACAGTGGGAAATAATGGATTGAAATGGGTGAGATTGCAAACTGAGGCATCGTACTGTACACTGAAGTACTGCATCTGCAAGTTGTTGGAACCGATGTTTTATCGGATAATTATTAGCTAGGCTTTTCATTGTTTCTTACATCACTCTAGATGAATGCTGAATCTCTCCACCATTCTTACTAAACAATGGATTCCAACTATTTTCGTATTAAAATATATAATTTTCAAGTAGTTTTATAAATATTTAAAAGGTTAATTTTTCAAAAATTTACAGAAAACTAATTTCAAAACTTCCTGATAGCTCGAGGAACATCGGAAATAATAAAGAGTTAAACAACATGACATTTAGGCATTTTCTTCTTCATGATAATAATTGTTACCCAAAAATAAAAATAAAACGGTAAATGCATTATTCCTTGTCTGTGCTGTCGAAACAGAGGATAAATGCTAGTAATTTATACACCACAAAAACAGTTCTTGGAAAAATAGGCCAATTCTCGTAGTTGTTTAGTGATAAAAATTTAAGAGATCTTAGGGGGCGTCCATAAATTACATGAGGTGAAATAGAGGGGGGGGGGGGGTCCGGCGGAATCTCACCAAGGGGGAGGGGGATCAACAGAAATCCACGTGAGGTTTTGTGTGGGGGTGTAACCGGCTTTGGAAGTTGCGAGGGCGATTTCTATGGGGGGGGGGGGGGGGGTCTCACTGACGAGATCTCACCAGAGAAAGGGGGGTCAAGAAATCCTCAAAAACACCTCACGTAATTTGTGGATGCCCCTTATTCTGAGTCAAGTCAACCTTCTACAGTGTGTTTTCACTGAAATAGATAGTTTCTCTAGGAGTTATGTGTCGTTGATTTAAAATAACAGAAAACTCGTCTGACTTTGCCATTATGCAAGCGATGTTTTAGCAGACTAGACAATAAACCTTCTTCCTGTTTAAATACAGCAACTGGGTTGCTTTACTAATCTTACAAATGTACAAAAGCCAAGATTTCCCTCAAATCTCTTTCGGGTTTGATAAGTCATATCATAAAACATACATATTATTCCTTTCAGTAAAAATTATGGCATCCGTAATGACCATAAAATTTTTATTTTATTTTAAACCAAAGATCCATAATACCACAAGAAACTATTCTGTGTCAGTGAAGTGAAGAGAGTACACACTGTAAAGTGTAGAATTGGCACAGAACTAGATCTCATAACTTCTTGTCAGTGAACAACCTCGAGACTTGGCCCATTATTACAAGATTTTTTTTATGGGATCTCATTTCTTTTTATAAGTTGTTTGCTTATGCTGAGTTATCACTCAGCTGTAACGGTTCCATCTGAAAATCGATGGATGAGGAAATTTCAGAATTTTCAAGATATCAATATACGTGTGTCCGTTATTTACAATTCCCACGTTCTCTGCAAACAACGGGCGTGCGTTTCGTACAAGGAATACAGATGGCCATAGATTTTACTGCCACCATAAATTCCAAGTAACTTCCAAACTAAGTCCAGGAACAAACTAAAATTTAAGGTGTTAGTTAAGCTTGACTATCTCTAAGCATAAAAGAAATTTGAGACATACTCGTATAGCGTCATCCAGAGCGAAGCAATTTACCTGTAAATATGCACCGAAACTTTTCACTTTTTGGGTTTGCCATTCAATAGATACAGGGAACATCACCAATATTGGACTTTTCTTATGTTTTGTAGGTGAAACCACATATGTGCACCAAATTACTTGTTTACGTGACCACGAGAAGTATAGTTTAATTATGGTGTCGGGGTTCATAGTCGAATTAAAAAATTGAGCTTCACCAATTTCCAAAGTAAAATGAGGAAGGAAGTAAAATTTAACAAATTGGTTAAACTTAGTAAGCTACGTCTATAATGTAAATCTGAGGCATATAATGTTATTAGAATAGGAAGCGATTTTATGTTTTGGGTATATTAGGGTCAGATATATAGAAATTTACAAATATTAGAATTTTCTTATAGTCGGAGGGTAAAATTTTATCTGTGTACCAAATTTCAGCTTTCTACGACTACGGGAAGCACCTTAGAGTTTTAATGATCATCAGTGAGGGCATGACAAAACTGGTGAAATTTGTATATGAATAACATCCAAACTACGAACAGGAACGAAACAAAATTTATTGTGTTTGCTAAGATAGCAGATACCTACGTATAAAAGAAATTTGACGCATATATGCGTCATTAAGACCGACGAAATTGAGGTACAAAAGTGTCCAGAATCGCTTTAATAAAAGTGTAGGCAGTGCTGTCGTTGACTCGACTTGGCGGGCGCACTATCGTCCATGCAGATAACGATAGTAACATCAATACAAGGGCAGAACGGATGTCAGTAGTTTGCGTACTATACGCACCACTGCCGCTAAGTCTTTGGTTGGAGAGGAATTCAGATCCTGGTGATGAAGGTCGTCTGTGGTCTGTCTACATCGTTGAATGACTGCCGCCATTCCGTAACCGCGGAGACACTTCTCAACTTGCTCGCGAACAAGCAGTTTCCGCACTCGTCAGAGCAGGAAGAGTCCTTGGTCAAAAAACTGGCGTCATCGGATCTCCCAATAGGGCCGTCCTCGCGATGCCGGCTCACCTCTGTGGCATGGAATAAAGGTTCCTCGTTCACTGAGTCCTTGAGCTTGACATCTTGTGGTAACTGCAGCGTGCGGTCTGCGCCAGTCACGATTTGGAAAGCAGTAATTCGTTTACGAGTCTGTCGACCCGCCAGCTGCTTCCATCTGGGACGGCGACACCAACCACTAGGTTCTTTTAAGCATATTCCAGGCAATGTACGAATCTTTTTTTTTTTTTGTATCTTAATTTGTAGTATCAGGTCTTATACATACTAATATAGCTGGTTTTTGATATGTATCAGATCAACTGTCAATTTGTTTCTAGTTAATCTTGCATTTAAAGTTGCATGGTACTATTTCTTCTCCTTCGCTACCTTTTCCCAACATTTTGGGGTCGGATGCCTTAGATGAGATTTACTCATCGTTGGTATTGTCAAATATGGAGCAATGATTTCAAGGTCACATGCCCTTGTTGACGCCAAGAATTTTATACCTACTACGTACTAGTGGAGGACTTGAATTGTTATCATTTGTCTGTGAAACATTTTTTGTTTGTGAAATGTGTAGTTTATGAGTTTGAGACAGGGGACGTCCATCATTCGCTTTGTTGGATGCGGTAAAGTACCTAAAAACAGCAGTTATGGCGGTCGGTATGCGGAGGTCTAGTGTCGTGCCTCGTCCATTGTACCTTAATACCGATCCAGTTTACGGCGCCTCAGCGCATAGAGCCACACTGGCGGGTCTTGCAGATGCATGGTTAGTTGATTTTATTTTTGAAACAAATAATTCCTTCATGACGTTGGTAGTACGATGGTGGTCTGAAAAATTCTGGGCCTCAACCGTACATTGATCTACACATTATCATACGCTGTAATGATATCAAAATGGAAAAAGAAGTTGGCGTTTGTGTGTAATGAAGGACGATTAACAATTTTGTTAAATGGTCGAAATCGAAAGAATGACGGTGATACTTCTTGACTGAAAAAAAAAAAAAAAAAATCATTCTCGTCTAGCAAATAGGTTGCTAATTTAGTAGCACAGTATTAAGTATTCAGGCTTTCTTTTGAGAATGGTAGGCGTTAGTATCATGATTCAGTCTGTTCTAATGCGATGATTTCGTGAATGGAGAGTAGTTTGTTTTCTCCATTACTGATGGCTGTTGTTGATAAGAGTTCCTTCCCCCTCAATGTGTGCAGTGTTGCAATGCCTCTTACGTTAGACTTATGAATGAGGCGGCTCTGGCGACGTGGTGGTTAGCGTGTTGACCTTGCCTTCCCGGGGTCTAGGACATGAGAGGTTTTAAACAATTGTAATATTTATTTTGTGGTGCTTTATAAGCATCGGAAGTTAAGCAAAGTTATGTTGCGATTGATCCCTGTTCTACAAAAGTCAAATGCAATTTAAATTAAGAAAAATGGGAAAGAACTTGTAATCATTTTAATCAATCAGTGATTTTGGTGCTACTTTCTGGCTCTTGGGGATTAACAAGAGATAGGACTGAGGGGACTGGTACGCAGGAAACGAAACAAAGTTGGATATATTTAATATTAAGGAACTATCAGGATTGTTTACGGGAAAACAAGGAAATTGGATTGAGTAGCTCTAGATTTGGACCTGAATTCTCTAGAAAGCGGTTACATCGGTATAAACGACCTGCATATGGTTTCCTGGAAAGGGATTCCACGAGACAGATACTCTACCGAATTGTTATTGCTAGTATATTCCAATTTGTCTGGTGTGTTAAAAGGACGTTTTACATTGCCCCTCAGTACCTTTACGCTTGTATTTAAATTGATTTATAAATTATTTCATCGCTACATGAAGCCAAGCACAGAACGTATTTTTGATAGCAGACATAGCTGCCGGTGTTGCTTTGAGCACGGTTTAAAGTTTAAGTACTTTCAACTTTTTTTTATTTCACTCGGAATAGCTTGATACAATATACTTCCGTATTTATACTCTGAAATTTATAAAATTGTGGGTGGCAGAGGGTGCTTTGCACCAAACTATTTTCTACTCTGTGAATTCAAATCTAGAATGACTCGAGGGAAGAAAGTATTCATACAACCAACAGTGCGGCATCTTATCTCTCTAATGTTATCTCCCCTGTCATTGCGACCCAAGAACGTTGGTGGACGAAGGATTTCATCACACTCATAAATGAAAGTGGGAGTACGCATGTTCACCAGTAAGTTCGAACAAAACCTACGTCGTCTGTCTGCTAGAGAATCCCAGTCCGATATATATGTATCAGTTCTGTGACGCTTTCGTGACGACTGTGGAAAGCAGTCCTAAATCGAGCTGTTCTTCTTTGTACTTTCTCTATACTGTCAATGAATCCCTTGCGACATGAATCCCAAACGGCATAACAGTAGCCGCAATGTGGACGTACGAGTGTTATATACGATATCTCCTTTGTTTATGCGTTACATTTTCAAACTGGTCTTCACGTTGTCTCCGAGATCGTTTATAAAAATTAAGAAAAGATATGGTCCTGGAAAATGGCATACAACGTGGCAATCTTTCTCAGCTCCTTATCCCCATGGTTGCAAATATAACTCCGCCGGAAAGGACTGGTTACAAGGAACGGGAAGGAATTCGGCCATGTCCTTTTGAAGGAAGAATCCCGGCATTCGCCTGGAGTGATTTGGGGAAACCATGGAAAACCCAAGTGATACTCAGGATCTTTCTTTCCAATTTTATATATTTTTATTATTTCATTGCTCGTGACCTTATCTATCCTTATACGAACGTCTTGCCGTGTCTGGGTGTAGGCGATTACGACGGGAGATGTTTACCCCTCAATATCAACGTCTGAGAAAATAGTTTTCCGTTATTTTTTTTTTTTTGTAACTGCTTTACGTCTCTCAACAGCGAGGCCTTTAGAGACGGGAAAGGATGGGGGGCAAGGATGGGGGCAAGGAATGGGAAGGAATTCGGCCATGGCCTTTTGAAGGAAGCATCCCGGCATTTGCCTGGAGTGATTTGGGAAACCATGAAAAACACAAATCTGGATGCCCGGACGGGGATTCGAACCGCCGTCCTCCCGAATGCGAGGCGAGAACGCTAACCGTTACACCGCCACGCTCGGTTTTTCCCTTGTCTTGTGACAGTGTTTGTAAGTGTTGCTGCAAGTCTGAATGGCTGTGATAATGTGCTTGTTCAGTGTAGAGTGTTGTGGATGACAGATGGAAGAAGGAAGATTGTGTAACCAGGTGTCGGCCCATTCAGGCCTACTCTTCCGAAAGTACTCGAGAGGACAGCCAGGCTTAAAGACCCCATTCGACAGACGAATCATCAACAGTGTCGTATGTCCTCACACCACACACACTGCGGTAATGTTTGGGATTTAACCCAGGACTTTAATGCACCACTGTGCACCGCCACCATCTCTCCTATACTGCCAGCTAAGTCCTGATGATAAAACTTTCCTCTCTACCAGGACTCAGACCAGATAACCAGTAAGTGACGGACACCATCATGGTGCCGCAGCCAACTGAGCCAACGGGGCGCCACACGTCAAGAATTCTTCCATTTTTCTCCATCCATTCTGTTTATCATCCACGTTTCGTTTATTTTCCAGCACCGTTAATTTATACATTTTTTATATTATTTTTCCAACGTTGATTAATCTAATGGATAAGTAGAAAAAGACAATGCTGGCTTGAGAAGTGTTGAAAAACTAAGAAGAAAATTAGCAATCAGATGTACGGGAGTAACAAAGGTAGTAGTAGTAATGAATCATGAACGCTGATAGAACAGGCAAAGTGGGATAAACGAATATCACTTCGTAAAGGCTCGAACGTTGAACTGTCCAGAGACTCCAGAAAAAACTTCCTGCGGATATCATTGAAACTAATTGGGTAACCTGAAAAGGCAATTGTGGAAAACTAAGGTCTCCAACATCTTGCGGCCATTGGACTGAGCGTGGTGGGTCCAGTGGTTAACGCTCTGGCCTCGCATTCGGGAGGACGCCGCACCGGTTCGAATCCCCGTCCGGGTATCCAGATTTAGGTTTACCAGTGTTTCCCCAGCCCCATCTCGCCTCTAATGACCTCGCCGTCGACAAGGCTTAAAGCCATAAAAAAGGCGACTACTGGCAGTTGCGGTGCGCTTGCCACCTTGTCGTGCAGAGGACTGGAACATCTGGAGGTCCTTGAATCCACAGGAGTGGGCAGGACCAAAGCAAATCTGGTGAAATAGGGTTGTACCAACATTAGTTGTGAATATGGTGAGGTTCAAACCATGAAACATATGCTCCAGTGCTCTGTGTGCCTATCACCCTACAACGAAGATGATCTGTTTGGAGCTATAACAAATGCACTGAGCGAAATGAATTGAAAGTAGTTAACTTGTACAATGTTTATCTGTATATTTGATGTTTGTGACTCAAAAATAATAATAACTACGTAATGGCAATAGCTGATGAGCATCGTGATTGATCCTTAATTAACTTAATGCTCAGATGAATAAAATTATGCGTGGAAATAATTTGATGTTACATATGGGAAAGAAAAATGTAATTTGGGAGGAGATGAGAAATTGGAATTTAAGTAAACACTAAAAGCAAGGACTTGCTGCTCAAATTCATATTAAATTTTTTACAATAAATATAATATTACGTTTGTTTTTCATGAGAAATAATATCTCCAGATGTGGTGAGTTTGTCCAACTGCTGCCAAGAAGTATGCGCGATTTGAGCTCTTGTGCAGGCTTGATGTTTATGTATACAGCATTCAGTCTTCAGCAATAAACCAAAATGAAGACCTTGTTTAGTGGTAGGAATTAAAGTGCTACTTTCAAGAGGTTTTTAGAACTCGGGAAGGGAATGCGGAGATATCTTAGGAGTAATTTTATAATTAGCATAAACATAATTATAGTCAACGTAAGCAAACTATTACATAAAATACAGACTCTGCTCGAACACTTTTTTTTTTTTTTTTTACTTATGGTTTTATGTCTCGTCGACCGTCGAGGTCATTAGAGGCGGGGTGGGACTGGGGACAAGTAACTGAAAGGAATTCGGCCATGACCTTTTGAAGGAAGCATCCCGGCATGATGGAATGATTTGGGGAAACAATGGAAAATTCAAATCTCGATCCCCGGTTGGGGATTCAAACCGGCGTCCTCCCGAATGCAATGCAAGAGCGTTAACCGCTCACCCACCACTCTCGGTGCTCAACTACGAGTTACTAACTAACTTTATATAGGTTACTAATAATTCAGAGCATTTATAGTTATATTTGTTTCAAATCGAAGTATAAATTTGTAACTGAATCTTGCTATCGTGTTGGACTGAATAGCACAGAGAAATTATAACGGAAACAAAATTTAAGTGAATTGTATTGTTGAACACTATCGTAAATTTTTGCAACTTTGGTAAGGACTCCAGTCGTCACAAATAGTTTTGAAGAGTTGTGATGGGATTAGACAGCATTTATCTGTTGACAGGTGTACCACTTGGAGATTTCTACCATTTACTCTTGATCAGCTGCAGTTTATGAAAGTTGTTCGGTATAAAGAATACTAAGAAACTAAGCCTTGTATTCAAACCGAAGGAGGTATACTTCTCTTGGTACTGGAAGTAGGACATCCAGTTCATTTCAGCCTTACCTAACCTAACAGGGAATACTACCGGGTAAAAAGGACCTACACTTTAATCAGAACAAAGGAATCTTTCTGTCGCTCTTTAAATTATACAGCACGCTGTACCATAGGGCCTATGAAAATCCCCGCGAAGACAGGGAATCGAAGCGAGTACCTTCCGAGCTCCAGTCAGATGCCTCAACCACTGAGCCACCAGGCCGCTTGTAAAGAGTACATAATGAAAATATGGCATACATCTTCTTTTAAATAATAACAAACAAATTTTTAGAAGGATGATTTAATCTTAGCTGAGGCATTAGTAAGTATTTAGTCGAATTACAGTTACTTATATTTGCCAAACAACAACATTGGAGGAATCGATCGAGAATTAACATTTTTTTTTTTCTCTACGAAATAATAAAAAGTGCTTCACAGATTCCTTTGATAGTTCAGTCACAGGTATGACTTGAAGGGGCAGCAAAGAAATAAACTTTTACGCCGAAGTTATTAGAGGCGGGAAATGACTGGGGGCAAGAAAGGGGAAGGAATTCAGCCTTGACCTACTGAAGGAACCATCCTAGCATTCACCCAGAAGCCATGGAAACCCCAAATCTAGATGGCCAGACAGGGATTCGAGCTTGCTTCCTTCTTAATGCGAGGCCGCAGCGTTAACGCTCAACCATCACGCTCGGTCAGATTCAATTAAAAGTTTTTGTAATGATTAAGCCTGATATTTCTCAACTTTTGTATATTCTACTTTGACGCTGAATGACCTCTAATAGTATTACAAGACTAAAAGCTCATAATTTTAACCGGTTTGTTTTGAAATGTTTTGAAAACTGTGGGGAGGACTATTGAGAAGAAGGCGTTGAGTTTCCAAGTTCCTGCTCATATGTACTGTACCTAGGTGACCTCCTAATGTCATAGAGGGTAAAGACAAATAGCGTCAAAAACTGATATGTATGTAGCATGCTGCTGGAAGCGCATGAAATGTTTCATACGCTTACAATTTTTCAAACAAAGAATGAAATAAATCTATGGTTTTCTATCTTGCAATCTTGAAAAACCACTTTTATTTTTTTAAATGTTATCATTTTTTGTCAAGGTCGACAATCGAGAAAGGATTAATTTATTGAAGAAAATAATGATTGGCAGCGAGGCTGAATGTCTTAGCCTTTTAGGTCACTGTCAGCACCAAACTGATTAAAATCGTGTTATTCCACAGCAAGGTCGTGGTCGTGAGAGTTCCGAAGGCAGTGGTTGAAACGTGAATTTTTGGAGATCGGTTTAGGCGACAATAGCGTGATGGAGTGCATGAAATTCACGAGAGAGATGCTTATTTCAAATTCCTTTGAAATAATATATGTCATGATAATACTAATATTTTAAATTAATTTAAATTGAATTGTCGTTTCTTAAATTATATTTTTTCAAAAATTAACTATATCCGGAGTTCTACAAAATTTCACACTTCAGTAAATTGGCAGTTATAATAAATTTAAAACTTAGTTTCCAGCTAGTAATAGGAAGCGTCCGTCCATGATAACTTATGATTAAAGATTTCTTTACATCAGTTAAAAAATTGCAACTGAAATGATGCACAAAGTTCTTAAAACCTTCTCTCCAGCCCAACCATTTTTTTTTTCAATTGAGCACTAATATCTTTATCCTTTTTATACTAGTCAAATATTTACATTTCATCCCTTTATGATTTTTTCCTACATCTGTAATAGCCAATGTGCTACTTCGTATTTTATAATTAGATGGACAAGTCTATATTGTTAGTCCTTTTGAGATATTTAACAATTTGTTCTTAAAATTCATGTGTGCTGTAATACTAATAAGTATATATGTTAATGAATGTTATGCAGATCAAGGACAAACGAATTTAATTGTACTTGCAGTTTCCGTTGCTGTTCGGCAAGATGATAAGCACTGCCATGCCGGCTCTTGTAGCGTAGGGGCTACCAAACTGGCCTTAGGTTGCAAGGGTCACCGGTTCGAGTCCACCCGAGGGCAGGGGTGGTTTTAATTAAGTGTTGTGTCCGCCCTGTGTTGTCCACACTGAGGAGTAAACTATAATGACGATGATACAGTACATATACACTATGAGAAACAAAGTAACACAGTTGTAGTTGGCTGAAAAGGCCGAAAGTTATTTTTTTATTAAAAAGCACGGCTATATCCTATAAAAGCAAACATTTTCAATACACTGTGAAACTACCCGGGAAAGATAATTTTTTTACCAACTTATAAACACTTGAAGATTTGAAGATCTATCTGATAGCCAAGTGAGCTTAACTCACAACCACAGTACGTAAGGATTCTTCACAATTTGACTTTTATTCCATAGAAATCACACATTAACAATATAATCAAACTTCATCCTAAGATTATAGAAGCACATTACAATAAATGTAGAGGCCTGCTAACTCTATTCCGAGTGAGCTATACAGGTTGTGATTTTCTGGAGTTTACAAACACAACACAGAAGGTTCTTGACAATAGCGAAAATGCCTTCTAGAGTCCTAACGTTTACGCCAAACTGTAAATCATGTAGAAACAATCAAATCTTATTGAAAATTAGTTAAAATCATGTGAAAGCAATTTTAAATGAGATTACAAAATATTTACAATCATTTAACATCTTAATGACGGAATTAAAAATTTGCAAAGTGTAAACACTACATTTTAAACATGATAGCTGGTACGATATTTTTAATTAATGCTCTTTAACTAGTGTGCCAGGCATTGTAATAGTTCGTTCACATCGAAACACCACGCATTCATAAAATGATTCTGCGTATTTCCAATCAATCATTTCGGTTCTAGCAAACTTTATCATACTTGTAATGATGCCAAAACTTAGAATGCTCGTCAACTTATTCAAAAAAAGAATCGAATCCCTTGCGGTAACTCCCATTACACATATCCCAGTGTATGTCAACAACCATGAACTCATTTTTACTCTTATTCCAGCAGTATCCTCAGACGTTTTTAAACTGGTTGAACGTCTATCAGTGTTTAAGTGGTCGTTGTAAATGTGCTTGAGGTTAGTATCGTCTTGTTTAAAACTTCGATCAAATTTGTAATGTCTATAGCTTACTGTTTAAGTATCGTGCTGACACTGATACAAGCAATCGACTGACCGGTGTCTACCCATACATTATTCTGCTATTCATACGAAACACAGATAATATTGAAATTGGTTAAACATCACTGGGTCTAAGAATTTCATTAATGTCTTCCAGTACTTCACCTAGAAAACGATTCGTTCGCTGATGCAGTGACTTGGAAAACATTTACACGCTTTCAAATCCGAGTCCATGGGATTATCCGCAGTTTGATGGTCCACACACGATTGCCCTTATTAACTCATGGAAAAAAGATGCTTTCTTTTGTTTCCGCTTGGTGTGATCAGCAACATTCATACAACTCTTGGGTAATATTGCACGTTGGTTTACGAACAGCATATTAGCAGGGTTATATGGTTGTGCCGGCTATCTACAGCAGCGAAAACATGCAAAGTCCAAAAGTTATAACAATGCTTCTGACGAATGAGAAGGGTCGTGGCTAGTGTTGCAAACTGAAAAAAAAGTAACAGTTTTTTTTTCAGCTTTGTGAAAAAAAAACATGAAAAAAAAACCTAGCACCCATGTTTTTTTCTAATTTTTTTTTTTTCAGAAAACAGTATATTTGATAAATTATAGTTTTATTTAAGGAACTTCCATTTTACAAGTGTGTTTTAAGTCTTACTGAATCATATAATGTCTCACATAATGATTCATAAGTGTATCTATATAGGTAACATAATTTTATTCATCCTCTATGTCAGTACCACATTCACTAGTACCAACACTAGTTCGATCGGTGTCGGAATTTTCTGTCTCTTCTTCTGTCTCCGCTAGATCCATAACTTCAGAAATAGTTAAATTTTCTTTTACTGGTTGTTCTTGTATTGTACGCAAAAGATTTTGAGATTGCAATTTTAAATTGTGAGCAAAGTACACACTGTGCATAAAAACTGCGCCGATAGTTCTGTATTACGGTCTTTTAAATTTGAATTTAAATCTATTATCATACAACTGGAAGGCTACGCTGGGCTACGTGGGGAGGGGGGGGGGGTGTTCCGAGCCCGGCCACGTAACTTTCGTTTGGTAACATTTTTCACAGTTAAAATGAGGAACTGAACTCACAACAGCATGTGAGTATTTATTTCCCTCAGTTAATTATATCCGTATGTAATTTACAATAGTCTGACAAGAGAAAACAGTACAAAATGTCTTCTGGAATCAAAACGGAAGAAAGCTACGTGCTACGTGAGCGGTGGGGAGGGGGGCAGGGGGGGTAAAAGCCACGTAGGGCTACGTGGGGGAGGAGGGGGGTTCACAGGAGGCCAAAATGGAGCTATGTGGTTTATGCACGCTCCCTTACTGACAATTTAACGAATCAGTACCACTATACTCTGAGAGTTAACAAGTATACGAATATAAGGAAAGCCCAATAAGTAATAAAAAGAGGCAAAAAACTGTGGATAAATTTTAAATTCCAAATTTTTTAAAAGCTCTGTCGGTAATTTTGTAGGGCTGGCAGCACTATTTCAAATAGCAAGTATAATCCAAACAATGGGGAATGGGGATTCCATCTCGCGCAACCTAGTCTCTTCGGGAAATCCCCGTTCATAAAGAAAATTTCAGTCAATTTTGCCAATATTTTCGTAATATTTTTCCTACTGAACCAGAAAAATATAGTAGATTTTAAACTAAGATAAGTACTTAGAATAAACTCTAAAACAGTCATTTTTAACGATAACTGCGTTACAAATTTGAGATTTAGTAGTTGTGAAAAAAAACATGTTCCAGAAAAAAAACATGTTCCAGAAAAAAAACATGTTTTTTTTTCAAAGTTTTTTTCATGTTTTTTTTCAAGCCAGAAAAAATACCGTTTTTTTTTACAACACTAGTCGTGGCATTCTAACAAGATGATAAATAAGGAGGCACACATAGCGACATACTAGTTTTGTAGACTGGCTACTATACACGAAATACGTCTGATGTTTGACCAGACAGGGATTATTTCACCAAATGCGGCCTGTACGGAATACTATATAGCTCATGAACTCATTTTTATCCGTATTCCAGCAGTATACACAGACGTGTTTCAACTGGTTGAACGCGTATCAGTGTTGAAGTGATCATTGTATATGTGCCTGAGGTTAATATCGTCTTGTTTAAAACTACGATCAATTTTGTACTGTCTATAGTTTACTGTTTAAGTATCGTGCATTGTGCAGTGTATTCAGTGTACTTACAGACATTGCTTCAACCAAAATGAAGGCAAAAAACAGGAAGTTACATGAACGCGCTGTAGCGTTTCTAGTTATCAGAACTATGGATGTTAAAATAAAGGTAGGCACTAGGATTAAAAAGAAGGCTGGAATCCACCCATTAATACCCAATTTCTCCTGATTGTCGACAGCTGTAGCTCTAGCAGGAAGTATTTCGTACATTGTCGGAGCCCTCAAAGTGACTAAAGAAGGGAAAAAAAAGTAGTTGGCCGAAGATAAACGACATGGTGAAACCAAGTGAATCAGGATTAAAAAAAAAAAAAATCACTCTGATCGCTGACACTTCAGAATATAAAGCGACTGTATACACCACATTTTCGTGGTGTATTCATGTGTGATAAGTTACCTGATAAAATTTATAATCGTGAATGTGGAATCGTCATTTTGGGTAATAGCGAATGTGTAGGGTTATAATGAGTGGTATATATGAAGGACAACGACGGTATCGTTAAGTATTTCGATGTTTTTAGTGACTTGTAACCACCTTAGCAATTGCAACTTACTTCGTGAGGAACTGCATACTGTGCAATGTACGACACTATTTTGCACACATTCACCTTAATGGCTGCGGACATGTGCCCATGCCGGTCATTTGTACCTCCTCGATCCAGTGTGCGGTGCCCCTGCGCGCTGAACCATAGTGGCGGGTTACTATTTGCACACATGTGTGTGGAAATTTGTGTTTAAAGTTTCTGTGTGAAAATCTTTGATATAATTCTTTTTTAGAACCATGGTACAAGTAAGACATGTCTGTGAAACTCGACTAGTTCGATAATAATTTGGTTATAATCTGCGATTACTTTCCGCTGTTATATCTGAGTCTGGGTGTGTATGCAGTCGGGTTGGTAGAATTTCAAATTTACGATTTGATTCCAAATACCGTATATACACTTCAAACTGTTCATTTATTGCACAAAGGCGAAAAAGGTTGTTAATATACCCACAAGAACTAATCTTATTGATGACTTGACAAAATATTAGACTTAAGAAATCAGTAACGTAGAGCTTATTATTAAAACAAATGACAATTCTCTCTGTTGAAGCTAAGCGGCTCACAGGTTCTCCCCTACCAGTCATCGTACCTGCAGTCCAGGCAGAGACGTTGGAATCTGTGCGGCGGTCGGCTGGTGGCGACTGGCGAGTCGTTTCTGGACGTCGACGTCTTATGCGGGGGCAGTCGTACAATCCTGATTCCCAGGAAGGCGAACTTGTACCACTGTCCAACTGGTTCGACGAATTGTCTGGAAATGATTCAGTCCTCCAATCGACATTCTGTCGGTTGGCAGCGCCCCAGACTGCAGGAGGGGATTCAAGGGGATTCTAGTGGTCGGCAGCTCTAACGTTAGGCGGTTTACCGAGCCCCTTAGGGAAATGGCGAATAGGTCGGAGATGAAATCTAGTATCCATTCATTGTGTATTCCGGGGGGTCTGATCGGAGATGTGGAACAGGCCATCCCGGATGCCATTGCCAGCTGCGGATTGTGGCTCATGTCGGCACCAATGATGCTTGCCACCTAGGGTCAGAGGTTATCCTCTCTTCCTTTGGGCGTCTTGCAGAAAGTGTTAACTCTGTGGCCATTGGCCACAAGATTTCGGCGGAGCTAACTGTCCGCTGCATTGTCGATAGAACTGTCTGTGCGCCTCTGGTTTAGAGCCATTTTGAGGAGCTGAACCAGAGACCTCGGCGGTTCTGTGATAGTCATGGCTGCAGATTCCTCGATCTTCGCTCTGGGGTGGAATCATGTAGGGATCTTTTGGATAGATCAGGTGTGCACTACACACGTGAATCGGTTACACGGGTGGTAGGGGCCGTGTAGAGTGCATTGTTTTTTTTTTTTTTTTAGGCTGAGGGAGGATGATCCTGAACAGGATATTCATTTACGGTTAGCCCAAATAAATTCAGCACCACGTGTTAGGGGTAGCTTAAAAGAATCTAGAACATTATAAGTTCTAGTAGTTAACTGCAGATGTGTTTTTAATAAACAGCCTGAACTCGAAAACGTTATTCGTAGTACAGATGCTGAAATCGTAATATGCACACAGTTGGTTAAAACCGGATATAAGTTTCACTGAAATCTTTAATAGCAACATGATCGTTTTCTGGAAGGATAGGTTGCATTCCCATGGAAGGGGTGTATTTATAGCTGTTAGTAAGTACCTCCCATGTAACGAAATAGATGTCGCTACTTTTTACAAAATCTTATGGATTAAGCTCAACGAAGCTAGTACAAAACATGTGATAGGGTCCTTCTATCGTCCACCAGATGCAGGCGTAACTATTGCCGAGGCCTTAAGTAATAATGTAAATAATATAACTCGTCAATTTCCGGACCATACAATAATTCTAGGTGGTGACTTCAACTGGACTAGTTACGTTCACGTTACTGGTGGCAGGGATAAAGCAGCTTGCGAAATCATTCTAGACCTTTTCTCAGATCGCAATCTTGAGCAGCTCGTAACTGAACCGACGCGATGCCTCAACGGTAACGAAAATATTTTAGGTATTCTCATTACAAATAGGCCTGAATTATTCACGGACGTTTCTACTACCACGGGAATAAGTGATCACGAAGCTGTAATTGTTACAGTAAAATTAACAACCAACAACCACGCGCAAAAATAAAAAATAAATCGAAAAGGCTCTAAAAAAGTAATTTAGAATATTTTTGAGGCATAATTACCTTACCTTTACAGTAGCAAGAGGCACCTTTGAAGAGATGTGGCATCGATTCATGAGTATAGTCAGGGAAGGTATGGACTTGCATATACCGAAACGGACAGTCAGGGAAGGGAATGATCCCCCATGGTACACGTGACGTTAATAGGTTACTCAAGAAACAAAGGAAGATACGTACGCGATCAAGAAGGACGATGAATCGTACTGATTTAGATAATTTAGATCAGATTAGGGGACATGTTAAGAATGCGATGCGTGAGGCCTTTAATGACTTTCGTTGCAATGTTCTCTCTAAGAACCTCACCATAAACCATAAGAAATTTGGTTCGTATGTAAAAATAGTTAGTTATATTGGTAATAATAAGCCAGTTCTAATACAAGATGGTCGGGAAGTTGACGACAGCCACGACAAGGCTACTGTATTTAACACCGAATTTCACGCGCAAAAATGTGGAAAACATTCCGACTTTACCACATCGTGTAGAATTAGAGATGGATCCGCTACGTATTGATAGCGTAGGTATTGTAAAGTAATTAAAGCTACTATAGTGGGGTAAATCGTCGGGTACCGATGGTATATCGATGAGAGAATTTTCAGGATACGCGGAGGAAATTGAATCATATCTGTCAGATATATCCCGTAAATCTCTAGAAGAGAAAAAAAGTACCTTCTTACTGGAAAACAGCCCAGGTAATTCCAGTTTTCAAGAAAGAAGATCGGAGTGATCCTAGGAATTATCGACCCATATCTCCAACATCTGCCTGCAGTAGAATTCTGGAGCATGTCATATGCTCTAATATTATGAAGTTTCTAGATGAGAATGAGTTACTCACACCGTGTTAACACGGATTTCGGAAGAAGCGATCGTGTGAAACAGAATTGGCCTTATTTTCCCATGACGTAATGAAAGGTATCGACGCAGGTTCACAAGTTGTTGCAAATTTCCTGGATTTTCAGAAAGCTTTTGATTCTGTACCACACAACCGACTTTTAGCGAAGATTCCAGCATACGGTATATCGGATCAGATTTGCGAATGGATACGTTATTTTCTAACTGGTCGGTCACAGTATGTCGTTTTAAGCTAGATGTTACTTCGACCGCTCCTCAAGGACTTCTTTTCTTAATTTTTAAAAACGATCCAGGTGACTACGTTAAATGCTATTTGCGTTTGTTTGCCGACGATGCAGTTACCTATAGGGAAGTAAGGTGTTCTGACGATTACTTAGAAATTCAGCGCGATTTGGATGATATTTCCGAATGGTGCCGTAAATGGCAGCTTAAACTTAATTGCAAAAAGTGCAGGGTAACGCGAATAAGTAACAAAAGAATCAGTTTGTTTACGAGTACAAAGTACACAATTTAGGTGTTGACACGGTTGATTCCCTGAAGTATCTAGGGGTAATAGTACAAAGCAATATAAAATTGAACTTGCACATAACTTCCATCGTTGGCAAAGCTAATTTTAAATTACGATTCATAGGTCGTATTTTGAGGAATTGTAATGATCATACAAAGGAAATAGCGTATAAAACATTAGTGCGTCCGCATCTGGATTACTGTTGTGGCGTTTAAGATCCGTATCGCAAGGGTTTGATTGACTGAGTGGACAGGATAGAGAGGAGAGCTGCACGATTCGCGACAGGTTGCTTCAGCCCTTATGAAAGCGTCACAGAATTGATACACATATTGGGCTGGGATCGTTTGGAAGAAAGACGACGTCGTTTGAGTTTGAATTTATTGGAGAATATGCGAAATTCTTTGACTTACGAGTGCAATGAAATACTTCTTCCACCAACCTATTTAGGTTGCAATGACTGGAAGGATAAGATTCGAGAAATAAGATGCCATACTGATGCTTTTATGTATATTTTGTTTCCTCGTGCTATTCGGGATTTCAGTGCGCGGAATTAAGATTGGTGCTTAGCACCCTCTGCCACCCATAATGTTTGTGAATTGCAAAGTATAGATGCAGATGTAGACATTAAAGATTTAGGACGTCCTCCACTATGAGAACTGAAACAAACAAAAATATTTGAGAAATATTTGTAAAGGACATATATTTTATACTTTTATGTCTTTTTTTTGCTATGGCTTTTTTCCCTATTGAGTTTATTAGAGACGGGAAAGTGCTAGGGGGCAAGGAACTGGAATGAATTCGGCCATGGCCGTTTGAAGGAACAATCCTGGCCGGACGGGTATTTGAAACTGCGTCCTCCTGAAAGCGAGGCGAGAGCGTTACGGCTCACCCACCAAGCTCGGTATCTACTGCGGAAAATGTATTTCTAATAGGGCAATGGAGGATAAAGTAAATGAAAAATAGAAAATTGATATTTTTTTATATATCTTGTTACATGTTAACGCCACGTTCATCGTATCCCGCTAGATGGCACTCTAAATTTTGTCTAACTCCAAATTTATCACAATAATTTGTCAGCAAATTTTTATGGATGATTATTGGTAATTTTAATAGTGAATAGTCCAGCCAACAGCTTGTTATACATGTCGCTTCACTCACATGAACCTTGTTGTGCAAGAATGTGGCTTTGGATTGATGCGGGGAAGTAGACTGACTGACACTTTCAGTAGAATAACTGGTCGTAAACGAAGATAATGATGAATTAAACTTAAAATAATTAATGGGAGTAATAAAGGAGTCGAATTTCATGTTGGCTGGATTCCGACATCTTATCTGCTTGTAATATAAAGGGTTATTTGATAGCAAGTAATCTAATTGACATGTTATTTGCCGCCTTATTAGGTAAATAAACTAATTAGAGTCCCATAAATGATATGGCTTAGTTGGTTGCGGCACCTTGATGGTATAAAATATTCAGGGGGTAAATTAGTGCCCCAATAGGATCTTCGGATGGACTTTGCGCAGGGACGAGTCATTAAGATTGTTTAAAACATTATGCGAGTTAGATACTTCAGTTTTATAAGTCTGAAAAGTGCAGAGGGAGATTGGAATAACTTTAAAAAGATGTTTAGATTAGTGAAGCTAAATGGATTAACTTAAATGTTTTGCTGACAAGCAGGGATAAATTAACGCCCAAACTGTTAACCTTGTAATGTCCCAGAGAGCCCGGCGTCTATGTGGCGCGGAGGGGTGCGATTCGTCACTGTGTTTTTCTGGGAAACAGATGGTGACATAAGGCAGATGCCTGTCCCGGAGAGACACGTTTGGGTTGATGAAGGGGCGCGGGACACAGCCTGCCCTAGCTTCTCGCGATGCTTTTGTTTTGTGGAGGGCGTGCCGTAATTGGGACCGTGCACAAACTACGTGGCTCGGTCCAGGGGGGGAGAGGTTGGCTGGAAGGCTACGCTAGGCTACGTGGGGGGGGAGGGGGGGGGGTTCCGAGCCAGGCCACGTAGCTTTCCTTTCATAACATTTTTCACAATTAAAATGAGGAATATAAGTCACAACAGCATGTGAATATTTATTTTCCTCATTTAATTATCTCCATATGTAATTTACAATCGTCTGACAAGAGAAAACAGTGCAAAATGTCTTCTGGAATCAAAAGGGAAAAAAGCTACGTGCTGGATGGGGGGTAGAGGCAAAAGCCACGCAGGGCTACGTGGGGGGGAGGGGGAGCCGTTCACAGGAGGCCAAAATGGAGCTACGTGGTTTATGCACGCTCCATGTGGTGCAGTGTGTGGGACAACCAGCGAATGGAGGGGATTGCATCTCCTCCTCCTAGGTGTTTCTTTTGCTATGTTCTATGTCGTCGGGAGGGAAGGAAGAACGTTGCTGGACTCCCCAGAGCAAGGTGGTGGGCAGTGACTGCTGCTACAAGTGAGACGGAGGTGGCTGTACTGTATGCATCAGCAGGTCGCGCTGGTCAAACCCTGGCCCGCCGCCGCCGACCAGTGTCCCTGCCGGGTAATGTGTACCGCCTGCTGATATAGAGACTTACTGCAACATCTCAAAACCCTGGAAACTGCCTTGAGTAACTCATGCCAGAATTAAAGAGCTATTAGCCTGGGTGCCTATCATATGTTTGCCATACATTTGCGATCTTGAAATGACAACAATTTTGTCTTAATGAATAAATTCAAATTTCTTTTAATGTGAACCCATGTGAAGAAGAAACAGTATGATGTGTCACATTTCAAGGCAAGTGGGAATAGATTCATTTGTTAGTGGAGTTAACAACTGGAGGGAAATACTATTGAGGAAGACTAGAGATAGAATATCGGAAAAAAAATAGTTGAGGAAAAAGGCTGTAACATGAGATGAAACTTATAGTTGAAGATAGTGAAGAGTTGGAGAATTATATCAAAGCAAACTAGACACTGATGACAAGAAAGAAAAGATGGTCATATGTTTTTATCTAGACTGATTTTCAGTCTTCCTAGTTAACCATTAAAAAAATACACGTTTCAAAAAGAATAATTCATTAATATTAGTAATAAGCGTTTAGGATTCACAGGAAAATTACATCACATATATTAAACGAGATGGCTCTTAACAAGATTGACATCGACAAACCCTATCATGCTACGCGTCTAATTTATTTTTAACTAAGACTTTTTTGCACAAAAAAGATAAAATGTTAGCATTATTCATTTATGTTTATAACACACATTGATCACGGCACGATGGTGATGTTCGTGTTGGAAGCCAGTCGTGTCAATGGTAGCTTGCCAGCTCGTTCACAGCTATAAGTATTACGAAGTGTCCAGAAAACGTTATTACCTTCTCATCACTCGTAATTATTACTTGCCGCACATTAATTCTGTGCTGTAACGCTTTCCAGTAGGGAAGCCGACGCTGTGAAATGTTAGCTTTCCCGAACTTAGAAAGGCGTTTTGGCTTCATGATCAATTCCGTCTGAAAATGTACGCTGGAATGGCACTCAGGTTTCATCCATAATGATGCTAAGGAAAGGCTGGAACCTTGTTTTATAAAAAGATTAAAATGTAAATCCAGACAATAATTTTACAATTACCTTTCAAGTAAAATATGGTTTGGATTATTTAATTCGTTTCGTGCCATTGCGCCAGCTGGATCCATGATATTTCAAAACTGACGTTTCGTGTGTTTTTATAGGTTGTTTGTATCTTAGCGTCTAAACACGCTCCTAAGTTCTTAGACGTGTTTCTACACTGTAACGTTCGAATTTGAATATCCCAGACGACGCAGATTCTCTCAGTAGTCTGGCCATCCAAATTTCGGTTTTCCGAAAACGCTCAGGGGTGATTCCTTCAAAAAACGCAACAGCAGAATTTTTTCCGTTCTTTGTTCACAGTCTTCTCCCCACTCTAATCGGCCCCATTGCTGAATAACCGTAATGCCTCTGAAATAAAACAAAAATTCGTTTTAGGATGTAGGCACGCGTTGGGTGGTGGTGTTATTTTTTTATTATTATTTTACGCTTTTTCGAGGGCATTAGAGGCGGGAAAGTAGTGAGGGCAAGGAATTCAACCATGGCCTTTGGAAGAAACCATGCTGTGATTAACCCAGAGTGTTTTTGGGAAAACAAGGAAAACCGAGATCAGGATGGTCGGACGGTTATTCGAACCTTTGTCCTCCCGAATGCGAGGTCAGATCGTTACCGCTCACCAACCACAATCTGTCAGTATTTCGTGACTACCTGCTGTGATAAAAACTAGTAAATTTTTTAAAATATTTTTACTAATTGAATATGTGAATATTACTATCTAGAAGGAAGTATTATTTTCTAGCATTTAATTCGTCTTTTACCCTAAGTTGCTCGTTCACCGGGCTATCACCTTTGGATTTTTTTTTTCATTCCAAATTTTTAGTGATTTTAATTTTTTATTGACAGAGTAGATAAAGCTATGCATTTCCTTGGATTTCTTTTCATATTGATGAAGTAAACTCGATGTAGAAAGCTTGTCATTAGCAATGCCCTTTGAATTTTATTGATTTTTTTCCAGTCAATTTTTCAGTGCCATCTTTTTTCTCAGTGTTTAGTTTTGCATGCATTTTCTTGCTATTTAGGGACTTTTAGTTTCCCATTTCGAGACATTTCCTGATCAAAATGCCTGTAATTTTTCCAGACGTTTTTGGGGAGGATCCATTTTTGTATAATCAGCAAACCTCCCTCGTTGAATGTTTGCCACGTGCTGAAGTCGTGAATTTAGACCTTGATGCGCTATGATATCATTATCTACCAGAGGTAGTTAACTTTGCACGTTATGTTAGCAGTGGGAGCCTTCCTCAGCAAATTGACATCTAAATCGTAAGATTTAGTTAGTTCGTTTACGAGATATAGCAATTTAGTATAGACGCTTATTGTATTCGCGTCAAAAGCAAATTGTTTCTCCTGACAAATATTTCAAGATTTGGACAAATAAGATATTCTCCTCACGGTAATCCTATTGATATACATAAATCAATAACTTTCAGTTTTATAAAAGATATAACGGATTTCGCTGCCGTTATGATTTTACAAAATGTCATGCCAGATATACTCCACGTCTATTATATTACCACAATCCTCCGTCTTTTCGACTATGGTCTCGGTCTTCTCTCTCTTTGCAATGCTTTCAAAAATTTATGAGGATAACCATTATAACAAGGGACATACATCGCAATTCATAATAAATTAACGCAAAATTTTTTGTTTGCTTCGAGCTACAGATTTTCAGACCCATTGCTTGAACTGTATAGGTCAGTGACAGTTTCAGATCGTTGACTAGTTAATATTGGTTCTTTTAGATTAGTTGTACTAGATTTGATGTTTAGTGACTGAGCACCCTCTATTGTTTTCCTTAATGGCCGTATGGTCTTAGCGCCACACCCATGCCTGTTACCCATTGGTGGCTACTAAGACGTGACAAGAGTGCAAAGCAGTTAGGCCAAATGCCAAGTTAGGGGGGGGAACGTCACTCGAATGCGATCATCATTGGCAGCCAGTAGTTCTTTAGAGGCGGGGCCAAAAACATTTGTGTATTATTTTCTTATCAACAAATATCGCAATGAAGAACGTATCAAAAAACGCTTTATTTTTTAGCAAATTTTTTATTGATTTGTGACATTAGGTCGTACTGCTAGTTTGTGTCGGTATTAAGACGGTGAGACTTCACATGGCAGACATAACACTTCAATCAAAACGCTCGCACGAAAATATCTTCCAAATGACGATCCAGCAATCCGACTACTAAATCATTCCCTCACTTAATGTGATGTAATATTATCGAGTTTATTGTTTATAGTGGAAATATATTAATGTCTGTTGCTAGCATACCAGTTTATCAGGTTTCTTTGGTGGTTTAATTAATATAGTAGTAATTAAATAAATAGTCCACCATAAGACTCAGTTTAAGATTTTTTTTGTTTATTTTTCAAAATAACAAGTCAGCGATATTTTTCACATGCATAGATACAATCCACAGATACTACTGACACAGTTCCAAAGTGAATCTGTATAAAACTAACTGTAAACTAACTATCAAACTAAACTCTGTCCTTCTGACGATTTCTTTATATACGCTCTATCGAAATTTCTGGAATTTTTCAAAAGCTTCCGCGAGATATTTCTCGAACATTAACAATTACTCAAACAATTAAACATATTAAAACACTCAGAAATAATACATAATCACTTAACAACATTAAAAACTGGTCAGAAATGGAAATTAAAGATACTTAAACACAAAATTATTTACAGAAATCATTTTAAACTTTAGAAAATTGTCCTGTAGACATCGTAACTTGCATTAAAACTTGGAATTACACACTTTTAAGCAATTCTCTTGCACAATTCGATTCTTAAACATATTAAATGGCCTTTAAATAATTTCCTTTCATAAAACAAAGTCTATATACACTGATTTACAAGAAATTGCAACACGAACATACCAGATCATATTCAAGCAAACTTCAGCTTACTACAAATACATCATTAAATACAATCCTATTTAAAGTTCAGGTATGAGGGCTGTTACAAGTTCCTATTTAAAAAAAATGGAAAACGTTTGAAAAAATAACATAAAATCAGTTTCGGCAACAAGAAAATTTGGAAATTTCCCTTTTTTTATATACGGAAATGCAATATTTGCCAGTGAGTATCTAAATTATTGAATGGACCAGCATACAAAGTGGGATTATCTTGTTTCCAAATATGCTTTGGAACTCATAAACATAGTGCTGTGTTGCAGTTTGTGTGTCTCTTGCTCATGTACTGTAAAAGTGATAGTGCAGTGTCAAGGTGTCTGAGAGGAGGGGAAAAGGCTAACCTTTTTACAGACAACCAGTGTAAAATATTAGATTTTATGGCCCGTTTACTGCCAGTGTTTTAGTACTTTCCTTAATTTTTCCGTCTGTATGGCCGACCTCTATCCAACCTGCCATGCAGGCGGTACCTTAGTTTGCATTTTAGCCACATTTTCAGACTGGACTTTAGTCAGGGCGCTAATGAACTAGATGTTGACGCACCATAAAGCAACAACAGGAGGCGAGAAGGTAATCGATTCGAATCCAGTTTTTTAATTGATTTTTTTAATGAGAAGTTTTTTTTTTTTTTTTTTGCTTACGTCGAATTCATTACAGGTGGACAAGGAACGGGAAGAAAACGGACCATGACCTTTTGAAGGAAGCATCCCGGCATTTGCCTGGAGTGATTATGAGTTACCATGGAAAATCGAAATCTGGATGCTCGGACGGGGATTCGAACCCGCGTCCTCCCGAATGCGAGGTCAGAGCGTTAGCCGCTCACCCAGCAAGCACAGTACTGACTCTTAACTTGTCCTTATCTCCAGATCGTCGAATTAAATCAAATGTGCGACGAGCTACCTCACGTGCAAACCGCACTTATGACCAGCGAGAGACAGATAATGATAATACGTTATACATATATGATGTAGGTGATACGAAGTTCACCGGGTCAGCTAGTATATAATATAAATCTTAAAATAGAGGATTACAGAAAGAAATTGAGAGACCATATGTGCAGAATGGGTGATGCAGAATTACCGAAAGGAGTAACACAATGTAGACCGAAAGATAAGAATCCTAAAGATACATCAAAGAAGAAACGCGAATAGTACCTGAAAACAGAACATTTTAACAGGCCTAAACGTTGTGCGGGGAAAAAAAATAAGAATGTCATTACAATTTTTAATTGATTTTTAAGATTTAGCGAATATGACATACGAAAGTAAAGGACACTTCATGACAACAATGAAACTAAAATAACTATGATGCCTAACCCATATTTCTGTAAACACTCTGTAACACGTTGTATTAGAATGTCGGGATAAAAGCGAAAAAGGATGTAAGCGAATAGGGGAGATAGCGCGAAGCTACACCTCTTAAGGGTTTATAAACCCCCACCTGCAAAGTCAATGTCGCGATAAAAGCGCACAGCAAAATAACTGCATTGCGGGAAACTACACAGTCAAACCCTTACGGCTTCTGACGGGTGGGTTATCGATGTCGTAAATGTTCCGGAAGTAATCAGAACCGTTCCATGTTGTGAGTTTCGGCCAGCCTTGAAAATAGTACATTTCAAATATTTAATAACACATTTCGATAATTGATTCCCAACACAAATTTTCCATACTTCGGACTGGCTAAATGATTGATACACATGTTTACAATCATTTAGCTAAGCTTTGTTAATTTTCTTTATGTAAATATTTACCATAAGAGTTTCTTTATTTACATTATACGCATTTTTTAATTTATTAAAAATGAAATCATGTCCATACCAGCTTTTGTAGGTAGGATATCGCCTTTCAACAATACATCATGTCACTCTTCCTCGTACGTTTTCACTGTTCTATACAAGCGTTCCAACAGTCTAGCCGGAGCGCTCGTAGTGATCACTTCCGTGTTCTGAAGCTAAGGCATTCGAGTAAACAGAAAACGCATTCACGGTTCGATCGTCCAGTGAAGTGCATATCAAGTTAGGAACGTTAAAAGACATTTAATACAAGTGTTCAGTAACTATCATCTGCTAAGTGCTTGGGCCTTGCCCTAATATGGCAGACCCCCCCGATACGGGGCAACTAATCAAATCGGCGCTGCAGTCGTGCTACCATCCAGAAACGGCTGCCTCAATTTCGCCGATGATGTACAGCCAACAAGAAATGCAGCTACAGCCTCATCATCCTCAGCCACCGAACTATCCAGGTAATGGCGAATTAGCTGCAAGCTGCACTACGTCCGTAGAATTCCTGAGCAATGTAGAGCCGGAAGAGCGGCAGGTTAAACGGTCTCGCGTAGCTAGTAAACGAGGAGATGGTTTTAGAAACTATAAATATACCAGTCAGCGTTTCTCAGGAGATAGTTTCCTTGCCAAAAGCCTAGTGTTTTCCAATTTCACCAGCCGTAGAATGTGACAGCCGCGATTCTACTCAAACTGCAACTGATGAAGAAATGATAACTGACATCGCAAGTAATCCTGCAAATCGTGAAGGAGTTCAAGCTATAACACCCCAAGATCAGAATCCAGTTAAAGAGGGCACTATTCCGCAGGCGGCAAGCACTAACGTAAATTCCAATCGGGACAGAAGCAAGAACAACCGTTACAGTCGCACAGACATCGGACCATTCTACGTTTTCGTAGAAAGTGGAGATAAAAATATCGGAAGATTACATCCCATGTCAATAGGCAAAATTCTCTACACACACAATGCTGCATATAAACAAGACATCATTAATATCATAACAGCCGGTAGAAACAGATTAAAAATTGAAACTAAGTCTGCAACTTCAGCCAACATGTTAGTACAGTCCACAGTGTTCAAAGACAGGAATCTTGAAGCATACATACCAAACTTTTTAATAAATAAACAAGGGATTGTTAGGGACGTAGATATCAGCCTATCAGAAGAAGAAATCGAACAAGCTATAGAAAGTCCTTACCCAGTTATCTCCGTGAAAAGATTCACCAAGAGGAGCACTTACCAAAACAACGAAAGAAGGATTCCGATACCGGTCTGCATGATTACCTTCAGATCTCAATCCTTACCAGACCATATAACAATTTTTGGAACACGGTGTTCAGTTGAGCCTCATATTCCACAAATACTAATTTGTGCCAATTGCTTACGTTTTGGACATCGCATGACACAATGTCGCAGTGCCACCCGTTGTAATAAGTGTGGGGGCCCGCATACGATGGATTCATGCACTAGCACAGGTGATCCGCGATGCGTTCACTGTCAGGGCCCACATCTATCCAATGATAGACTATGTCCAGTATACGTACAACAACTAAAAGCACGCGAGGCCGTGGTCTACAACAAAGCTTCACCAATGACGAGTTGGAAATCCGCCCACAGACAGACGTATTCACAAGCAGCCCGCGTCGCGCCTTCCTATCATGATGAAAACCAATTCCCCCCGCTCCCACCGCCTGCATCGTCGCTTCCGTGTTCAGCCTCACCAAAGGCACTCCAAAACAACCCTATTATACCCACCTATCAAGAACAAGAGATACGTCACCAATCCAAAGCATCCACTATAAACCAAGTGCTTCAAACTCCCACTGCTACGGGCCACAACAAGCAAAGGCCAGCCATTCCAAAATCAAAAACGCCCCATTATCCTCCTGTCCATCAGAGACTGTATATACCACAGCATTTACCTACAACTCCCATCATACAGAATCCTTACCCTCCGCAATTCCAGGATAAAGAGAAGTCTCCTTCAGCAGAAAATGCAGTGCTTATAGAGCACATATTGCAAATAATTTTGCAGATAATATATGAATTCCAATCATCTCCATCTGATACTCTCCATCTTGATCCGCTCCGCCGTCTTCTCACCAGCTTAGTAGTTAACAAGTAAAGAACCCATAACAACTATCCACCTTAACCGAGATCTATGGCGCATACAATTTTACAATGGAACTCGCGTTCTCTCGCTGCCAACCGAGAGTCATTTCATAGAGCATTAAGTACGATGAACGTATCCATTGCTACCCTATCAGAAACATGGCTGAAGACAGGAAGGAACATTTCATTTCCAACATACACCGTGTATCGCAATGATCGTCAAGATGGCTGGGGAGGAGTTGCAATTGTAATTAAAACCTTAATACCACATACAGCGATCGCTATAGATCACGCCCATATAAAATCTTTTCAAGCAATCGCCGTTAGAGCGCTGATAAGCCGACAGGAAGTCACCATAGTATCCCTGTACTGCCCACCTAGGAACGTCATCACAGAGCAGGAATGGCGCTATTTCATGCAACAGCTGGAGCAACCGCTACTAATCTGTGGCGACTTTAATGCACACAATACGACATGGGGGTGTGAAATATCAGACGTTTACGGAAGGACACTCTTGGAATTAATAGAAGAATATGAACTATTTATCTTAAACGACGGATCTGCAACAATACTTCCCCTGCCAGAACAACGGAAATCCGCCATAGATATTTCCTTGTGCTCAGCATCGCTTTCCTCGGAGTTCCGTTGGCGGGTCCTCCCTTCCACAATGGGATCCAACCATTTCCCAATAGAAATCACGACCATAAATCCAATCAATCTCCCTCCATACAAACCTTATTCCAAATGGAAATTAAATCAAGCAAACTGGATTAACTATAGACGAATCATGGAAAGGACTACCGACGGTATTCCAAATACGCTCCCTATAGCTGAAAAGTATAACGCTTTCATAAATAACATCAACTACGCAGCTAGCCAATCTATCCCACAAAAGAAGACTTTAACTCACCCGCGAGGAATAACAGTACCATGGTGGAGCCCCGAATGTGGAAGGATCATCGCAAAAAGAAAACTAGCTCTGAAATACTATAAACAGTTTCCAACCTGGGAAAATTTTCTAGGCTACAAAAAAGCAGACGCAGAAACGAAGAGGACACTGAAACACCAGAAGAAAGAAAGCTGGAAAGCCTTTTGCAGCAAACTCTCCAAAGACACGCCGCTCTCAAAGATATGGTCAACCATAAATAAATTCAAAAAGAAGTGTGTACCCACCCGCTCTCTCCATTGTTGGACTGAAGAATACGCCGACATTGTGGCCCCGCCTTCGGTAGCTTCTCCACCTGAGCCGTTACAATCGACTTCTACAGGTGAGAATCAGACGTATCTCATGCGGCCCTTCAGACAAAACGAGCTAGAAAGAGCCCTCAAAAAAGCATCAAACACAGCTCCAGGGATTGACGGAATTCACTACAGCATGCTCGCCAATTTGCCAAGTAACGCAAAACAACTCCTCCTTCAACTTTTCAACGTAATTTGGATTACAGGAAATTTTCCTGAAGATTGGACTACACACATCATCGTACCCATCCCAAAGCAGGGGAAAAACCCTAACGATGCCAAGTCCTACCGACCGATAACTTTGTCTTCTTGCATCGCCAAAACATTTGAACGACTAGTGAAACAACGATTAGAATGGTGGCTGGAACACAATAATCTATTACCCAGGACTCAGTTTGGATTCAGGAAGGCACATAGTACGATAGACAACCTCAGTCTTCTAACTGCAGATATAGAGAAGGTATTCACTGAAAAGGGATACTTAACAGCCATATTCCTAGATATTTCAGGAGCCTATGACAATGTGGTGCCAACAGTGCTGCTCAAAAAGCTAAAAGAAATTGGCATCCCAGCGCGGTACTGCCAAAACATCTACAATCTGTTTCGTCAACGTACCATATATATACGAAAGCAAGATAATACCTTTTTCGGACCTAGAACACTATCGAAGGGCCTACCCCAGGGATCAATCCTCAGTCCGCTATTATATGCCATATATACCGCCAATCTGGAAAAAATATTTAGCACGCATATAAAAGTATTACAGTACGCTGATGACATCTGCATATATACCATGTCACTCTCCTTGTATTTGACCTATCAATGGCTATCGGATGCGGCAATAACTTTATCTGTATGGACATCTGAGTGTGGACTTACACTCTCAGCACCTAAATCAACTGTCGTGGTGTTCACAAGGAAGCGCTGCACATTCGGAGAACGCACCATACGGCTGGGACCATATACCTTCCCAATAGAAGCGTCGGCTAAATTGCTGGGCCTATATCTGGACAGCAAACTAACATGGAGCCGCCATATAAACTACATATTACAGAAGGTTGGAAAAGCGCTGAACATACTCCGATCCATCACAGGAACATGGTGGGGAGCAGATCCTTCTACTCTACTAATCTTGTACCGATCCTTAATCCGTCCAGTAATAGATTATGGAAGCACCCTGTTCGGAAACGCGCCAAAATACGTCTTGGAAAAACTGGACAGGGCTCAACATAGGGCCATAAGATTATGCCTAGGAGCAATGAGGTCTAGTCCTACCAATGCTCTTCTGATAGAAGCAAAGGAAATGCCCCTTTCTATACGCCGGGAACTTCTTACAAACAAATACCTCATCCGCATCTTTGCTATAAAGGAACATCCTTTACTAAAGAAGCTGTCAGTAATGAACAGAAGACTCACGAGGAACGGACCACCACCAGCGAAAAGAGTACCTCTACTATCAAAAGGATACAAGGAATATGAAAAGATTAAACCACTCGTATTAAAAAGCCGCATTATTCCCGGCTTCCTGCATCCATACGAATTTCAGTTTCTGAAACTACAAATATATTATCTACCAGAAAATATCATCCGGAGTAACAACATCAATGCAGCAATTTCACACTACTTGAACAAAACTTGGCCCAACTACATCCATATTTACAGCGACGGCTCTAAAACTACGGAAGGTACAGGATACGCTTATTATTGCCCACATACTAACGAGTACGGACAAACATTACTACCTGCAGAGACGTCAATTTACACAGCGGAAACCATAGCCATGTGCGCAGCTATCAAGTACGGGCTAGATAAGCACTTTCCAAGGATCTTAATACTTACTGACGCTAAGAGCGCTCTCCAGAAATTACAGAACCCAGTATGGAGTAACAAAATGCACCAATACCTGTATGAAATAATAAGATTAGCTTCAGAAGCTTCTGCAGTTGGCATACAAGTACATTTTCTCTGGATTAAAGGTCATATAGGAATAATGAACAATGAAATCGTCGACCAGCTAGCGAAACAGAGCATCAACGAAGGGCACTTTGCAGGCATTCAGCTACCTTAGAGGGATTTCATACCACTATTCTCTAGGAAGGCATACCTCAGTTGGAATGAAGACTGGTCCCGGACGCAGCTACTAAGAGGAAAACACTACTCAGCAGTACAACCTACAATACCGAAGACACCGTGGTTCGCAGAGCACAATATTGCAAGAAGACACGCAAAAACGATTATTAGAATGAGACTAGGACACGGTTGTTATCCTCACCACTTATATCGCCTTCATATAATAGAAACACCTGTATGCACCTTAGACCAAGAGATTTCCGACCTCAATCACATCATACTCTCCTGTTCACGGTTCCAATCACAACGCAAACGTTTCTACAGGCGCCTCGAACAGCTTTCAGTCAAATTCCCAGCGAGCGTTACCACCATTCTTCAATCAAGAAATGTGCAGATCTACAAGGCAATAGTTCGCTTCCTTCAAGACACAGAACTGAAGATTTGAAGCCTCCATTACTCTGTAAGAAGAAAATAACAAACAAAAATTAATGTATAATGCTGGCTAAATGGTCTCAGACCAAAGGCCAAATAAATAAATTAAAAAAAAAAAAAAAAATACAAGCGTTCATCTAATTTTACAAGGGCTTTTTTCCCTTTCTTCGCTTCTAGATTCAGTTTCATACTCATGTATATACAAGCAAAATATTCTACTTCATTCTTCAAACAAAGTGTTATTTCTCTGAACTCGCAGTTTGACAGGCCGAGAAGGTTACCGTTTCAGTTGTTTCAACCATCACAGCGTTCGCAATGCGATGTATTCCACAGTAGCCAACCAACATTTTAGTAGGAATTTCTCCAGTCATGATTCTAAGTAATAATCAAAGAACTGAGATCATTAAGAATTTTCAAAGCCTTGCAAATATATTTCGACCTAGCCGCCCATAGTTTTCAGGAAGCATCATAATGTACAGCCTACTTTCTTCGTTTTCACGGTACTCATAAGTTAGCTTACTCTCTTACAATTTTTCTCCACAGACATTTTTTTCATGTGGAAGTAGCACCCATTTGCAAGGATGGGAAAACTTCTCTAATTCTTATTTTGGTTTGAAACTGCTTTTCCAAGGCAGGAATTAACACGTTCCGAATGGTAAATATTTTTTTCCGTTATCTTTTTATACACGAAGGGCGATCAAATGTAAACGAGACTTTTGAAACAGCTGCGGGATATTTTACAATCCATAATATAACAACAGCGCACTGTTTAAATGAGTTTATTGGCGCGACAAATGCTGCACTTTTGTTTCCACAGTCTTTTGTTTACTTATTATAACGATGAGTAAACATCAGGTTCATATGTCCGTTTCGCAAAGCGTAATTATATTTTCTTGTACATAAAGGTGTTAAACCAGTAGAAATTTTGCGCAGATTACGTTCACAGATCTGCAGTGATAGACTTTCGAAGCTACAAGTGCACGAATAACGTAAGCTCTTGTCTATAGTTCGGAACTTCAGTCATGCACGTTGTCCAAGAACGAGTATCAAGCCGACACAGTTTGCAAATTCAAGGCCACAGAGTCGCATCAATAACTGTTCGTAAAATCAGTGTATCAACTGTGGTAATATGTTTGAAGTGTGCATAACAGTTATTACATTTACGCAAAATCACTTCAAGGAGAGTTTCTCAGAAGCTTTTGGAGCCCTTTATATCAGCAGGAGACTCATGTTTGATTCGAACTCTCAAATCTTTTTTGACGGGTTGCCATGCAACATACACTTATATTTACAATTTTACATTTCATAAACATTAACATGTGTACATGTACAAACATAAAGGCAAAATATCTTGTTCCTCTCGGTTTTACCGACTGATTATCCTGCCTGTCATCGTCACCACTGACTGAATTTGCTTATGTTTCTGGCGACAAAATCATACTTCTAGGTTCTTCGAAGCTAGAAGGGTTGCTACGTCAATTTTCTGTATGAACGACCAATCACAGACGCTGCATTCCACTGTGATATATGGGGCAGTGTTAAGCAGGCCTAGATGCGCAGAAGATGGAATAGATACGCAGCGTCCTGTTTCTGTACAATAAGGCTCGGCCAAACATTGCTACGGTCACGCAGACGAAATTGGAAGAGCTACACTGGACATCTATGGATCCCCCCCCCCTCCCGAGTCCAGATCTATCACCACGTGTTTATAATTTGTATGAAACCCTAAAAAAAAAAATATGGTTGGAAAGATATCTTTCAACGACGAAGACGTACAATACTCCCTGAACAATTGGCAACGTGCAAGTGCAACAAATATTTTCGAAGAAGGAGCTAAAAAACTGCCAGTACGATAGAAATTTTTTTTATTTAGTTGTTTCGTCGGTAAGTAGCTTAATATTACCGAGCGTGGTGGGTGAACGGTTAACGTTCTGGCGTCGCATTCGTGAGGACGCGGGTTCGAATCCCCGTCCGGGCATCCAGATTTGGGTTTTCCATGGTTTCCCCAAATCACTCCAGGAGAATGCCTGGATGCTTCCATTAAAAAGGCCATGGCGGAATTCCTTCCCGTTCCTTATCCCCAGTCCCATCCCGCCTCTATGACCTTAGCCGTCGACGAGGCGAGGCGTAAAAAAAAGAAAAAGTTTTATTTGAGTGGAGATGGTTTTACATTCGAGAAATGATTTATGAAAATAATCATTTAAGCATAGCTCCACGTTCTGGGCATCAATTGAATTGTTACTTGCTGCCTGATTAAATAAATGTAATGAATCATTTCCTCGACATTGATTGTGATTGCTAAGAATTAATTTTCGTGTTAATTTGGGCGCCAGTGTGTGTATCTGTATGCACATGAGTCTGTACATATAAGAAATAATATTTTATTTTATTAAAATAATTTGATATGGAGAGACTGGGGAACACTTTAATATACGAACTGAAACCCACAAATTTATAAATCGTTATGAATATGTTTATTTGAAGTTTAGTTAAATCAATGATTATTGAAGTATGTTAAAACTAATTCACAGTAGCATAGAAAAACGTATTCGAAGTTAATAGTTACAAAGAAATCAGTAATTCATAATGGTTAAGCTCAGTGGAGTGCATGGAGTTTCTCAGTGTGTTTGGTGAGTCACGTTTAGACGCTGCTGTACTATAAACGCTTCTGACTAACTGTGGCAGAAATTTCGTTGATTAATGTGCCCTGATGATAGCTGCGTGTTGGTCGTGGAAAACTGGACCTCTACCGTTGCGTGAAAGGTGGTGCGGCACGCATCATAGGGGTGTACGACACCATGCCGGTATCTCTTCGTTTATATACTGTATATCAGAAGCGTTATCTACCACTCTGATAATTTTTATTCATTATTCTTGTCATTAAATTGTCCTCAGCATTCATATAACAATATATGTTATCACTGAGAAGTGAAGAAGCTGTAGCTTTATGATTCCTTAGCATGCCAACCTTTATGGCTCGCCATGGCAGGAAAGAGAATACTAGAGAAATAAGGTGCCACACTGTTGCATATATAAATTTTTTCTTCCCTCGTGCCATTCGTAATTGGAACGCTCCGAGTAAAACACAGTCTATTACACACAATTTTGTGAATTTTCAGAGTATATATGTACCAGTAGATGCCAAATATTTGTGTCCTATGTACTTTGCGGTTGGTGATTATGTAATCAGTGGTGCTAGTTCATACTATAGATTTTCTAACCTCTACTTAGTCTGCGTTTTATGATTGTGGAAAGTATGGCTAACTCTTAAGTTCATTAATTGCACAGAATTCAATTAGCCACTCTCCGATGTCGTATTTGGTGCCTTCATTAAGCCGTTACTTCATTCTTGAGGTACTATGTAATAATATCAAGATGGCGCGTAATTATTGTTTGTACCTCCTTATTTGTTCTGTTTACCATCTCTGCCATATCTTCGTTTTCGTGCTAGGGCTTGCTACCGCCAGGAACACGGCTACCACACTGATTACCCTCTTTGCTTTGGTCTTAGTTTATAGAACCATTTCTGAAATGTGATTACACTCTTCAACGCAGTTTTTATATTTGCATTGACTATGAGACATTTCCCTCGTTTTTCTTTCCGTGTGTGGCAATATAACTGTGTATTCATTAATCCTTCTTCTTTGTTTCGACTCTTGCACAAATTTCAGTTCCATGTATTTTTATAATTCTGTTATCGGTTCATGTTTGCCCTTGTTGCACCATCTTATTATTCTGTCTTCCAGTTATAAAAGTGGAAAAATTATTTCAAACTAGCAGTTGACCGAAACTTTGTATGCGTGGATACACACTACTCTCTTAAATTTTCGATGCAGCTTATACACAGATATCGCGATAAACATTTCGGCTGCAAAAGGAAGGAAGTAATAAAGGAAGGCCGAAAAATGGTTAGAGGAAAGGAATGAGGTAGGGTATACGGACCTAGCTTGGTAGATCGGTAGGTAAAGTAGGTACTATAGGAAGGTAGGTAGGTAGGTGCAGGAACTACTTGAAGGAAGTAGGTAGGACGGTATAGTGACTAGTGTAGGGAGGCAGGTGCAGTAAGTACAGTAGGGTGGTCCGTAGGTAGGTACTGTAGGGAGGTATGTAGATAGGTACAGTAATTATTTCGGGGCGGTAGGAAAGTAGGTACAGTAGGTGCTGAATGGTAAATCAGGTAGTGTAGGGAGATGGGTAGGTAGGTATGTACTATAGGTACTATGGGGAGGTAGGTAGGTAGGTACAGAAACTAATGAAGGGATATAGGTAGGTACAACAGATACGGTTTGGTGGTAGGTAGGCAGGTAGATTTGATACGGTAGGGAGATAGGTATGTAGAAACAGTAAAGAGGTAGGGAGATAGGTAGGTAGGTACAGTAGGTGCGGTAGGAAGGTAGGTAGTTAGGTAGGTATAGTAGGTAAGGAGGTATGTACAGTAGGAAGGTAGGTGGTTATGTTCGATAGCTAGGAAGATACCGTAGGTACAGTAAGTAGGTAGGAAGTTAGGTTCATACGTATAGTTGTCAAGCAGGTAGGTAGGTGTTAGGTAGGTAGGTATAGTAGTTAGATATGTTCGCAGAGTAGGTACTGTATTTTTAAATAAATGGGATAGGAACAATAACAGGAAAAACACTATTATATAGAACATCATACTTGAACGTTTGATATAAATGTAAAATAGCAGACGTAGCTTACTGTATAATAGAGAAGCGACACCTTTAGATGAGTGTTTTAAATCGCCGTTCACTAATAACACTTCATTTTTGACAGGTAAACTTAGGGAAACAATAAGATTAAAGAATGACTTAAATTACTAGCATGAAGTAGTAAGGAAGCTGTGACGAAAAATATGAGACCCCCTCTGATGGGTGAGCAGGTAAAACTCTGGCGTGGCATCGTCTGGGCATCCAGATTTCGGTTCACCACTTTTTCCCGAAATAACTTCAGCCGAAAGCTGGTATAGTTTCTTCAAAAGGCCATGGCAGAATTCCTTCCCGTTCCTTGCCCCCTGTCCTTTCCCGCCTATAATGACCTAGACGTTTAAGAAACGTAAAGCCAAAAAAACCTGAACCATGTTTAGCTGATAACTTCTACGGATTCAGACAAGGTAATAATTTTGTCTGGTATGAAGCCTGTAACTATATTTCTTTCAACACGTTTAGAATGTAGCGGAGGTGGATATTGTTTCCCTGTAGATGGGCAATTTCATGCTGATAGACTGTGGAATTGTTGCTTGAAGACTGTGGTGTGCACCAAATTGATTGTTTCTCACTACCGTGAAACCTCATTCCTATTAGCTGAGCTGTCATACATGGACGTGTTAACTGATTTTTATTCATATGCACCGTTTCCAGGTCTAAAAGTTTTAAATTTCTAATATGGATATAACGGATGGTTTGTTGCACAGATTTTCTTTTCCTTTCGCTTGGAGTGATTTGGATAAATCATAGAAACCTAAAATCTGGATGGGCGGATGAGGATTCGAACCCGCGTCCTCCTGAATGCGAGGCCAGAGATGGTTCAGGTCACCCGTTTCAATTCATGATAGCGGATACAAGGTATTAACGAACAACAGTGGGACGTGCCCCTGCGTATAAAGCACAACATCCGTTTTCATAAAATTAAATTGTTTTCTAAACGAACTTCAGGTAGTAGCCAAATAGATTAAAAGTTTCTTTAAACTGTTTCCAAGATTTAAAACGAACAACAACGAGTGGAATTACATGTGGTTTATTTTTCGTCCTCCTCCTTTTATATGTAGACATTTCAAATTACATCGTTACGTATTGAGCAGCGAAATGGCTGATTCTCTGTAGAAGATCTCGATATAGTAATATTAAATAATGACTCTCCGACAATGAGCCGATTCACTTTCAAACAACTCTCTGCGGTTGATGGCATCACTAAGTTTCTACAGAATAGCTAAATGGGAATTTGATAAGCATTTAGTTAGTTCTGATCATTTACCAATATGTATATATACAAGAGCTGAAACAAGTTAGCATAATAGATTCTTCTCTAGCAATTCTTGGGAAATCCATAACTTATATTGGTCGGCATATAGCTCTGATGTCTCAGATAAATTTTATACTCAGGATCCTAACTTGTCCTTGGAGGTAACTTACGCTTTCTTGATCCCAGCTGTTAATAGGACCGCTTAGGTGTTGAATCCACGTTATTTGATAGCAGCATTTCAGCGAAAGTGGTGGGTAAACTCAGATTGGCCATTAGTAGATACTGGCGGGCTGCAAACTGTTGAAATTTTGTTAGAATTCAAACGAGAGGACGCAAAGGAATAAAATTTCTTAAAGCGAAGGAATCGACAACATATTATACTAGCCAGAATGGTTCTGTTTAATTGGACGACTTCGTTGAGATGATGGCGCCATGACTGCATCTGCATATCCCTTGTAAGCCTCCTCAAGTAGAAGCACCTGAACAGTCCACCATTCAACAGATTTGAGATCGCTCACAGCTATCCAAAATACGTCCAACTAAAAGACAGTATTCGTTACCCAATACCCTGAAATCTTTCGAATACACTAGTTTTACTGCATAGTATTTCTCAACCTAACATATACTAAGAAGATTTGTGATTTCTAGTTTTACAACTAGGAAAACATCTTATGAATCAGGCATCTTAACAGTCCAATCATAAAATCATCGTGTGTGGCAAAGATCCTGGAAACATTAAGCATTAATTTGGGAGGTGGGAACAGGCCTACTTCGTCCGTCTCAATTGGTTACCATAAAATAAAAGAACAATGGATGATCTAATAACTTTGCAAACAGATACTTTCTCCGTCTTCATAAAGGAAAACTTAAATGCAACTTTGTTTTAGGTTATGATAGAATTCAAATTACTGTTCTATTCTGAAAATGAGAACAGGGCTGCTGGAGAATTTCATGTATTTTTTTTTTTTATCAGAACTTTCCTCTTCAAAAGGACATTCTTTATACTGTACAAAGAGCAAGTTATAGGGTTAAGAACATTTATAATGAAGTTCCCCAAAGCGTCGTACTCAACAGTTTGCTGTCTACCTGTTACACATGGAATTCTGAAAGTCATTCACATAAGCACTCGAATTCTCCACTGCGCAGATACCTGTGTATACTCTTCGACTGCCTTATATACAAAATATTAAACTGTTTATCCGTGACCACGACAAAAATAGACTGATGGTTTAATGCAATTAAACTTAGAATTCTTGAAGTAATATCTGGAATGGCCAATTTAACTATTTTTTTAACTGCTTTACGTCTCTCAACAGCGAGGTCTTTAGAGACGGGAAGGAATGGGAAGGAATTAAGCAATGGCCTTTTAAAGGAAGCATACCGGCATTTGCCTGGAGTGATTTGGGAAACCATGGAAAACCCAAATCTGGATGCCCGGACGGGGATTCGAACCGCCATCCTCCCGAATGCGAGGCCAGAACGCTATCCGTTACACCACCACGCTCGGTTTAGCTATGAATCACATTCTGAAGTCACTTTATTCATATCCGTTGTCTAATCCACAAATTTATCCACGTCCGTCCTTTGTTTTCAGGAACACAGAAAAATAGATGAACCTTACATATTTCCGGTACTCTAATCTAATTAGTATCCAGATATTAGTTTCACATCCGTCCACAGCACTCGGCGTTTGGCTATGATATCTTCTTTCATTTTAAATGTTTTTCTTTTTATACGAGCACTTTAAATCATTCCGCGTTCAGCGGCGGTCAGACGCGGACGTGCTGTCAGCAACTTCCGTTAACGCCGCAGCTATTATAACAGTGTTAGTGTGAAGTTTGTGTGTGAGCTATTGAAAACCCATCAACGCAGCCGCATTTAGGCGATTCTGCAGTAAAAGGTAAGAGATGGCTTCCACCGCCATAACAAGAAAAAACACAGTGAAATTCACATTCGATCGAGCATACGTAAGACCATCGGCCTATGAAATACATGAGTGGTTGTTTGATAAAGTAAAGCTAATTGACGAAGAAATACTGGGAATACAACTAGACTCGTTCCAGAACTGCGTTTTTGTTAAAATGATAAGCGAGGAACATTGTGTTAGTGTAATTGAATCAAATACCGGGAACCTAAAATTCCATCATGCCGATGGAAACGTAAGCAATGTTCAAGTAACGAACGCAGGAATGGGAAAAAGACAGATAAGAGTGTTAAATCTGCCCTTTGAAATATCTAATGAAGCCATTCTACAAGCAATAAAACCGTTCGGCAACGTGGAAGAGATCGTAGAAGACAAATGGGGAGGCAATATCAGGTTTAAGAAAGCAAATGGAGTGCGGCTAGTAAAAATGGAGATAACGAAACACATACCATCATACATCAATGTATGCGGTTTCAGAGCACTGGTTGTATACGACGGCCAGCCCAGAACTTGCGCTCTATGCAATTCAATACAACATATCAGAGCAAACTGCCCCCGCATACAACCTACAGTACTACCGCTAACCTACCTCAGACGAACAGGAACACCGAAACAAGATGAACAAGATGAAGAAATGCCACTGGAAGATCAGCAGCAGTTTCCACCACTGACGATAACGGACAGTGGGAACACGGAGACGAAAACAAGAAGAGAAACGAGGGAACAACAAAATGACGACATAAGGAACACTGAAGAAACAAGGTGCGACGAGGTATCCAAAACCATGAACACAAAAGCGAAAAACTTACCAAGAAAACAAGAAGGAGACTTGATAGAAAAGACAATAACAAACATGGAAGAGACAAAACAGAAGAGAAATGTTGAATCGTTGAAAAATACGGCAGAAACCGACGATAACAGGGAGTCGGCCGACGAGAAGGACGAAACGACGACAGCAGAAGAAACCGAGTGGACGAAACCAGCGAAGCCCAAACCCAGTAAGAAACGTCGTGCAAGAAAACAACCAGAGACGAAAAGTAAACAAACTAGGGAAACATCCACTGAAAGAGAAAATACAGACGATGCTAAAGGCACTGGTAAAAAGCTCAAAAAGCAACAAATCGGGAAGAGCCGGCCAACATTTAATGCAGAGTTAAATCCAAACTCAGTCAGACACCGAGAAACAGGTACGGAGACAGAAGGTATGTCCTTTAGTTGGGCAGACAACGATCATAACGAAGACATAGAGGATGTCAGGCAGACTTCCTGAACATAAATCGCAGCGACGAACTCACAAGGAAACAAACACCTGGAGACCGTAAACAGGAAACTTAACGGTATAGAACAGACTTGACGTATGGAACAGCTGCTGTCGGACACTAATGGATTGGCGGACAACCAAGGCCAAGCACCATCACAATGAATCAAGTCTTGACACTAACAACGATTAACATCAATCGCATAACAGCTAAAACAAAGTTTTATGCCTTGCAACAATTTCTTATCCAAAATCAAATAGACGTCGCACTCATGCAAGAAGTGATAATCAGGGAGTTTGAACTCTTCGGTTACGAAACCATAACCAATTTAGACTCCCACTGCAAAACCGGAACTGCAATAATAATCAAGGAAGGACTGTCCTACACAAACCCGGAAATTTTAACATCCGGAAGGGGTATAGCAGTATACATCAAGGACATATGCATCGTCAATTTATATGCACCCTCAGGCACTAATAAAAAACAGGAGAGAGCGGAATTCTTCAAAAGTGATATACCTTACTTATTACGCAAGAAACCGACCAGACTTGTAATTGGCGGTGACTTTAACTGCGTAATTGACCGAAGCGACCAAAGACCAAACCCTAACATCTGTCAAGAATTAGCAAAAATGGTCGAAGGATTAGGCCTCAAGGACACGTTTCGGGCATTGCACGGAAACCAAACTAGTCACACACACATGACCCCGACATCAAAAAGCAGACTTGATAGAATTTACGTATCTAACACTCTAGACCCAGCAGTTAGTAGCGATGAAATAGTACCCTTAAGCTTCTCCGATCACTGTGCGTACATATGCAGAATTAAGTGCGACCCAATTAATATTCAGAGAGGTAAAGGATATTGGAAGATGAACGTTTCGCTTCTTCGCGATGCTGAATGTAAGGAAAGCGTCATCACCACCTGGTTTTCAAGTGTCAGAAACTGCCACAAGTATAGCTCAAATTTAAGCTGGTGGATAACCCATGCGAAACCAAGAATAAGAAAAGCTATTATCGCCTACTCACACGTAAAACATCACTGGACAAACAATACCATGGAATTTTACTACAGATGTCTGAAGGACCTGTACAAAAAAGACGTGCACACCATCCACGACCACGTACTGATTAAAAAGTATAAAGCCAAAATTAACAAATACCAAGCATCAAGAATGGAATCCCTTTTAGTCAACACCGATAGCGTGGACTTAGTAGAGAAAGAGAAGGCATCGCTATACCATCTGATTAGGGCGACAAAAAGAAGAAACTCCCAGTACTTATCAAACATAACTGCGGAAGATGGAGTCAGAACAACCAACCAAAAGGAAATTCCCGCAATGATCTGGAACCATTTTTCATCCTTTTACAGAGCCTCCACCACAACCGGAGATAACAGGGACTCCACCCTAAACCACATAAATGAATACATGGACGACAACGAGCGAAGAGAGATTACCAGAGACATCACACTAGAAGAAGCAGAGTTGTCCCTCATGGCTGGGAAAACTAGAAAATCTCCCGGTAAAGACGGTCTTCCCCTGGAATTTTATAGAGCTTTCTGGAACATCATATCCCACAAGATGGTCGATATATTCAATGAAATATGGCAGATTGAACGATTGCCTGAAGCCTTCACGGAAGGCATAATAATTCTCATCCCAAAAACACCACACACGAAGAATATCAGAAAGTTAAGACCCATAACGCTACTGAACTCCGACTTCAAGATTTTGACTCGTATCCTGAAACGAAGAATAACACCATTACTCACCAAAATTCTTGGCCCGTACCAAGCGGGTCCGATCCCTAATCGCGGGATCCAACATGCAATCTTGGAACATAGAGATATCATCTCCTTGGCAGACAACCTGAAGCTAAAAGCGGGAATTCTCTTCCTAGATTTCGACAAAGCATACGATCGTGTCGAACACCAGTTCTTATACAATACCATGAGGAGAATGGGCATGGGAACAAGCTTCGTATCAGTAATCAAGAAACTAACCAACGGTGCTACCACAAGTGTATTAGTAAACGGATTCATCTCAAAAAACTTTCGTATGGGCCGAGGGCTGAGACAAGGCTGCCCCCTCTCAATGGTCTTGTTCGCCATATACACGGAACCCTTACTACGGAGCATCCACTCCTTGACAAAGGGTATAACGTTCCAAGGTAGAAGATACACTACAAGAGCTTATGCAGACGATATTGGGTTCTACGTAACCGACAATGACGACCTAGTAACAATTAATAACCAGATAAAGATTTATGGCCCTGAAAGTGGCGCCACAGTCAACATGGACAAATCAGGCATACTTTACATTGGATCAGGACCTCAAAATCTTGTAAATACTTATGGATTCAAACAAATGAGCAAACACAAGGCCTTAGGTGTGTGGCTAGAAACCAATCCACTCAAAATGAGTGTAATCAATTGGCGAGAAGTGTTAAACAGCACAAGGGCCATTCTGCAACTGCACAAAACCAGACGGATCAACAAAATACAGAAAGCAAATTTAATAAATCTGGCGGTCCTTGGCAAATTAAACTATGTTGCCCAAGTGCTCCCTGCACCGAAAGGGATAATACAAAGCGTTCAGAGGGCAGTAGCCTGGTTCTTGAGCCAAGGTGACATATTCAAAGTCAACTTCCAGACGCTAACCCTGCCAAAAGCAAGAGGAGGTTTAGGTTTAATGGATGCAAGAACCAAAGCAAATGCGATCTTCATACAGGCAATGAGGAAAGTATCTGAAAACAAGGAAACCATAACGGCACAATTATTGGAACATTACAAACCGGTGAGTACAACGGCACCGGTAGGGATTGCCCATATCAATAATTCCCTTTACCATTTCAGGCTGTACTTCATCGAAAGCAGCTATATCATGGAGACAAGAAAGAACAACTTTCCCAAGACAACAAAAGAGATTTACGCATGTATGATGGCCCATAAACGGGGAAATATAATAGAAACTAAATACCCGGAAATCAACTGGAAAAACGTGTGGGCAAACATTTTCAACAAAACAATTCCGTCCGAGACTCAAGCTCTTTGGTACAAAGTAGCCAACGAGACCCTGGCCACCAATGAGAAGCTACATCGTATTCACCTCAAGCCAACAGATAGATGTGACACTTGCGGCAACACAGATACGCTAGTACACCGAATCTCTTGCGGAAGAGCGCAAACAATCTGGACGTGGACAAAACATTTAGTGGCACGCATGATGCAAAAACCGCCCAGGAAAATACTCACCAATATCCTAACAAAGCCGGATTTCAAGATTATACCTATAGAGAAACATAACAGTCTAATATGGATTTTAGGACACGCAATGCAGGATATACTGCAGAAGACATCCCAGAACTTAGAAGAGTATTTATCAACCTTGAAAATTAAAGTTTGGAGTTTAAAGAAAACGACGAAATACAAAACAAAATTTGGAAGCTATCTGGACGAAATAGCAAAAATAAAAAGACCATCAAATTAAAAAGTAAAAAATTTCAGAACTTGAGACTTCTGGCAAATAATAATAATAATAATAAAAAATAAAAAAAAATAAAAAATAAATAAAAAAATAAAAAAAAATAAAAATAAAAAAAATTAACCAATAATGTGACGGCTAAATAAGAACGTTGGATACGTGAAAATTTTAATTTTTGTTTTTTCAGACAATGGCGTGCGAGGAAATGCCAAAGTCCATTGTCTTCTTCTTTGATCACTTAACAACACATCAGGAGAAGATTAAAAATTAAAAAAAAAAAGACGGTAACGGCAAACCCAAAGCCTGGGAAACAGGAAAATATTTAAGTTATAAATATAAATGGCGGAGAAGCCAAGCCGAAGAAGGCAGTAATGGAGAGCGAAAGGACGGCTGTAAGGGGTGGAGGAGGCCGATAAAAAAAAAAAAAAAAAAAAAAAAAAAAAAAAAAAAAAAAAAAAAAAAAAAAAAATCCACTATATTTCAAGTGTTAGTGAAAAAATAGTTTACTTGATATGATACCTGTGTATGGTTTGGCATAATTTTAATTTCTTCAACCGAACAGAAAATTTATGTGCTGTGAAATCACTTTAGCGAATGTAAATGAAATCCACCATCTTAACGGAACATAAAATATCGGTTTTATCATTCATAAATGACAATAGGAAATTGTTCCTCTTTATTTACGAATGCTACGGTAATTCAAATTGCTTATATCCTAAGAACATTTCATATCTGAAATATAATATTAATTCCGTGTGATCGTAATGACCTGGTGACAAGATTTCTATTTGCTGCGCATTCCGCCCCTGTCGTAGCCACCTTAACCTAACCCGTCAGTCCTACCGAGCACATGGGACCTACAGTTTAATGTGGAATCCAAACCACGGAAGCGTTCTGGCGTACTTCACATTACAAAGCAAGCTGTGCCAAAGTTGAAAGTCGGGTTAACAGCCTGTGAAAATCTCCAAGGAGACAGTAATTCTAACCGGGAGCCTTTCGATCAGCAGACACCTTAGCCTCCGAGACAACAGACCGCTCTTTACGTATATCTGATGAAGTAAGTAGGTAATTTTCTTTCCGACATATATTTTAACTTTGTCCATTTTCAATCCCTTGTGTTCTGTGTTAATTCCTTTACATAATTACATCCAGTTACACAAATGTATTATTATTATTTTCTTTTGGCTTTACGCCTTGTCGTCGTCGAGGTCATTAGAGGCGGAGAACTACTGGGTGACAGGAACGGGAAGGAATTCGGTTATGGTTTTTTTGAAAGAGCCATACTGGCATTCACTTGGAGTGATTTAAGGAAACCATGGAGAACCCAAATCTGGATGGCCGGACGGAGATTCAAACCCACGTCATCCCGAATGCGAGGCTAGAGCATTACCGCTCAACCACCACGCACGGTAAATGTATTTTGTTGAGTGATTTTTATATACGTTGCTTACATTTTTCATACAACTCTAACAGCCTTTATCCTCTTTATTACTTTGCCTACATCTGATTTTTCATACAACTCTAACAGGCTTTATCCTCTTTATTACTTTGCCCATATCTGAATTCGTAGATTTTTTTCCGAACACTCGTCATTATTTAGTTTTTCCTCTACTTAAATCCTTAAATTTAGCTACACTTGCCACATTTCTCACTGTTTCATCATTATCTTCTTGAGAAGCAAGCATGTTGTGTGCGTATTCTGTTGTTTTTATCCGTTTGGCCTTATTAAACTACAGGGCATCAGATAGGCTTCATACACCAAGGCCACTCTGTATCTGTGAATCATGTGTTGTTGGAGCTCAGATACGGTTGAATATGGACTCGCCGAGGAAGTGCTCCTTTATTACGTGTGGGGTCATGGGTTAAACCGACAAGTTTTTTCTGCGCAAAGCTTCCCAGTTCATCCGTGTACTATCAGCGTTTTGTGATCAGCGCAATACTTTTTACCTGAATACGTCTTCCAAGTTCGGTATTGTGAGACATCACAAAATTACAAGCGACTGTCCATTTTGAAATGACTAGTACTAAAAGAATACGCAACAAAAATCAACGGAAATGAACGGCGTTCGAATGAGAAATGTTGAAAGGAACAAGTATATAAGCCAAAATTTCTTCTGACTCCGTGTGGGAGGTGGAAAATGTGCGCAATTGATCAGGTAACGAAATTACGAAAAAGTGCACGCCTAGGAACCTTAGAGAGCAGAGCCTGCTCGTATACTATAAGACCATTTTCCAAATCGATAAAAGTCAAATTAGAAAGATTGTGATAATTTAAAAGTGAAAATATCAAAGTACAAAGTAAGTAAATGGAAGCGGAACAAGAAAAATTCCAGAGGAATTGAATCAAACTGCCTTGGAAATGCGGAGAGGCTTCGTCTTTAGCTGTTGAGCAAGTAAGCTGAACGTTAGAAAGTCATGCGGAGCCACATAGTTGGTCCAGACGTTGATGATTGTCAAATCTCTAGACGCCGAATGCCTTAAAGAGTATATCCCGCTCGTTTAACAAAATAATATTGTTTCGTGTGAAATGCAACACTGCGAACAATTTAGGACCATTTTAATATCGATAAAAGTTAATTTCGAAAAATTGTGACACTTTGAAAGTGGAAATGTCAAAATACATGGTACTATAGTGGAAGCAGAACCAGCGAAATGGAAATGTGGTGAGGTGATCAATAAAGCCGAGCGAGAGAGAGCCATGAGAGGACATGATCTCGGCGGGACCATCGGTGCTGGGAAAGGAGTTAAGGCAAAATTTCCTCCTATGGACGTGAGCTGCCCAGAGGAACACAGCGATACCAAAGTCGATTAGCCTCGGCTTTTTTTTACTTCTGTAAATCTATCTGAAACACGTGTTATAGCAAGTTCTGATGGCAGCGTAGCCGTTGGGGTGTCCGGACAAAACCGCGAAGTGACAAAACCGGGAGGATGAAAAAGCGGGGTCAAAACCGCGAACGGACAAATCCGCGCACAGACAAAATCGCGAATAATAGCGATAATAGATGGCACTACTGGTCAATGAATTGGCACTTTTGATCGAATGAATGGTATTGGTCGATACACTTTAGTTACCGTGCATTCTGTTGTGGTCAGTTAACCGAAGAGGTTGTGTCGGAATAATGGCTCTCGTGTTTGTAAAAAATAATAAAGGGAGAAATCACCTCTTTCACAAAGGATATAATTTTAGAGAAGAAAAGAAAGAAGTAAATCGCGACTGTCTTCCGAAATATTGGAGATGCACCTGTTATGATAGTACAAGATGCCGAGCAAGAGTTACGTTGCAAAGTCAATCAAACGTTATAGAAACAAATGAGTTACACAATCATTCTGCAAAACCAGCGAAATGAAAAGCAAGAGAGGTTAGACATGAAATGCTGAAAAAGGCTAGAACCACATTAGAGGCACCCCAGACTGTTCTTGCATCATTATTTGCAGGAATGCCCGAAGAAGTTTCCACTGATTCACTTGCGAGAGAAATCAGAAGAGACAAAAACCTGGAAGAGCACTACCGAATCCTTTATCAAGAGCAGAACTTAAAATTCCTGAAGAATATACAAAATAAATCGGTGAAAATTTCAATTTAGTTAGTGATTATGATTCTAGGGATACACAGAAATTTCTCTCTGGTATAGTGCATAATTTCGATTGTTAGATAGTGTGCTTGTGTATTTTGTTACAATTTATATTAACTTATTAATGGTTTATTTATATATATATATTATATAATCCATGTATATTGTATTTTCCATAATGTTCATGTTTTTGTGCAATTTTGATTTTTCTAATAAAAAAATAATTGGGTGTTATGTAGATCATCTCCTCGTGGTGCACCCTGGGTAACGCTTAGAATCTACGACCTCTTGCGGTTTTTTGTATTCGCGGTTTGGTCAGTTCGCGGTTTGAAGAATTAATCCAATATGTGAGAGGAATGAAAATCTAATAATCGTGTACGACTTGGATGCGATAGTGGGAGAAGATAAAGAGGGGAATACTGTAAGAAGGTTTGGTCTAGGAGAAAGAATTGAGCGAGGAAGCAGATTGTTAGAACTGTGTGGAAAATATAAAAAAGTCGTCGAGAACACACCATCTAAGAGTCATGCACGAAGGATATGTACCTGGAAACGTCCAGAAGATACAGATAGATATCAGCGAGATTATATCATGGTCAAACAGAGATTCTGGAATCAAGTTCTAGACTTACACAGGAGCTGACATAGACTATAATCACAATCTGAGTTATGAAGTGCTTGCTTAAATTCAATACAATAAAGAAGCAATACAAGCAGACCAGACTGGAAGTGAACAAACTGAAAAAATCTAACATGAGAAATTTTTTCTGAAAGAGCTTGACGACGGATGGAATGCATTGAAGAGTGAAATAAACAAAGCTGTTAAAGAAACATTAGGATTTAGGAAACAAGCCGCCAGAAAACCATGGACCATACAAGAAATTTTGGAGTTGATGAATAAGAGAAGAAGGCACTATAATTCCCAGGATGAAGCATGAAGAGAGCAGTACAGACATTTTAGAAATCAAACAAACAGGAAATGCAAAAAAAGCAAAAGAAAAATGGCTGCTAGAAATGTGCGAACAAATAGAAAAGGAAATGTTCATAGGCAAAATAGAGGTGATTTAAAAGAAGATGAAACAAAATTTCGGAGAAATGAGGAAAAGATGTATTAACATTAAAGCTGCTGACGGGAAAACTTTTTTATTCTGAGAAGACAGAGCTAATAGATGGAAGGAATGCATTGAGAAACCGTATATTTGGGATGATTTAAACAAAAGTGTACTGGAAAAGAAGGGATTACTTAGGAGATCCTGTTTTAAGAACAGAATTTGACAGAACTTTGAAAGATCTGAAATCCAATAAGGCAGTTTGAGCTGATGAGATTCCTGCAGAGCTTCTGAAATACCTAGGAGAAGAAGGAATCCAAACTTTATTCAAATTGATAACAAACAGTTATGAAACAGGAGAGATTCCAACTGATTTTGATAAAAGTATCATTTTCATACTCCCGAAGAAAGCACAAGCCGACAAACGTGAGAATTATCGTACCATAATTCTAACATTACTTGCTTCAAAATTACCTATCAGTATAATACACACAAGAATAGAAAGGACAGTAGAAGAGATAGTACGTGAAAATCAGTTTGGCTTTAGGAAGAACCGCGATGCAAGAGAAGTATTTCTTGCTTTAAGATTAATACATAATGGGCAGATCAAGAAAAAGAAAGATACTTTTATGGCATTTGTTGATTTAAAAAAAAAATTGATAATGTTAAGCGGTATAAGATGTTCAAAATTTTAAAGAAGTCAGGTGTAATATATCGATATAGAAGAGTAGCCAGAACATCAAATGACCGTATGATGGAATGCAAAAGTCAATAAATTAGTAGAAGATAAAAGGAATATGTAGCAATATACAAGCATTTATTTGTATGTGTATAATGCTTATTTATCTTTATTTGCCGCCTTCTGATAATTATTTAATCTGAACGTGGATGGAGATAGAGGGGCACTCATGGGAATATACGTGAATTCACAGTGAACTGCACTGAATTACAGTTTCATTACACTATTACCAACGAATAACTTATTAATTTTGGAAGATAAATATTACTAGGCCTGAACTGTCTGAAAAGAAGAGATTATTAGATACGAAACTAACATGGAAGCCGCACTTCGAAGATGTCAGGCGCAGAGTTCTTCAATGACTGGGGCAACTTTATCTAGTGTTGAATTACAGTAGCACACTACCACCCAGATGCGGCCTCCAATTATATCAAGCACTGGTGCGCCCGATTATGGAATATGCATCCCCTGTATGGGGATATGCCGCAAAAACGCATATTGAGAAGCTGCAGAGAATGCAAAACAAGGCGCTGAAGAGAGCACTCCACCTGCCAATGAGATTCCCGACAGACATCCTCCACGAGACAGCGGGGATCCCGAGACTTCGGGATAGGTATAAAAAAATAGCAAGACATTTTTACCAAAAAACTGAGGAGAGCGACAACCACCTTATTCGCTTTCTAGCACAGTATGACATACACGAGGGTCCACATAGACGACCACTCCAGCTGCTGACAGAAGAAAACTAGTGAGAAAACCACAAATACAGTGCGAAACGGATGCACTTACAATGTTAAATTAAATTAAATTAAATTAAAAAAAATAATAAAAATATAAAAATAATAAAATATAAAAATTAAAAAAATGCTCAACAGAAATGAAAAATATAAAGGTAAAACAAGTACTTACACGGAAACAGCAAATAAAAGAAGGCAATGCCAAGACGGCAAGTACTTCTGACAAGAATCCCTTAACCTAAGGGCTAAGGGAGATTGATAGAGCCTCTACTCCAACTAGCACTGGGAAGTACTCATGTTTCCATCCTCATTTCGGGTTTTCATACTCGTACATTCCCAAATCATGCGATTACCGGCGTGGTTACTTTCTCAAAGCCCACGACCACTTCCTTTCCGTTTCTGTGTCAACCGCGAGCGTTCTGGTGGTTCAGTTGGTTAAGACGCTTGACCGGGGAATAGATGGTCCCCGATTCGAATCCCGGCCTCGGCTGGACCTTTACGGCATGCATACCATTCAAAGCTTTGCTTTGTCATGTGAAGTACGCTAGGACGCTCCATGGTTCGGATTCCACGTAAAACTGTTGGTCCCCCATACCTGGTAGGATTACCAGGTTAGTTTAGGGTAGCCACTACAGAGGCGCATTCGCGGCAAATCGAAGCTCTGTTTCCCGGCCATACGCCTTTTTTTCCGTGTTAACGGTCTTTCTCTGACTCTAACGAAGCCACTATAGGGGGAAAAAAAATTAATACCACTGAAATTAAACGTCATTGGCATTACGTAAAATGAAACACAAGATGTTGTTCTTTTAATCTAATAGGTATACCCATTAAAAATACTTTATTTGATTGCTGTAATTTTTTATAAGATGACAAATAATTATTAAAAAAATTCCATAATAATTTTATAATATTTAGTTTTCCGTTGACGGATCGTGATTATTGTTCTTTCCTGTTGCTTCATTCTTCATGAATCCACAATTCATAGCAATTAATATTTATTAAACTAACTAATAACACAGAAAAATATGAATATACAATGCAACGGAAATATTTTATGGCTCGTCACCGTTGTTTGGAGTCTGATCGTCCATTAAATTATTTATTGCATATCATCTTTTATCTCTCGGTGACGTCACGATATCCGTTGCGTGCAAAACGTCTCCATTTATTGTGGCAAATTTTCATTTTACTACTGCGGATAAAGTAGTTTGGTTGCACACAAATTTAAGGAAATAAATACTTTTCTTTACTTGTATGAGAAAATACAACCGAAAACGCAGGAGAGAACCATGTCCGGCTATAGACTCGGTTGTTAGCGGCAAACTAAGAAACATGGAATTTCACGGAAATTTGTTAACCCTCACTCTCTGCAGAAAATTATAAGTTTTGCAAGACGTTTTGTTAATTTGTAAATGGGACTTATAATTAGAATAGAATATCGGAGAGGAAAGCGTACCTTCTGTATGAGACTGTATAATCTGAGCTTAACTTAACTTAGTCCACAACCCGAAGGTTGGTTGGATCCTCCCGAAGGAGGCATACTAAGCCATTGCGTCAGAGGTAGGACGGCCAGTTCCTTTCCTATGGGACATACAGTTTAACGTGGAATCCGAACCACGGAGCGTCCTGGCATAGTTCATATGATCAAACACAACTCTCAAAATTCCCTGAGCAACGTCAAGCTTATCGTAATATATAGCAGCGAGGAAGAATAAAACAAATATTTCATCTACAAGACCGTAAAGTTATACAAGATTCATCATAATAGCTTTTATTGGTGGTGAAAGACATAGCCTGACCAATTATAGTATTTTATGCAGTAACTGAACCAAAAGTTTTAATCTCAGAAATTTCTTTCTGCATTTGTACAAGAAACATAATCTTACTCTAGAGATATTAAATGTACGTTACTCAAATAGAAACAATTTCTGATTAATAATTTTATCACAATAGAGTGATTTTTTTTATCTGCAATGGAGCAATACTGCTTTCTGCCCGTGAACAGTGGCAATCTTTGTGGAAATTTGTTCTGTGTTATACTGTTAGTAATATGTATATGCTCGAGACAAAAACTGATGGACACCACGGCATTTGCGCAGATTGTCACGAGAATCTACTAAAAAATTGTGAAGGTATGGGCAGTACGCCAGTGGTAAGGTTCGGACAAGGATTCTTAATGCCCTCAACCAAAATCCGTTTCGTTTGCACAAAGAACGTGTGACATTTTTTATATTGAAATATCAGGATATGAGAATTTCCAATATTCCATACACAAGAAAAGCTAAATGGATTCAACCTGGAATAATGTATCGTATTTTCTAACTCTAGTCCTCTGACTTTTGCTGCTAATAATAAAATATACTTATATATTCCCTGGAGTTTATTATTACAAGTTATACCAACAGCATACTGCTAGTGTGGAAGTACAACTGGCCCAGCTTCAAACCCCGGAAGTTCTGATTATGGTTTCTGGTGGTTTTCCATAATCCTCTTGGCCAAGGATCGGTTAGAAACTTGATTAATTACAATTTTTAATTTGGCACTTCTACTCAGAAAACAAACAAAAATTGATTAGGAAGTGATATTTATATGTACGTACATTATTGCTGATAATTATGAACAAGCAAAAGCATTTGTAACGAAATTATTATAGAATGGTGTAAATTTGTAATATTGTGCTGAATGAAATTGTTTCTTTCTAAACAACCTTTCATCATACTGGACTTCTAACACAATAATTAACATTTCTCGTAAATGGTTATCAGTTAATAACGACCTGTATTGGGACGAGGTAACATTCTATAAATAAAAACACTGTATTTTTACAATTTTTCCATGTAAATATAATATTAACAATCCGCAGTTCGGGTTGTAAACACTTTACAGCACTCAGCTTAAATTGATCACGTGCGCAACAAGAGATGGCAAAGTGAAATCATTCCAGTATCTCTACGCAGTACACCATTAGGAAAAAATTATTTCTAATTAGTTGCAAACATTAGGGCAATACGATTCGGTACAAGATGCAAAAGTAAAAAGCTTATATAATCAAAGGGGACTTTAAAAAATTACTCAGCTCACGCATAAAAAAAATTACACCCGTTATTGTGCTTTCGCACGTTAAGACCCCATCACACTGAATCGTGGAGGTATAACGGGACCAGGATCAAGTCCTGGTCCCCGCGTACCGGTCATTTATTTTTTTTTTTTTTTTTCGGTTTCTCGCAATCCCAAAGGCGAACGTTTGGTCTGTCTCCAATATCCGCCTCATAATCTACACATTTCACAAACAAAAACATACTCATCACACACAGAACATAGTTATACGATTCACAGAGCGATGACAACACAACGTTTCTCCAGTAGTGTAAATCCTCCGGATTTTTCAAATCTATCTGGGGTATGGCATGTGTCTTCCCATTCTCACAGTTACAAACCGGACCCTGTGTGATACAATAAATAAAAGAATACTATTTACTCTGATTGGTAGTCACAGTGGTAGAGAAACGCTTCTATATTGATAATGTTGTCGAATACGATTAATGTCATGGCTTAACACAGTTCTTCGCCTCGTTTCTGGAGAATGATGACATAGATCTGAAGGCCGTTGTTCCATTGTGATATCTCTTATTGCCGGGAACGTTATACTCGTAAGCGTTGACCCAGTCGCATCCGAACAATGGGCTGTAAAACCTCTGCGCTATAACACTGCAGGAAGGTCAATGTCTTCCGGACGCTGACTTGTTCCTGTCAGATAGGCGTACTTCTAATCGTTTTTTCCCCTCCAAAGCGACACAGTTCAAATGTTCATTTTTCACCACTAACAAAGCAAATCAGATATCATCTGAATCTCTTTTTATCACTCTGAATTTGTTTTGTGAGGATTCCATTTTTTTAATCAACTTTCTCACCAATAATTTGTTAGCGTTAGAATTCGACATAGTTTGGCACAACACAAGAATCACATAACACTTTATTAAAATCATCTATGCATCAAGCTGAACTCGACTGGCAACCTTCCAAAAATGAGGTCATTGCACTGTTAGATCCGTTTTTTTTTTGTTTTTTTTTTTTTGTAACAGTTTAACGTCCCTTTTTAACAACGTGGTCTTTAGAGACGGGAAAGGATGGGGCCAAGGAATGGGAAGGAATTCGGCCATGGCCTTTTGAAGGAAGCATCCCGGCATTCGCCTGGAGTGATTTGGGGAAACCATGGAAAACCCAAATCTGGATGCCCGGACGGGGATTCGAACCGCCGTCCTCCCGAATGCGAGGCCAGAACGCTATCCGTTACACCACCACGCTCGGTTGTTAGATCCGGCTTTCCGGAATATTACCATAAATAAGTTCTTCTATAAAATTTAAATCTTAATGTTCTTAGTGCTTACCACGATAAGAAAACGAGACAGGTTCATTCTACCTTCTTTCGAATTCTATTTTTTAATATCTAGATCTTCTTCGATTTTCAACTATAAAATCCTTCCAGCATATTGAGCCAATCCATCGGTTTTTTTTTTCACTCTTCTTAGAGGGGACCACTTCGATTTACGGTATGAATTTTAACTTCACAAATCTAACTGTGGATGACCACACATCTAGGTTCAGCCCATTCATTGATTTTTATTCCCTGGGATACTTCTCCGACTCAGGTAATTCTCACATTCTTGGAACCTTCGTAGTTTTTCGACTTCCGTTTAGCGGAATTCGAGATCTTCTTAGTCACTCTGTCGTCGATGATTATGATGTCTCCGTAAAACAGCAAGCGTTTCTTTCTAATTGATGATGATTTTGTTTCAATCTTGTTGTGTAATCGTTGATTATATCTCAAACGTATTACCTACCCACCAATCTATGTGTCGTCTAAAATCTTTCTTCTGAAGTGGTTTTTTTGTACCCTGTAGTTTCATTGCCAAAAAGTTTCAGAGGCATATTTTCCTTCGGGTTTTGCAGCCGTGATATATTGTCTGAGCTTTGCTCCAATACATATTTTCTTCCTGCTGTAGTTCTTCGTCATCTGCTATGCGTGATATATTTTAAAAATTTGAACATTAAGTGCTCCTATTTTAGTCCATGACGCTAGGAACAACTCACCCATACATATTTTAACTTTTTTTTTTATGGGATGTGCGGAACTCCAACCTTCACCGTTTCCACGCTATCGGTCTCGGTATGCGGTATCTGAATAACTTGGCATAAAAAAATGTATTCCACGTTATAATCGATTCGTAAGGAGTAGGCAGCAGATAGTATTTACAGTACTTCCCGCAGAATATGTGCTTTTCTAAATAGCCAAATGTTTCAAATGTCAACTTTCTACTACATTCAGGGATTACTCAAAAAATTGCAGGGTACTTCTGCGAACACAATACAATGTTGTTAGTAAGTTAATATTGTCTTTTAGCTCGCCTTTGTTTATTGTGTTTTTCATTTTACTTATGGCCTCAAGCCACGTAGAGATCACTGGAGGAGAGAAAAAACTGGTGACAAGGAATGGTAAGGAATTTGTCCATGGCCTTTTGAAGGAAACATCCCGGAATTCGCATGAAGTGATTTGGGGAAACCATGGAAAACCCAAATCTTGATGAACGGACTGGGATTAGAACACGCGTCCTTCCCAATGTTGATATGTTTAAAGAGTAAGTGTGTTTATTGATTAGAGAAAGCAGGGGATATTCAATTAGTTCCCAACTTCTGTAATAGATGTAAAACGGCTTACAACTTTCAGCAGTTTCTATCTGTCACCCACATACACGTGAGGCATCTACCATATGAACTTATTGGTGACAAAATTTACTCATTTGTGGAATTTGGATTGACTTTTGTGTATTCCATTGGGATATCCCTGTCCTTACTCAGTGTAGTTTCCAGCTATAGTTGTTGCTTCGTATTGTATAACTGGAATCCGGTAAACCACGGTTTTAGAGTATGTTACGTTACGCTGTTCCATCTACCATCCTACGTATGTTATTTCATTTTGTTAGAATCTGTGGAGTTGTCAAGTTTTCAGCATTAAAGTCATATGTTAAACTGTTATCCTGGAAATAGTCAATCCAAGCTTATATTTGCTAAAATTATTTTTTGGAAGCATAATGTCCCTACGTCACTCTGTTCCTCAAACATCTGTTAATTTTCTATGCAAGTGCCATAATTTCTTTCTTAATATTACTACGACAGCAGCATTCATTTTTTAACTATTTTCGGCCTTCAGTAGCTTCATCCAGGATCCATAGTTCTTGGCCATTGTCTGTTATGCCTTACTTTTACAACGCGGTTGAAAACGACGACCGAGTGTGGTGGGTGAACGGTTAACGTTCTGGCCTCGCATTCGGGAGGACGCGGGTTCGAATTCCCGTCCGGGCATCCATATTTGGATTTTCCATGGTTTCCCCAGATCACTCAAGGCGAATGGCGGGATGCTTCCTTCTAAAAGGCGATGGCCAAATTCCTTTCCGTTCCTTGTCCCCAGTCCCATCACGCCTCTAATAACCTTAGCCGTCGACGAGGCGTAAAAAAAAAAAAAAAAAAAAAAAAAAAAAAAAAAAAAAAAAAAAAAATTGATGTTTACAACATTTCTTGTTGTGTTAACATGTTAAGCGGGGGCTTGACAATGGAAGCAGTGCAAGCTTCTGAAACGTCGCCAGACGGCTCAATTCTGACGCTGCTTGAAACCCGAGAAATTTCTTGTTGTGTTTTGACTTCTCCGTCACATTTGACCGTAAAACCAGCTGCATTTGTTGTATCGACGTTTCTAACACCTACTGTCCAATATTAATTAGGGCTTTACGGATCGTCAATTGGGAGGTCGTGGGGGCAAGGAAAGTATTATCAAGGAATGGATAAGAAACCGGTCTTACGATTTTGACGGAACCATCTCATCATTCGCTTGATGTGATTTCGTTTGGGTGGTAATTCATAGTGGGTCCTCTCGAACACCAGACCAGAATTTTACTGCTCATCCAGCAATTTCATTTTCCAGAATAAGTTTGTAAGTAGAGTAGACAGTGTCATTCCTAACGTTTCTTAAACTGTTTTGATATGCACTACTGTTCTGTTATAATATATTTTATTCATTGTTGGAAACAAAGAGATTTACTGAGGTGAAAAGTAAAATCTATCTTTTACGTATAAAAAGTTGAAACATACATTATACGTTAGTGATTTCATCAGTTACTATCACTAAATTCCAGCTGTTAACATGTGAGCTATTTTCCTTAAGCGAATATCCATGCTCTATTGCTTTCGATTTAATAAGGTCTGCAAGGCTTGACATTGCTTTGTATATGATCTAATTCATATGACAGCAACAGCAACAGTACCTTAACACAGCCACGCTCTGAATTGCTCTCCCACTTATAGTTACAATAATGTATTTCTCAATCCAAACTTTAGAACACTGTCGGCATTGTATGAAACATAATAATGGCACTCCTCCCTTTCTTTAGGTACTGTCATTAAAGGAAGTTGTTTGTTATTCGTCGGATTTGTGGTTCAGTATTAAGGCCTGTTCGGTCGAAATTCTTATGCGTCCTTAATCTGATCTTTACCTCTGACAATGTTTCCTTGTCTCGTGTAAAGTGAGGTTGTAGACTTCGTGATTCGAGTTCTATGTAGTTAGTCTGTAGTATAATCAGGTTAGTTAGATGGCTACGACAGAAAAGGATTGCGCTGCAAATTGATGTTCTATTACGATTTAGGTGGTCGAACAACCCTTAGGATTCTTCCAGTGAATAACGCTATACATCACTTATTTAAGAACTGATAGGGCAGAAATTTTGCTCACATTACGGATTATTATTCCAAGAATATAAAGAATGAATCAAAATGTAAATTCCCTACGAACCTTATAATCCAGCCAGTGACTTGATTGTGTCGACCATAAATTCTTAGATAAATTAGAACACTATGGTATTAGTGACAGTATAGGAATTTGGTTTGGATCAGATTTTTTCCAATCAGTCTCTCGACTGGTTTGATACAATCTCCAACTCTTCCTATCTGGGGTTAACCTCGTCGTCTCAGAATACAACTTACAACATACGTTGTAAGTTATCTGCTTCATATATTCAAATGTTTTACCTCTTAAACGTTTGTTTCCTTCAACTATTCCTTCCACTAACGTATTAACTATTCCATCACGTCTCATAATATGATTCACTACCATGTATCATCTTTCTGTTAGACTCTTCCACAACCTTCCTTTCTCGTCCAACATTCCCCCCCCCCCCAAAAAAAAACCGCTCATTTTTCACCTTATCTCGTACTTCATCTTCAGCGTCTTCTATACCACCGCATTTCAAATACTTTTCCTTTGTTCTGGTATTCCTAAAGTCCACACCAAGCAACCATAAAATGGTTTGCTCCATACATACAGGTTTAAAAAGTTCTTCCTGCGTTCTAGATTAGTATTTGAAACTAAAAAAAATCTCTCGTTTTCAGGAAGGCTCTTTTCGCTATTGTTATTGCGCTTTTTTTTACACCATAACTGCTTGAGCCATCACTTGTAATTCTACTTCCATACTAACAAAATTCATTTACTTCTGGTATTATATCTGATTCTATTTTTAAATTTAATCGACATTTATTGCTATCATTTCTGCTTTATAACTTTATATTTAGTTCTAATACTTTGTAGCGTATCACCATGGAGGGGGAGATAGAATTATTAATTAATTCTTAATTAATTTTACGCTATACAGTATACTATAATTGAATATCAAAATGTAAATTATTCAAATGAGAATTGGATGATTCTGGGATTCGAAAACTGTCACAAAAAGACATTTTAATAAAAAATTTTACAATGGCATCTACAAATCTGAGCGTATTTACCATTGCGTTAATAAACAAGAGGTTGTGCAATTTTCTAAGCAACGCTCAGACGTACAATGAGCCCTTTAAATGCAAGCAAACAAGTATAGTTGTACTTTAAAAATCTCAAAATTATTCTAATAAAAAGTATGTTACCAGTTATTATGATAGCAAACAGTAATGAATTTTAATGGGTTGGGACGCCACGAATTCGACAGTTACACAGTCTAGCTCAGTGGTTTTATCAGATCAGAGCAAGGATCTTTATATCAGATGCGCTTAAGGGTACAGTTTCAAAGTGAGTTGCAGGCTGAATGGCTTCGTAGAAACACATTTCCGTTCCACGGCATGTAGCGCTGAGCGGAGATGACCACCTGGTCGATTTTCGTAACTGGCCACGCCAGCAGTACGCGGTAAGTCGCAAGTTAGAAGTGCGCCTCAGATGGTCTCCAGAACACAAGTCAGCCCAGCACACATGGACCCCAAGTCGCCAGTGACTCGTCTGGGCTCCGGAATGGACGTGATCTTGCCTGGCCTTCCGACTGGAAGGAAGTGTCCTCGTCTTTTTCTGCCGCCACGGAGGTAAACTCTGACACCGCCTCTTGTGGCTCGAAGACGACATAGAACATAAAATTCCCCGAATCTTAGTACTATGTTCCCTGTGATTGGCTGACCATCTGACGTCATGTGAATCTGTAGCTTCTCTTAGCCACGTTAAGTTTCGGCAATCCTCGAGAGCCGATGTCTCCTTCGGGAGGAAGGAATTCTGTTTACGGCCTGCCCGACAGAAATCCCTAATCCTCTCACCACTCTGCAAAAAGGCGCCAGGCAGACTGCCCTTCACTGAAGCGTAAAATCCGGCCTTTCACCCTTTCATGCGCATCTTTCGAACATACAGTGGACATCCCAAGGAATGGAAAAATATTCTAATCCTTTACTTTATATATAATTAAAAAAATGATATGAAACGGGGAGCTTAGCGAATCATTACAACTTCCATCAGTATTTTATTCGAACTATTCAGTAATTTCTCAGTATCCTCACTCTGTTCTGCTTTACTTCCTTTATTATTTACTCTACATGCTGTTGAATATTAATGGCAATGGTTACAATCTTTTCTCACACCATTTTAAGTGATGCATGCCTTTCCTGATTCTCTGCTTTTATTGTAACCCCGATGTTTATGTAGGTTATAAATGATTTTTCTGTCTAAATGTTTTATACCTGACTTCTTTAAAAAGTTTGAAAAACTTAGTCAAAAAACCCCTTACTATTGATCCACTCTTTCATAATTAATCTTAAAGCCAGAATTACTTCTCTTGTCTTTACTTAAACCATAATAAATGGACTTATGAAAGTCTGTAACTGTTTTCTATTGACTGGTAAGCAAATAATTTTACTGCACAACAGTTACTTTTGATGATGTTTTAATTTATGCTGTGCGTGACGCGTTTAGAGAATTGATTCTCATTTTCAAACGCAACATTAGTACATTTTTAATGTACGAAGTGTTTATGTCAGTTTCTGCTGGACATTAGTAAAACATTTGGTTAAGTTTATCCATAAATCTCTATACTGACGTGACTGTATTAATCAGACAAAAGGTAGAATGAGAAACAGCCTTCAGTCACTAGAATACAAATTTTATTGTATTACACAATGCATTTCTGACCCTGTGGATCCATCTTCAGGTGTCTATGGTATTTACATTTGGTTTTAAATTTTCCTTAAGCGAAATTCGTGCCTAGTAAAGTTTGTTCCTGTGCTGAAAAATGATTTCAAGTAAGTGTCATGAACACGTTTCATTATGAGAGAAAGGATTAAATATGAAAACAATGTGAAAAACTTACCAGAATTGACGAGATGAATAATTAGTTAAATATTTTCATCTTTGAATAACTTGTAATACACATCATATTTAAACTGTTTTGTTCTGTTTATATAAACATGTGCACCTTATACGACATCGTGTCTAGTACAGTGCTCCGCAGTAAATATGTATATGAACCTTGGATGTCTTAGATAATTTATGGTGAAAATAAATTTAACATTAGTCCAAGTCCATATAGTGGCTTTTATTTAGGCGGTGGAGTACCTTCAAATCTTTGTCAATGTCATACTTCTCTTGTACCCTAGTTTTTCCTAAACACTAACTATGCTTCATATTTATCTGTAAATTAACCAAGTAACTAATTTTGAAGCATGTGGTATTGGACATATGGTGCGAAAAGTTTCGCATTTGACAGTTTGTGCTTTCTTCGGAAGTGTGATGATGATGCTTTTAATAAAATCAGTTGGAACCTCTCCTGATTTTTAACTTATTTATATCAGTTTTACATCCTTTGACTTCCTTTTTCTCCTAGATGTGTTAGAAGTTCTCCTGGAATCTCATCAGTTCCGATTGTCGAATTTAAGGCTTTCTCAAATCTGTTCTTAAAACCAGACCTCCTAAATCTTCAGTGTCGATATCGTCTACTCTTTCCAGCGTACTGTTGCTCATAGCATCACCATCATACAGTTCTCTACAAAATAATAAGGTATTTGTGTATGCCGTAAATACAGGTGAGTTTGTGTGGAATGTTTAAACACGGTGTGCCTCAGAGCGAAATTCTTGCTCCTCTGCTCAATCTTTTTAATTGCGGCTTTACGCCTCGTCGACATCGAGGTCATTAGAGGCGGGATGGGACTGAGGACAAGCAACGGGAAGGAATTCGGCCATGGCCTATTTGAAGGAAGCATCCCGGCATTCGCCTGGACTGATTTGGGGAAACCATGGAAAACCCAAATCTGGATGTCCGGACGGGGAATCAGAATCGAACCGGCGTCCTCCCGAATGCGAGGCCAGCTCTGCTGAATCAATTTTTCTTTCTCCACGTAATACCACCACACATACTCGTACATTATCCACAAGATCAAATTTAGGTTTGATAGTATTTTTCTTCCTTGCATTTATTATTGTCCTTGCAATTTTACCGCAGTGGAACCCATAAACGATCTCTCTCACATATTAGATGTTAGTGGTTTAGTGCAAATAAATTAATGTTTGACAGGAAAAAGACACAGTTGCCTTATGCTGTTACAAGAAATAAAACAAAGAACAGCTCTGAAGGAAAGCAATTAAGCAATCAGCTTCACAAAATTCCTATATATTCATAAATAATATTTTAAACTGGAAACAAAATGTTCAGGAACTACCTGAGAAACTTGCTCCTGTCACATTTTTACTTAAAATATTACCTCTAATAGCTGATATAAAAATGAGAAGGTGGAATATTTTGAATATTTTCACTCCTTGCTCACTTATACTTGTGGCTTTACGCCTCGTCGACGTCGAGGTCATTAGAGGCGAGATAGGACTGGGCGCAAAGGAACGAGTAGGAATTCGGCCATGGCCTTTTGAAGGAAGCATCCCGGCATTCGTCTGGGGTGATTTGGGGAAACCATGGAAAATCCAACTCCGGATGCCCGGACATGGATTCGAACCGCCGTCCTCCCGAATGCGAGGCCAGAGTGCTAACCGCTCACCCACCACGCTCGGTCTCGCTTATACATGCGGAAATTCTTCACACTCACGGAAGATATTTGTCTCAAAAACGTTCCCTGAGAATTATTTGTGGAATAATCCCCTGGAAACCGTGCAAAAAAAATTACTGTAGAAATCTTAGGATACAAGCAGTGCCAGTACAATTTATGAACTACGTACTGTCTTTTGTAGTCCAAAGCCCTAATCAGTTCAGTCTTGAAGCTGACATAAGTGTACTGTACATTGCTATAATACTGGAAATTAATATAACATCCACCTAAATTACATGTCAAAGGAAATAAAATGCTATGTGGAAAAAAAACTTACACTTTTTTTTTTTTTTTTTTTTTTTTTTTTTTTAACCGAAAGAGTTCTTACTTCAAAATCCAATTTATTTTGTGAAAGTTTTTTTCTTGGAATCTGGTAACAAAAGAAAAAGAACAAAACAATATAAGTTTTGTTGTGTGAAAGAGGAGGCTGAAAAATTAATTCAGAATCACAGGTGTGGTGTACGATTTTCTTTTTTTCCCTTGAAACTGTTTATAAATTAACAAGGAACTTCAAAGAACGACAGGTACCACAACTTCCCTGGCCTTCACGTTCGCCCATCGAACATGTATGGGATATGGTCGGTCAGCAACTTGTTCGTTTTGGTCCTCCTGCAACCAATGTCGATGCTTTGTGGACGCGGGCAGTGTGTTTCCCAGTAGCATATTCAGGCTCTCTTTGATTCCATAGCACTTCATGGCTTCACACCGTACTCAGTTATCAAGTTCAAAGTGCATTTACAGTTCTGCAATTGAATTCATTTATTATTTAACTAATTTGTGGAATAAATTTCATTGTATTCACATGTCTCCTTTTTGCTGCTGCGACAGTAGTGTCTATTCCGCGTCCTCTAGGTTATTCTCACATGGAATCAAAGCAAATATAACTAATCTAATGAACTAGATTGTGTCATTTGCTAGTTGATTTTAGGAATTAAAAATGTTTAGGAGAACAGAATCGGTTACTTAATGAACGAATATTATATGTGTCTCGTAAATGAGGTCTGAAAATAATTGTGATTTTTCTTTAATTCCATTTTTATTAAAGCTACCTTTGAAACCAGTCGTGTACTGAAATTGATGGCGTTTATACTAACAAGTGTATGAAAATTCGATAGCTTAAGCAAACCAGCATATGCAAAATTAGAAGGTACGGATGTTGTCACAGTAATGATATTATCATATTCCTTATATGTTAATAAATATCATCTCTTGTGATTTATAAAAATTAAAGTGGAAAAAAATGTTTGCATCGGCCGGGAATCGAACCCGGGCCGCCCGCGTGGCAGGCGAGCATTCTACCACTGAACCACCGATGCTTACGGCATACATTCATCTTGAGTAAAAGATTTTTTCATACACATTAAGATATCCATTGGAAATTTGATTGATGCCTTATCTATAGTTCATGATTGATAACATTCTATTGCAAGATTTCGCAAGGAATATCCAGTTGTTCCAGCTGAGATAAAGGCAAGATTTCTCTATGCAGGTCGCTTGTGGAAATTTAGGTAAAACCTTCCAAGGAAACAATTTGATTTGATTTGCTGTCCAAGACTATACGCTTTTGCAAGAAATACATTCACTTACAGTTGGAACCAAGTTCTTTCTCGTCCAAACGTCTCGTTATAGCGCCGCAAGATACAAGATTTACCGGAAATCAGAGAGCGAATATATCATTTCTGTCAATATCGTGTCATTAAACTGTTGATTTTGAATGCATATTTTAAGGCCTTTTATTTGATACACACTAGATGGGGGTTGTTTTCTAATTATGTTTTCGTATCTGTATGCATTACTATTTTTGTATAGCCCCGAAAGAAGGTCATTTATTTTACAGGATTGTGGTGCCGTATATTAATATTAGATATTGATACTTGCATTTCCTTTTATCAGAGATTTTATTACTATGTTTTTTAGATCAATGGGGTGTCTAACTTTAACTGATTTTACAAGCAGCATTTCTGCATGAAGGCTTTTCTTTAGCCAATATTTCCACATTTGGTTCGGGTTAGAAATATTTTTTCTTTTGCCCAAGTGATTGCAGTCTCAGGGATATGGATTAACAATATCAACAACTAATGATTTTACTATAGCTATTCAGCAACCCAGAAGCTTATAATTTCCAGTATTATTTGTGTTGTGCGTACGAGGATGAAACCCACTGTTGCCCCATTCAGCACAATAGAGCTGTAGCAAAGCGTACCTATGTATTCGTTACTGAGTAACGGTTTCGTCGCCTGACTCGAAGTACCGAAACGTTACTTACACATTCATTTCCTTACTCGCATGATTCGTTTCTCGTATTTGTCGTATAGATGTCAGTTTGATTCGCCGTAACCGTGGGTCATGCGGGAGCTGGAACGTTTCGCCCAGCTATTGAATGAGCAGATGTATGTTTTGAAATTAGTTGATTTAAGTGTGCAGCGATTGTGATATTAGATATTAGGTATTATTCTGAAGTGTGTAATATTCAGTGCAGTAAATTAAATTTACGAACAATTTCCCTAAATGTACTTTACTCAATGAACAATTAACTTTAACTTTACAAAGTACTAACGAAGTCATTCATGCGATGCTTCATGTTAGTGCTCAATTGTATGAGAAGTAATGTGACAAAGCAATCAATAAATTTTAAGATTAAATAATATATATATCGTGTGAGAAACGCAGTTCCATCAAACCGAAACGAATGGAAAAAGTTTTATTTTTACATATGAAGTAGAGACTCGTTAATTAAAATATTGTACAGTACATTCTCAGAAATTTGATTCCATTATTTCACTAAAGAATGGTATACATTGTTTCATAATTTTCAAATGTTGATTTTTAAAGTCAATAAATAATTTCCCATATTATATTGTTGTATGTTGGTTGTAATAAACCCATTGTTAAAATGTCAGACCGCAAACAAGAAAAACATAGATTTTATTTTCTTAATTACTGTAAAAGTCAGTATCAGCCTATCAGTTAAGCAAAATGTGAATGGAATAGATAAGTACCTACCAATTCATTCTCATCTGTTCTGTGTGTTACAGTTCAATTTCAAATTTTCTGAGGAATAAAATAATCACAAGGCATGACTGTATTGTGGAAACTAAAGCAATGCAACATCAGATAAAGCCACCTACTCAAAGCTCTGCCTGCAGGCCCGATTTGATTGTATATCCACATTTATTTTAACAAATCTATTCAGGGCCGGCGCTACGATTCTCGGGCCCCGGGTAAGCGATCTTAGGTCCTCTACCTCCCTCAGTTCCCCCCCCCCCCCCCCAGTAAATATTTTTACTTTACACTTTAGTTTTTTGAGAAAAAAATGTTTAAAATTATTGGTGCAGATTTTAAAATTTCTGTTTGATTTCTATTTATTTAGGTACCCAGGCCGGCGGGCCCCCCTTTGGTGGCCTGGGCCCCGGGTACTTTTGCCCTGCTTAACCCCCCCTAACGCCGGCCCTGAATCTATTAAAAAAGATGAGAATTTATAAAAAAAATGATTGAAAACAGTAAAGGAAGACAGTGGTGAAACCTCCTATTTAAAAACGAAACACTTTGATGAGATTATAATATTTGTTAAATACATTTCCCTTCTCATATCTGGCTTGTATACAGGGTTTTGAGTAGGCTACTGTAAAAAATAACCGTCATTAATTGTTGTCACTAGATAAGTGACAGTCAGGTGAAAAGTCAGGTCTTTTTTTTTGTATGCAAACAGGTGTTTGTTTTGAAATTAGATTGTTCTTTCGTATATAATATTCATGACAATGAATCAAGTGTACATTCAGAGGTTTTCTCTAAGATCCATGTGCTAATTACTTTAAGTTTTATCCAAACTAACAACTTACCTAAACTTATTTTACTAAGTTAACAATTTAATTAAACTTTACCCAATACGAAGGAAGTCGTCCCGTATGGGACGCGACTTGCGATGCTTCATGCTAGTGTTCAATTGTATCATAAGTAACGAGTAACGATTCGAAAGTAACGGGAACACGATAGATGCCTTATTTGATGTGAGCCGGTTTTTTATCTATAATCTTTTTTTTGTTCAAGATTTATATCGATCAGTTGTGGTTGCTGTGAGTGAATACCATTTATTAGCTCGTAATATATTAATTTCAGTTTTATGTCACACATTTTCTGACAAGAGTGTGTCTCTTACTTATAATATTTTAATATTGCCATTTCTTTTATTTGGACTCTTCTGTTTCAAACTGTTGAACGTTTCTTTCTGATAATATAATCGTTTTGGTTTTTCGTTTTTGATGAATGCATATTTTTTTTAGGTCGGCTTCGCATTCGGGAGGACGCGGTAACGAATCCCGATCCGGCTATGCAGATTTGGGTTTTCCATGGTTTCTCAAATCACTCCAGGCGAATGCCGGAATGGTTCCTTCAAAAGGCCATAGCCGAATTCCATTCCATGCTTAGCCCCCAGTCCTTTCTCGCCTTAATGAGCGCGAACATGGACGTGGTACTGTAAAATATAGTAGAGTGTAGCAGAATATATTGTAGTTGTCAGCTGTAAGAACTGTTTCGAAGTCTATGTGAATGTGCGACTCTTGTCCGCGGATATGTTTTGGTAGTTTTTTTATCCCTCCCATTCTCATCTCTAAGGAAAACGTTTCTGTAGTATGGATCTCTGTTCGAAGCATAGATTTCCCTGGTATCTGGACGCATACTGACGGAGCGTTGTGGGGGAGCGGTAATGCTCTGGTCTCGCATTCGGTAGAACGCCGGTTCGAATCCCCGTCCGGGTATCCAGATTTGGGTTTTCCATGGTTTTCCCAAATCATTACAGGCGAATGCGGGGATGTTTCCTTCAAAAAGGCCATGGCTGAATTCCTTACCGTTCCTTCTTCTTCAATCCCACCTCTAATGACCTCGACGTCGACGAGGCGTAAAGCCATAAAAAAAAGCTGGACATATATTGCTGCACGAAACATCCGTGAAGGCAGCTTTTGGTGTTCTGTACATAATTCATTCAAAAGCTAGCGATTGCATCTGCTGGAAGTTACCTCGTAGCCTATTCCAAATGATTCTGTCAGACAAGTTTCTGGTCAGCTTAAATATCGACAAATACCGAACATTTGAAATCATAGATTAGAAATGAAATTTTTTTTTACTCTGAGGGCTACAACTACCATGGTTTGTTTCCAACATCCGAATTATTTGTTCCTGTAACTGAGGTTAAATATGTCGAGGTCATTAATGCCTGGAGAGGATGGAGGCAAGGAACGTCAATAGATTCACCTTTGGCCTTTTCAATGTACCTACCCGGCATTTGCCTTGAGTGATTTTGGAATACCATGGAATACCAAAATCTGGATGACCGGACGGAAATTTGAACACATGTCCTCCCGAATGGCAAGCCCGAACTTTATCGCACACCACCGGCCTTGGTTGAGGGAATTAAGTAAGTTTTCATCATTAAAACAAGTGCAATAATTCATACTTCCTACGATCCACCGATTTTATCAACTTACCTTATGACGTTAGTGGCAATTTACCTTTTATTTTCACTCGAATTAAGTTTAGCTAATTCAAATCCCGGTAGTACCAGGAATTTTTATAATCCGTTAAACAGTCAGGAGATTAGAGGCGGTGGCGAATTGTTCTTAATCGCCAGATTATCTACCTTTTACTTTTCAGAAGTTTTTATGAAATGAGGTAGGCCACATGGCACTGCTGATCATCCTTCATCCGATCATCCTTCATCCTATGCGTGGGGACATTAAGCCATGTGGTTTCCTCAGTCCTCAATTGCCGTCACCAAACATTACCATCATCTTTCATCCTAATACACAACGTGAACCACATTACTCATAACAAGTTATGGATTATAGTCAACAACACACGACCACACACAATAACACTAGATTTTAAAGTAATTTTTTTGGCTTTAGGCCTTGTCGACGTCGAGGTCATCGGGGGCAAGGAACGGATAGGAATTCGATCCTTTTCCAGTAACTATCCTGAAATTAGCCTGGAGTTATTTAAAGAAACCAAGGAAACCCCAAATCTGGATGGCCGAATAGGGAATCGAAACCGCATCCTCCCGAATGCGAGGCCAGAGCGTTACCACCCACCCAACACTTCGGTTTTAAACTGACTGACGTCTTGCCACTGCATCAGAACTCGGATTAAGGATCCTCGACATCATATCATTGTGTCACTAATCTGTTACTACTCCTAAGAGAATGGAAGTCGTTTTTTACGGCAGACCACTAGTTGAAGTTCATAAGAATAGCGTAAAGCATTACGCAGTGTCGGCAAAACATAAAGCCTCAAGTTACCTCGATACGATTAATTGATTTTTTTTCATTTCCGCCATTCTTATTTTTTTTTTTTTTTTTTTTTTTTTTTTTTTTTTTTTTTTGTATACAGCCGTCTAATACAGCTTTCATTTTCTCTCTTTTTAATGCTACTAATTGAAACAGCACAGTTTTTCAATTCATTGGTAATAATAGAATAGTTGATGCGACACGACAAAACTGCCGCCTGAGAATGATATTGTAACCGTGTCTAGGAAACTGTTTCTTTACGCAGCTAAGATTCCTTTCATTTACATAATAAATAAATAATCCTGCATACATCTTCCACAAATACTGCATCTAACAATTTAAGCTATGTGTATTCATGTGCAACAGCCTTTATCATTTTTTACGATAAATACGGCTTCATGAAAACTCAGTTATTTAACATCACACGACACACATAACAAGTATTTAGAAATTGCAGTGTGAGTTATGGTTTAGTAAAAAAATAAATTGTTGAAATTTGGTAGAAATAATTTACCCAGCCCTTAGATTTCGGTTTCTTTGCAAAACTGGCTTATGACTTCTGTTGATAAACCAGACTAATATTTTTTTTTTAAATTTCCTACTTGTGAAAGGAATGTTTTTAGGTTTAATTTATACGACTTCACTATGGAAATACATATCACTGATGCCTCGAGGCAATATAATTGAACTTCTGTTAACACATCTCTTCTCTCACTTACGTATGTAGTCTCTTAAGTGGTTAACTGTATCCTCTTCTTCCAATTCCTCATTCCGAGAGGCAAAGTATATTTAATGTAACCGCGGGACTAGGAAGCATATATATCTGAGGTTACTCTCCAAAGTATAACCGGGACGCTATGTGTAAATGCCTCTCCTAGTTAATCTGCCAGTACTGAAAAGTAGAAATTAACATAAAAAAATTAAGTATTAAGTGTGGAGATTATAGCTATTGAGAGAGAAATAAAGCTGATGGTGCGCAACTCCTCCATCCCAGCGCTGAGGTAGTGGAACTGAGTTGAGATCCTATATCCTCCACCGAGCGTGGATAAGCAGCAACGCTGTGGCCTTGCTTTCGGTTCGAATCCCCATCCACCCCCCCCAGATTTGGATTTTCTATGGATTTCCCAAATCAGTCCAGGCAAATGCCTGGATGGTTCCTTCAAAAGGCCATGGCCAAATACCTTTCTGATCCTTTCCCTCAGTTCAGTCTCACCTCTAATTACTTCGACGTCAGTCAACAAAGCGTAAAGCTATAAGTAAAAATCTGTCTCCACCAGTTTCATATTATAGGTCTCAACGAACGTGAAAGGAACTGCCGTCCCCTTTCCCTTAATTTGCTTTCTGGGATTATTTTTCCGACGATCATGGAAGAATTTGAAATATATTGACGGCACGATTCATAGCTTCGTTTTGTCACATAGCGACCAGTATGACGAAGGTTTTCAGAAACTGCAGAATATTACTACTGATTTTTGTAACACGCCAATTAATAGGAACAACGGCGTAATATTGTATTCATTTTCATCTACCTGAGACATCGATAAACTTGTTTTTTCTAATAAACTACGCTACACTTGACATCCTCTTCCGTCTGATAAACTTTTCATAAAACTCAACCAATATAAAAGCTTATTTATTTCTAGGTATTCGCAAATTTATTGTAGTGTAACCTCTTTGGGCACAGTAGGGAAACCGAACGTGGTGGGTGAGTGGTTAACGCTCTGGACTCGCATTCGGGAGGACCCCGGTTCGAATCCACGTCCGGGCATCGAGATTTGGGTTTTCCAAGGTTTCTCCAAATCACTCAAGGTGAATGCCGAGATACTTCCTTAAAATACCATGCCCGAATTCCTTCCAGTTCCTTATCTCCAGTCACATCTCTCCTCTAATTACATTGACGTCGACATAGTGTAAAGCCATAAGCAAAAAATCGTTAAGTGCGAATGCGTCGTAATGTTCTGCGCACAGTACTTTGATGCAAGTAGCAACAGTAGTCTCTGCTGTCACTTAATCTCATGTTAAACCGTGGATCATATTAAATGTTAAACACATATTTCTTATTTCAGTTACCATAAATCATTTATTACAAAATTATATGATACAAATTCACCAAGTACAACAGCAGTAAAATATTAATAAATAGTAGTCTAAATCAATAATAGTAATCACGATCATCAACATACTCTCTGGAAATATCTATATGATAAAATAGTTTTTATTTGTTCCAAATAAAAAAATTATTTTACTCATATCTCTCGCATCCTGTTAATTGTAAGAACGTTTATTAGAAAATTTTGTACAATTGTCCTCCGATACAAAAGCTCTAAACACAAAATACAGACGAAGGCTCGATGCAATACTCTATAATCTAGTGAAGTGTACCTCAACTATTTGATAATTTTCATTTACTTACGAGAAGTTTCACTTCTTCCACGTGTACACACTATTTTTTTTATTTCTCCTTCAGTGCTCAAAACTCTGAGTTAATATGTTTGTATGATCAAGCGTTCCTATCCTGTTTCGCATTTCAAGGTCTCTTCAGGCTGTGTACTTCTTTAAATACTTTATACATCAGCAAGTGTACCAACTACCACATATAACAAAAAGAAGTGCTTCACATACTTAATTCTTTGTTGACCTCTCCAGTTTTCTCGTCATCTAGTACCAGAACAATCAACATCATATGTCTCAGACTGCGATTTGTTTTCATGTCTATTCTTTTGGCGAGGTTCTTCCACAATATCATTTGTTTCATCTATCAATTTCAGAACGTTTTAATTTGTACATTATCTGTCCATTTAATTTTTAACATTTTCCATAGTGCCACATTTCGATTGTTCATTCATAAAACACTGTACTTTAGACATAGTTTTAGTCATTCTTTCTGAGTCCTAGGTCAATTTTTGACACCATAATGTATGTACTTCATGTGGAAAATCGCTCTTTTCATTCACCGGTTGGTTACACTTTTTCTCTTATTGCTTTACATCTCGTCGACGTCGAGGTCATTAGAGGTGGTATAGGACTGGGCGCAAGGAACAGGAAGGAAAACAGGCCATGGCCATTTCAAAAGAACCATCCCGGCATTCGCCTGGAGTGATTTGGAGAACCATGGAAAACCCAAATCCGGATGGTGGGACGGGGGACACGAAATTCTGTTGCATTTTTACTTCATGCAAGTGATAAATATTACACAGGGGCAATAGTCTTATGGTCTTAGTAGTCAAATTCAATATCAATTCAAACATATAAAAATTTCAGACAACCATTCACCTCGTCAAAATCGAGGTCATTAGAGGTGGGAAAGAACTGTGGCAAGGATGAGAAACAACTTGACCACGGCCTTTTCAAGAATCTATCCTAGCATTCGGTTGAGTGGTATCGGAAACGATGGAAAACCGAAATCTACATGGCTGGACGGGGATTCTAACAAGCGTCTTCCCTATTGATAAAGGTAGGTAAATAAAGCTAATTTTGTTGCTTTTATAGAAATTTTTGAATTTATTGGATCTGCGAAACAAGAAATGTTTTCCCACATTTAATTTTAATTTCTCAAAAAAATACGATTTTTTTTTTTTTTTTTGCTTGATGAAGTAAACTTACATAATATATACTTTGCTTCTATATATCATAATGGAGTTCATTTCCTGTGTTTTCTCCCATCCCATCATGTTTCCTTCAACGAATTTTGAGGTCAGTTGGTCGTCATGTTAGAAAATATTACGCGTGTGTTGTGCTGGCAAAATATGTTGAAAAAAATAGGAAAATTTAGTTAAGAAAGATTATGGCTCTATCTGTACAAGCTACTGTGGCGACAAAGCGTGTGACTAATGAAGTTAAAACGGTAAAGCTTGTAAAAAAGCTTTGTTAGATTTTTTATTTTAATTACTATGAATCTTCCTTTTCACCACCATTTCATAACATTAGGGGCCGTCTGCCTTTGACAAGTTTTACTCGTCGTTGGCATGGTCAAATTTGGAGCTTTGGTTTTTTGGCCGCATCCCCTTTCCTACAATCTACTTGCAGGTCGTATACGGTATTAATGGGGGAAGTTAAGTGTTGCCATCTGTCTGTGAAACGTGGGACTATATTTTTTGTGTAATTTTTTTTTTTTTTTTTTTTTTTGCGAAAAAACCGTCCGGGAACCGCATTCAGGACGGCCTGTACGCGGGGGTATGTGCTCGTGCCCGGTCCAGTGTGCGGCGCCACAGCGGGTAAATAATTGTCGTTAATATATTTGCACAGCTGTGATGACCTTCCAAATCCACTCAGACATTCGGAAAAGTAGCTTCCCTGTGAGCCAACTGTTTCGTTATCCGACTGCTATCGGCGCCTGTGTGCAGGTCTGTCTCTTGTCAACTTATGACACTATCCCGGACATGGCTTACTCACTTATGGAATAACATATAACGAAATTTATTTTGTCACTCGTCTGTTCTGCAGTCAATATTTTATGCAATTAATGTAATAGTAACAAAGTTGGAGGAGTGTATCTCGTTAGCAAAATCGTAACATCGGAAAGTGAAATAAATAGGCCTATGAATTCCTAGTTAAAACGAGAAAAATATTTCTACTGTGGATTACCTCTGTCAGATACAAGAACCTAAATTCTTGCGTTTATCGTAAATCGACAATAGTGACGAATTGAGCTATAATCATAAATGTTTACAGCAATTTGTTTTTTTGTACCCTATGGTGCTGCACTAGAAACCTAAAATTGACAAATGGTGTCGATATTCGGCACATGCTATGTCATATCTATGAGCCTGTACGTGTTTTATGTCGTAGGAAGGTAGTGAAATCCATCACTTGATAAGTATTTATGTAAAGCTAGCAGACACTGAAAAGGTAAATCTGGGACGTTTTTTGTTTTCTATTATTATTTTCATGAAAACATTTATTAGCGTAAAGTTGTTTCTCTGAGTCGACATTATCCCCAGGATCACGACTGGTGGGATCTGAACTGGCACCCATGGGATCCCAACCGAGTCTGGAATTGCTTGCACTTGAGCCAGGCCCCTTATGTCAATTTTCTTATCGATCTCCCTTCATCAGCTCTTTTTCTTTTCTGACCGTGGTGCTATTTTAGGGTTGTGGAATGGGGGTGGACTTCAGGTGCAAAATGTGTTGAGTTTAGGAGCACATCGAATTCAAATTGCCGACTATAGGAGTAAATGCAGAGGTTTATATTTCTTAATATATATATAATGGAATAGAAATATTCAGGATGCAAAAAATGACTTTAGAATTCATAGTTCTTAAATATAAGGGGTGATCAAATGAAAAGGTAAGAAACGACGTAAAAACGTAACAGTTAAATATTTGCATATTCCGCCATGGGAGAACGTAGCGAGACATTTCGGGATGCGATTGGAGTCTCTGACTGGGATCGGAGCATGCGCGGGCGCCCGCATGAGCAGAAGAGAGCAGAGGCTCTTATCAAAAGCGGCGTCCAAATGATGCGGCAGTCCGTATGAGGAAAGGATGGCGTTCGCGATGCAAAATTCGACGATTGAGGAGACACTCCGACACCTACGCTGGTCCATCAAGAACAAAAGACCGGGGCTGCTCACGGAGGGTGTGGTTCTGCTCCATGATAACGCGCGTCCACACGTCTCCAGAGTCACACACATGGAACTGGCCAAGTTCAAGTGGGAGACGTTGGACCATCCGCCCTACAGGCCGGACATGTCGCCCTGCGATTTCCATGTGTCCACTGAAGAAACACCTGAAAGGGAAGCGCTTCAACTCGGACGACGTACTCAAGGACGCTGTGAAGGACTGGGTCTCGTCACGGCCACAGGAATTCTGGGAACAATGAATCCTGCGGCTTGTTCATCAGTGGGATCGTTGTGCTCAGGCCTATGGTGTATATTTTAAATAAAGTCTACATTTGTACCCACCGTGTCGTTTCGTACCTTTTCATTTGATCACCCCTTGTAGTATGGTCAAAGGCTTCAAAAATGGAAAAATAATTTTTGTTTATGGCTCTACTCCTCGTCGACGTAGAGGTCATTAGAGGCGGGATGGGACTAGGAACAAGGAACGGGAAGGAATTCGGGTATGGCCTTTTGAACGAAGCATCCAGGCATTCGCCTGGAGTGATTTAGGGTAACCATGGAAAACCCAAATCTGGATGCCCGGACGGGGATTCGAACCGGCGTCCTCCCGAATGCCTGGCAAGAACGTTAACCACTCACCCACCACTCTCGGTAAAATAATTTCTTAAAGTGTCGACAATACGCGTACTTAACTGATGTATTTAAACAGATTTTAATTTTCCGTGTAACATGCTCATTATCATCAGCCACTTGCAGGCTCTGTTTTAAATTCAAGCCTTCCATTTTCCTATGAGCCCTAACTCTCTGTTGTCACCTTGGTCTATTCCTCCCTCCTTTCTCTTCAACCTCTTTCACTTCCTTTGACCATCTACCCCTTGTGTTATTTGGCTTCTGTGTACATTTCATTTATCTTAGTTGGTATTCAAACCTCTCCTATCCTATTTCCGTATTAGTACCATTTCGATCTTGCTGTCTCTATCCTCTCCGTTAATGTATCCTTATCCTCGTTGTATGACACTAGTACAGTTTAATACACTGCTTTGAAATTGGATGCATATTTTTTAAACATCCTGTGTTTGTGGGCGCATTTCTCTTTCAGAACTGACCAGTCATCGTTTATCCCACTGGTTCAGCGGTAGGTGCGGTTAAAGCACCGAAAGGTCATCAATTCAATCCTAGTCCTTAACCTAGCCTTGCGCTGTCATCGAAATTCACAAGGAATTACGATTTATGATATAAGTCTCTTATAATGTACTGGACAACGTGATTGAATATTTTTTGGACCTTCCAATCAACTAATCACATAAATCTTCTTTTATTCAACTTCGCATATTCGTGAAGTAAATAGGTTACGTTACAATTCGTGCATAGTAATTCGTTTGTGGATCCCGGAACGTAAAACAAATTTCGCTGGCATTGCGTCGGAGTGCGTTAATTGCATTCTACTTCGATTTTTTTTTTTTTTTTTTTTAACAGTTTAACGTCCCTTTTTAACAACGTGGTCTTTAGAGACGGGAAAGGATGGGGACAAGGAATGGGAAGGAATTCGGCCATGGCCTTTTTGAAGGAAGCATCCCGGCATTCACCTGGAGTGATTTGGGGAAACCATGGAAAACCCAAATCTGGATGCCCGGACGGGGATTCGAACCGCCGTCCTCCCGAATGCGAGGCCAGAACGCTATCCGTTACACCACCACGCTCGGTATTCTACTTCGAGACGTCGTTTCGCATCGTAGCTCGCAGCGGTCAGGGACCTGATTCCAGTAACGTTTGTTTAGGGCAACGTCGATACAGCTTCATGACACGTAGATTCCGTAATCTTAACGGAGATTTCAGTATAATGCGGAAGGAAGGTTCTGAAAAACAAAATAAATTTTGAGCGTTAAATTCACACAAAAAGGAAATTGTGTGTTCTATAACTACTTCCACTAATGTGATTTATTGGAATTGTAAAGCAAAAATAGCTGTAGTGGGAAAAAAGGAATTGGTCTGTTAAGCAGAACGAGGGATATATGTGATAATAAAACCACATAACTCGAATAATGATACAAAGGAAAATTATGATAAACTACAACGACAACACTGTCATTGCATTAAAGCCCAGCGCCTAACAAAAAGATTTTTTTTTTTTTTTGGCACATACATTAGCCTTCACATTTAAGGTCATGTCGGATTCCTGCAAGCATCTAAGTATACACACAATAATAATAATAAAAAACCTTTAAAAAATTCAAAATCGATGGGTGGAGATTCAGTGCAACAAATTGTTGAAAAAACTACAGAGAAAATGAAAATTAATATAACTGTCACAACCTCACTATTGTTTAAACATGTGGTATATGAAAGGAATGTTTTAATTTAGCACCAACTTGCAATGTTCCCAGTTTTACTTCCATGTTAAATAAAGGAGATATTGCGGAAAATCCAATGCACCGTGGAAATCCTTTCACTACCTACTCAACCACTTGGTCGAAATAAAACTTGGTCCAGCTACAGCAAGCCTAGCTAAGAACCAATTATTTACTACTGTACCAGTAATGGAAGGCTTCTTGCATGCATCAACATTGTGTGGAGATGTGTTACAGGAACACTGATAGTGTGTTTACGTATCAGCCACGGTGGTGGCTGTTCCAGGAGTCCTCTAACAACGCAACAACAAGCTTTCCCTTGCGAACCGGTCAAACGGCTTTCACTCGTCTCGGTAGAACGGATGGTTGCGCAAACGGACCGCGGGACCGCGTGGCCTGGTGCATCCTCGAGGCACGCTTACCCACTTCCAGAAACGATCATGTTTCGAATTGTGTTAGTTAAACAGCTTGCGTAATACCCAATAAGGAAAACTAATTTGCAAATTAACCTCGCTTATATTCGATTTAATCCCTTTACATGTTATGTTTCATTATGTATTTTCGGCCTTTTTATTTTGTATGCAGGGAAAACGTAACGGGAGAGAGTATTAATTTGTGTTTTTTAATAAACAGCGAACAACAGACTGATAATGTTCTATTAGATTTACCTCCACTTTAGTCAGTAAGTGCTACATTTCTGCTTTATACGGTAATACATTTAGTCTAAACAACTACTAATTTACATTCACCATATTATCTTCTGAACGAAGAAACATGGAACTAAATTTTTCTTCTTAGTTCTTTGACAAATAAGATCACGTTCTGAGACGAGTATCTTTTTATTTTATTGTTTCTGTAAACCAATGGTGAAATACAGTTGAAATACGCACGTTAATTCTTGTGTTTTTATTGTTTCCCCCGTAGGAATGTAAAAAAAAAAAAAAAAAAATTAAACAAAACAAATAAAATCCTTTGCGGACAGTTCAACTGATTAAAATTTATGCAAAACGCTTTTTCAGATTAGTGACGACAGATATGTAACAAAGGACTGCAACTGACCAATAATTTTGTACTTATTCAATAGATAGTACAGATTTAAAAAGATGATTATTTTACAAGATTCTGTCCTATGTTGACGTTGATAATAAAAAAGTTTTTTATGATAATATCTATTAATATCTTAGTTGTAAGTATACATCTCAGTGGCTCAGTGGTCTAGGGGTATGATTCCTGCTTTGGGTGCAGGAGGTCCCGGGTTCAAATCCCGGCTGAGCCCAAATTTTTATTTTTTGTTTTTTATTGTAAGTGGAATGTAATGTTATGCGCTAAAATTATTTAATCCTGAATTGCCTTTATTACGTCATATAACTGAGTAGGTTAGGGCTTCCCGTCTGGAATCGTACAATGTTTGTCACAATGCACCTTATCCTTGAGGAGCTATAATGCTACAGTTTCATATTATTAATAATAATAAAAAAAAACAGTAGAAAACAATCTAACATCAGAAAGGGGTGAAAAACACTGTACTCTGAAATCTTTTAAAACCATGCACGAAAGCTATTGCCCTCAAACTAACTATAAGTTTTAAAATGGAAGATTCATTAGAACTTTGGAGATGTGTCACGATGGCATTCATTAACAACAGGATGATCAAAGTAAACACAAACTGTGTAGCTGATTGCATGCCTAATGCGCTCTGAAAGATCGCTATGGGTCAGATTTAAACACGATTCAGAATCATTTTGAATGAAACGTTGCAGAAGAGAGCACGGAAAATTTACAGTTCTTTGAATTACAGAATCGCTCTCTTCTCATAAGCTTATTTTATTCAACATGCTGTTCACCGCTTCATTACTGAGTGGCTGTATCTTTGTATTCCCAAAACGAATATATATATATCGATTGAACTGTTATAGGTACTGAGTGTGTCAACGGGATTAGCGGTGGTGTAAGAAATAGAAATTTTCAGCACCTGTTTCTCCGCTAATGGGGTAGAGAACGTGGTGAAATGTTCCTGATCGTAAGACTGTGTACCAAAAAACAAACAATAGTGTGTATACAGTGAGGGCTACTATTCTAGGCTTGTCAACTATTTTGGAAAAAATATGGTATTTTAGGAACTCAGACGTAAAATACGTTTCGGAACTAAGAAAAAAGACATCTTATTTAACCTTTTGTTTCATTCAAGCTTAAAAAAATTATATTTTTTACCTTTAGGCCAATTCAATTTTTAACAACTGAATGTCATTCAAAAAGACTTCAGTAATTTCACTTAAAATTATATTTTTTCCTATCATTGTTCAACTTCATGCATCATAGAAGGTGTTTCAAAAGAAATTTGATTAATTTCAGTGATTACACTCATCTTCAATCGCCATTTTTGCACTAGTTCTTAAAATTTAAAAAATGGGTAAATCCACAAAAAGAATATATTATGAATGCTGGAATGAAGATGTGTTTCCTGCTTTTAATACATATCCACGAATATTCAAGTAGACTTGACTTTACATTTAACTAGTCACTTAAGAATTGTTACCTTTTACAGAGTTCAACAGACTGCAAGGCTGTGAGTCCATCAAATCACCTATTGTTATCGATCGTTTGAAACCATAAACAGCAACCTCTTCTACAATACCAGATTCTGAATGCAGAATATTTCAAGGGGAGCCTTTTGTACACAGAGTGAATAATTCAAACTTCGTGACAAATAATGTTGCAAAATGCAGTAAACAATATAAAGTGGATGACATAATGTGTGTGTCGTATCTTCAAACGCACTGCTTTACGTCCTCCGACTTCCAGTGTCTGTTAAAAACCGAGAGTAGTGGGTGAGCGGTAACGCTAAGGCTTCGCATTCCGGAGGACACAGGTTCCAATCCCCGTTCGACTATCCAGATTTCGATTTTTATGGTTTTTCGAAATCACTGCAGATGAATGCTGGGATGGTTCCTTTAAATGGCCATGGTCGAATTCCGTTCCTTAACCCGAGTCCTTTCCCAACCTCAATGACTTCGATGTCGATGAGGCGAAAAAGCCATAAGCGAAAAAGTCTATTAAAGGAGGGTTATGAGTGAAGCCATCTGTTTAGGCAAATCTGTTTTGTGTTATTACGTCTGTGTTGTTTCTCAGTTGAAACGCACTATTCACCTACCTGACTGAAAACTCAAATTATGAATGCTGGAATGGAGATTTATAACTGTTCTCGATGTGTATTCTGTGTTCAATATAATGATCCTCAAATATCTTCTTACCCAATTACGACTTACGACAAGAGTACCCGATGTTATGGTCTTACTAATTGCTGTCAAGTCCTGTGATTTTTACTCATAGAAGGCCATGAATTTTGTTCTGCTTCCTGGTATCACCAAATTGTGTGTATTGGCTGTTATATTTAAACAGTGCAGGGCTCTTGTCAAGCTATATTCATTCTCAGGTAGAATTTCCTGGTCATCAACAAAAATAAATACATTCAACACGAAAAACTAAAATTCTCTAATGTTAAAAACGAAAAAAAAATAATTACTGAAGTAATAATTTCAATCTCGCCGTTACACCCCGCTGTGTGAAACTGAAAACACATCGAATAAAATAAGAAACATTTTCCCTTTTTTAAAATTAGGTCAAGCCGGCCTCGGTAGCGTAGGGACTAGAGGGTTCGAATCCGGCCGCGGGCATGGATGTTTAAGTGTTGTGTGTCTGTGTGAATGTCCTGTCCGTCCTGTGGCGTCCATACATTGGAAAAATACAGTATATATACTGGATGATGACTTATACACTGAAAGCTGTAATAATTATATTGAGCTGGCTGTATGGCCTCCGTTGCCAAATGCCATTAAAACAAAAACAAAAATTAGGTCAGTTTACGGGCTGAAATTATGTAAATTATGTATATTTCTTTGCCTTATAAAGGTACTAGACACAAAACTCTTTCAAATTTTTTTTTTTCAGAAACTAGCTTCTTGGATCGCTTTGTCATTGGTTAAATGGTTAAGAATAGGTCTCCAATTTGGCACGTGAAGCCCATGTCTCTGCACTCGAGGAGATGTTCTGGTGTCTGAATATAGCCGCAGTCACACTTGTCGTTATCAGTGTATCCCCACTTTTTCACATTACTCCTGTTCTGAGTCTATTGAAGGTCTTCCATTACTCGTACGGCAGGTTCCACCCGGGGTCAGATCTTCTCGGGCTCCAAAGCTTGAAGGTGTGGGAAGCCTCCCTGAAGATCGTTTCTAAAATGTCTTAATTCTAGCGATCGGGCGCACCTGTGCAACGCTTTATGCGGCTAATCCTTATACCACCGGACTGTTTTTTCTTCAGAGAAAATGGGTAACTGAAATCAAAATCGGTGCTTTTCAAGACATTTCAAGACAACCTCCATTAACGTGGAAGGACTTATTAAAGATAAGGTAATTCTATTAGCTGAACACTGCAGAAAAATTCTAACAATTAAGCAGCCGTCTTCGAGAATTTAACTCCAACCTCTGAAAGACTACATGTGTCATTGAAATGTTTGCAAAATTCAGTATACAATATAAAGTGGATGACATAATGTGTGGCCATGGCCTTTTCAAAATGCAATATTTTAAAATATTACTTGGGACTATTGAAGGCATTTTACGACTGGTTCATACACCAGCAAAAACCTGCGAATCAACGTATATATGAATATTAAAATTCTGAAGCTAAAACTCTAAGCGATGACACAAGGGGCATTGACTTGACTGTTTTCCTGCGTGCCTGTTGTTTTAGGCTGATGAACTAGATCAACAACTTAGCAGACTCGTATTGAGAATACACCAGATTTTTTACATACAAAGTTTTTAGTGGACTTCGTTATCGAAAAGACGTAAAGTTGTCTCGAGTACGTTTGATTTTGGATGTTTTAACTTTCTGCATAACGAAGTATAGTGGGTTTACAGTACGATCGTCTTGCTTAGCGAATATGTCATCTTGTATGAGTAGGCCAAGAAGTCAGAAATCACCATTACCTTCAAATCAATTTCTGATAGCCACGTACATAACTTTTCTGCTGCATATAGAGGACATCATTTGTGGAAGGTGGAACAAAACAGCTTAACGAGGTGAGATATTGTTTCAGTAATTCTTGAAACATCATCCAATAGTTTCTTTCGGACCGGCTTTGTTTCAGCGAGTGAAATGGCTGCTGTAATGCACAGTAAGGGGAAGAAAAAATTATCTGTTTTTCCTGGTTACTGTGTGCGAAAATTCCTGGTAACTGCTGTGTATGGATTCTCCTAACCACGACATAAATTCGCTTTCATGTATTCTTTCCATTTATTTTTTCTTATGGCTTTACACCTCGTCATTAGAGGCGGAAAAGGACTGGGGGAAAGGTACGGGAAGAAATTCAACCATGGCCTATGGAAGAAACCATACCGGCATTCGCCTGGAATGATTGAGGGAAAACATGTAAAACCCAAATCTAGATGCCGGGACGAGGTTTCGAACCAGAATGCGAGGCTAGAGCGTTACCGCACACACACAACGCTCGGTTACTTTTCCATATTTTATTATCAACATAACTTCATCGCGGTAACGTTCTTCTTAAACCTCCAAAAAAAAAAAAAAAAAATTTACGAAAAGCAAATGGGATATACACAAATACACTAGTACGTCAACTTAACCTACTCTCCCATATGACAAATAAATAACAATTAATACTGAAAAAAATTGAAAAGTCAATAAAAAAATACAGTCATGCAATGCCGCCTAAAGTGCAGAGTGGATCAGCTTCCAGCAAGTACTAGATGTGTTAGCGAGGACGACGACAGCGATAATGATAATGATGGTTCGCTTCATATTATTCCATAAGAAGGTAAGCCCCGTCTTCCACCATATGGTACGCTATGCTACCGCTATGGAAGGAAAATAATTGGCAAAAGAAATAGTTTCAGAAAGCGGTTATTACGTAAGGAAAAATTTAACTTTTCGTTATTATTTATCACTATCTAAATGGTTACAGAATGAAGAATTCTCCAATGAGAGTTCCTAGTTTCTTATTTTAAATTTGTTAATTTTATTTTGTGGAAAACCATGAAAGGCCCGCTTTGCACAACCTAGCCGTACAAACGTTCAACAACAGAGGCTAGTATAAAATACATCGCACTCTGTGGTAGCTCATGGCCGCATGTTTCCACCTCAAAGATACATATAAAATCACAAGAGACAAAGGATAGATTGTTTTAAATGAACTTCGCTTTCTACTTGTGGTGCAGATTGTAACATTAAATATTCTGATTATTGTTTTTGGGAGTTTTACATATTTACTTCAAGAAAATTCTCTGCTGCACGTGGGTGAGGTTCAGAAATAAAGTTACAAAACACTAGCACAACATATCCATTATTTTTGTTCAAGACATTCTAATCTTATAACATGCTTATGACATAGTAATGCTAGACATAGTTATTAATGGTATTCACTTCCTTATAGCGTTTGTGTATTAATTTCTCTCTTTATGATATCAACATGAAATCATAATTTATAATAAAATGATTATGATTCCCCATTTATTTAACGCTGTCAATAGTCTATCGCTGGTGAAATAAACCAACGGCTTTCAGTTTTCTGGGAATGATCCGAACAAATAATTGGTGACTGCCGAAATCTTTCTGTGAACCGTGTAAACTGTTTTCTAACAACTTTTGTTTTATATTGTTTAAATAATGTGTAGTTTCGATACAGAAAGCAGTGAGCTCTCTGAATTTTCATGAAAGATCAAGGGCAACTAACTTGAAAAGTGTAAAGAGATTACAACCCCGCTAAGTTGTAATTTCCCTTGTATTAATATATAGTTCGCTTATGCTAATTCTATGAAATTCCTGCCTAAGTTGTATATTTCCCCAGTCCATATAACATGGTAATGCTAGACATAGTTATTGATGGTGTTCACAGTAATAGCGTATGGGTAATTAATTTGTCTGTGTAAGATATCAACAAGAGTTCATAATAAAATGATTACATATTCACTCCTCTTTATACACCCACTGCATATATCATATTTGTTAATTCTGGGTGAAATTTTGTATTTTATAATTAATTCATCCAACTAGTTTACAGATTTCTTCTGAAACACAGCTTTCCATTCCTATTATCTCTGACACAGAGTTTTGTAACATAAATGACACGACAGATTTGAATGTAAACCTGTTTTGATTACTGATATCTAAAATTCTTTACTAAACACATATGAATAGTATATCGGGTTGAAAATAAACTAACGGCTTCCAGTTTTGTTAGAATGTGCCACACAAATAACTGCATTTAAACACAAACATTTAATGTTTTTGTCTGGAGATGCAAATGATGTAGGACGCATATACCCCAGCCATACTGACACATAAACAATTAAAAGCTTCTACGCACTTTTGGTACTTGAATCAGAAACCTCTGAGTCGCCCGGAGGGGATGAACCTAGTCTATTTACGCTGCTTGGGAGAAATCGACTGTTTACGAGAGCGAAATAAGTGCAGGGGGAAACACTAGAAGAAGAAACTGCAGTAGGCATCCTGAAAGTGAAAAGATATGTGTGATATGTCTGGAATAACCGTTGAAGCAGCCATGTTGTGTGTTATTGTGACGAATGAGTTATTTATATTCTCTGTTTGTACAAATTTCCTATTTCGGTGGGATCCGGGTTATCAGATGGCTGTTGAAAATTGCTGTATGCAATATCTTTAGGCTATCAATGGAATGGTTGATTTTTTTAAAATAAAATCTGACCTGGACATTTCCACATCCGTCCTACAAAGTCAGCAGGTAAGTGCTTCTACAGTGTTCACTATTTCGAGAATACCGAAGGAACGTTACAATCGATTTCACATCGCTTCATTTGCGCCAATATCCACGATACTTAAAGGTATATTGTTCAACAGGTAACTAACTCTGTACAGCCAACAATTACAAGGATGAGAGTGTTTCAATTTGAAACATAGATTTAATTTTAAGGAGAATCTATAATTCAGCTTGAAACATTGTAACGTCGTTCACGATTCATATACTTTTGCCCCGTACTGTGTCATCACGTAAATAAGTTACAGTTCTATAAATTTTTCAAACAATCTATTTCCACAGCTTTTAATACAATTATTGCTATCCCTTTTCAATGGCATCATGAGAAAGCTGCTATACTCATGGATAATGCTTAACAGATATATTCTGGAGCTATTTTTGTAGCGTGGTTTTATTTCCTACCTTTAGATTCAGAGTCAGATGGTCACTGTAATGTAACAGCTAATGCGCTTGCCTACAATTTTCTAGAGTCTTTGGTTCGAGTCCAGACCCAAACGTGGTGATTATAAATTTTTATCTTTTCACAGTCTGCCTTAAAGTAACATCGCTGCGAAACTACAAATGCATTTAATTAATCTCTATATATAAAAATTAATGCCACTTTTCGTTGTAATTTTATAACTCAAGAACGGGCACACCTATCCAAACCAAATGTTTAGGCGTTGTTCGGACTATTTAGTAGATGGTTTATGTGAAGTTTGCACAAAATCGGTCGAGCGGTTCTTCATTTATCACATTTTTTGTAACAAATGAATTCAATAAATGGCGGATCATTTTGTTAATGGGGATTTTGCTGTCAAATTGAAACTTTTTTCAGTGTTGACAGGCAAGCATGTTGTTATGTCATTCATGCGGTCATTTCATTTTGGACGTGCTTCGATTAAAGCAAATTGTCAGCGATAATTATTGCTTTGTGTTTATATTTTAAAACATATTGTTGAATGTATTCATACAAACGGTGAGTCTTGAATTGTTCAAATGTACTATGTATATGTGTGCGTGTACTTTTCTCAGTTTTTTAGCGAGCCGACGATGTTTCATATCGTTTACAGGCTTTGTTTGAATTAAATTGTCAAACGCATTTACACAAATGGTAAGTTTTGAACTGTTTTTTTTTTTTTTTTTTTTTTTTTTTTTTAATGGCATTCGGCAACGGAGGCCATACAGCCAGCTCAATGTGTATTTTTCCAATGTATGGACGCCACAGGACGGACAGGACCTTCACACAGACACACAACACTCAAACATCCATGCCCGCGGCCGGATTCGAACCGGCGGCCTTCGGCACGCGGAGCTAGCACTCTAGCCCCTACGCTACCGAGGCCGGCCTGTTGAATTGAATTACATGTATGTAAACATATTGTGTGCATACGGGTGTTTTATTATTTTGTAACAGATGGAAGCACGTCGATTTAAAAATGAATTATTTAATGACATTTTTATATACATTGACGTATGCAGTCATATATATTTCCATACACACATATACGCACATGTATAAATACTGATACACCACTATTAATGTATCAATTTGTTTTTAATTTTATTATTCTTTTTTATATGAAGGAAAAATGCCACGAGCCAGAAGAGCAAATATAGGTCGGCGAACGCGTAATACAAATGATGTGGCATTACTAAGACGATCACAGACTGCAGATGAACGCGCACAAGCTAATGCATCGCAGCGTGAACGTAATGCACGAAATAGATCTGTTGACCCTGTACCTGTACTGAATCTTGCACGGCGATCACGAATACGTAGTGCTGTTTTGGCTGAAATGATGCATGCTGCTTTTAATTTACAACAGTCAGATTGTTTATAATATGTACGGATACATTGGAATGATGGACGCAATATGTCCACATTGTGATGCGGCTAACTTTCCAGGTGAAACGCCTGGCATGTGTTGTGCTAATGGCAAAGTGAGATTGCCAGCATTAGAAAATCCACCCGAACCATTGTATTCATGTATTTTTGGGACATCTCAAACTTCGAAGCACTTTTTGAGTCACAACAATACAATTCGGCATTTCAAATGACTTCTTTTGGTGCTACTAAAATTATTAGAGATAATTTTATGCCGACGTTTAAGGTAAATACTTCAACACGATTTTCCCATGTTTATATCAATCTGAATCATAAAGTATTCGATAGTTTTAAAAATTCTGATCCAACATCTACCTAAAATTGCATACATGTAACAGATTCAGGGCCAGATTTATCATCAAGCTGGTTCGTTATTGCCATACCCCGACGCTGATCATCAATTTTTGCAAATTTATTTTATTGGTGATGAAAATCGTGAATTGGTTCAACTTTGTGCAATTGTTTCGAATACAAGACGAGAAATTATTCGTGAGCTACAAAGGCTTTTCCATCAGCATAACGCATTAGTTCAATTTTTCAAAATTGCTCTCGATCGTATGCCATCTGGTAATCACAAAATCGTAATAAGGGCTGATAGAACACCTTTTGGAGAGCATGCAAGGCGATTCAAAGCACAGATAATTGATGAGGTTGCAATTGTAATTCTTGGTGATCAGTTGCAATCCCGTGATATTGTACTTCATCGTGTTTCGGAACTTCATCGTAGTTACGATGCATTACAATACCCAATATTGCATTGGAAATGTGACGATGGCTACCATATTAATATACCAATGATTGATCCACGAACAGGTAAATAATTGACCAATTTTCAGTGTGTTGACATTTCATTTGTATAATTTTCTAAAGTCACATTTTGCACTTATTTTCGGGTGTACATTTACAGAAAAAAGTTAGTGCCATGAATTTTTATTCGTATCGATTGATGGTTCGTCCACAAGAACAAAATTATACCTTGAGATGTGGTAAACTATATCATCAGTACATCGTTGATATGTATGCCAAAATAGAAACTGAACGTCTTAATTTTATTCGTTTCAACCAAGCAAAATCCGAAGATCCGAAGAATATATTCATTTACAAGATGCGATAGCGAATGATGCTAATGTTAATGACATCGCACGTTTAACTATATTGCCATCTTCGTATATTGGTAGCCCACGGCATATGAACGAATATGCACAAGACGCAATGTCTTATATACGAAAATACGGTCGACCGGATATGTTCATTACATTTACATGTAATCCGCAGTGGGATGACATCAAAAACAATTTATTTGAAGGACAGTCGACAACTGATCGTCATGACATTGCAGCACGTGTATTTCGGCAAAAATTGAAAGCACTTATGGATTTAATTGTGAAATTATATGTATTTGGAGAGGTGCGTTGCCATATGTACTCCATCAAATGGCAAAAAAAGGGGATTGCCGCACGCACATATATTAATTTGGCTGGTACATAAAATAACTCCGGATCAAATCGATAACGTTATATCAGCTGAAATTCCTGATCAAACTGTTGATCCTGAGTTATTTCACGTTGTCGTTAAAAACATGATACATGGTCCGTGCGGTGAACTAAATATGAATTCGCCATGTATGATTGATGGAAAGTGTTCGAAACGATACCCAAGGCAATTGACTTCAGACAATAACGGGCAATGACGGATATCCGTTGTATCGACGTAGATCACCCAATGATAATGGCAAAACGGCAAGCATTAGAATGCGTAACCAGGACGTTGAAGTTGATAATCGTTGGATGGTTCCGTATTGTCCATTATTATCGAAAATATTCAATGCTCATATAAATGTGAAGTATTGTAATTCAGTCAAATCCATTAAATATATTTGCAAGTATGTAAATAAAGGGAGCGATATGGCTGTTTTCGGTGTTGCTGGTGATAATAGAAATTATGAAATTACTCAGTATCAAATGGGGCGCTATATTAGTAGTAATGAAGCTGTCTGGAGGATTATGTCGTTTCCAATGCACGAAAGACATCCTGTGGTTGTTCACTTGGCTGTGCATCTTGAGAATGGCCAACGTGTTTATTTTAAAGAAGCAAATGTATTTGAAAGAGCAGCACAACCACCAGCGACTATGTCGACCGCTTTTTTCAAATTATGCGAAACTGATACATTTGCGATAAATTTGTTATATTATGAAGTGCTGCCTCAGTATTACACATGGAATGTGTCTTCGAAAAAATTTCAAAGACGTAAACAAGGAACAGCAGTCGATGGGCATCCAGGCATTTTCCAAACAGATGCAATTGGGAGAATATGTACAGTACATCCAAACAATGCTGAGTGTTTTTATTTGCGATTGTTATTAGTTAACGTCAATGGCCCAAAATCATTTCAAGAATTGAGAACAGTCAACGGTCATTTGTGTCAAACATATCGTGAAGCATGTCAACTCTTGCATTTGTTGGAGGATGATGAACATTGGGATTCAACACTTCATGATGCATCTACTTCAGCTCATACACACCAAATACGAATGCTATTTGCCATTATATTATCAACATGTATGCCATCAAATCCACTTGAATTATGGAACAAATATAAACATTATTTGGCAGAAGATATTTTAATTCGTATGCTTCATAATGCAAGAAATCCTGATTTGTTGATTACCTTGGAAATGTACAACGAAGCTTTGATAATAATTGAAGATATGTGTCTAACGATTGCAAATAAAGCATTAGTACAATTGGGTATGACCGCACCAAATCGTGACATGCATGATTTGTTTGATCGTGAATTGCAACGTGAGCAGGAATTCAATTTTAATGATTTGCGTTTATTTGTACAATCGAATATAACCAAATTGAATATTCAGCAAAAACATGTATATGACACAATCATGCAAGCCGTTTCCAAAAATGTAGGTGGATTATATTTCTTGGATGCACCTGGTGGTACAGGCAAAACGTTCGTTATATCATTGATTTTAGCGACTATTCGATCGGAAAAGAAAATTGCATTGGCACTTGCATCTTCGGGAATTGCTGCTACATTATTAGAAGGTGGTCGGACCACACACTCTGCATTAAAATTGCCATTGAATGTACAGGTGATTGAAACTCCAACTTGCAATATTTCGAGAAATTCTGCTATGGCAAAAGTTCTGCGATTAACGTCAATTATTTTATGGTATGAGTGTACAATGGTGAATAAAAAATCACTAGAAGCATTTAATCGAGCAAGATTTACGTGGTAATCAACAGCTTTTTGGTGGTGCTCTGATATTACTGTCAGGGGATTTTCGTCAAACATTGCCTGTCATTCCTCGATCAACTCCTGCTGATGAAATAAATGCCTGTTTGAAGTCATCAGTTCTTTGGAGATATGTACAAAAATTGACACTGAACATTAATATGCGTATTCACCTACAAAATGATCCAGCTGCCCATGAGTATTCAAAACAATTGGTGATGGCAAAATACAAATCGACAGTACCAACGGATTGATCACTGTACCGAACAATTTTTGTACAATTGCGCAATCGATAGATGAATTGATTGAATGTGTTTTCCCGAATATTCTTCAGAATTACAGAAATCATGATTAGTTGGGAGAACGCGCCATTTTAGCACCGAAGAACATTAATTTTCAAATTCAAGCGAAACTGCCAGGTGTAGTCACGACATATAAATCAATTGACAGTGTTATGAATCAAGATGAGGCAATTGAATTTTTAAATTCATTGGAACCGGCTGGTATGCCACCGCATTGCTTGAATCTGAAAGTTGGTTCTTTGATTATATTATTGCGAAATATTAATCCACCAAAACTGTGTAATGGCACCAGATTGGAAGTGAAAGAGTTATTGCCAAATTTGATTGAAGCTACGATCTTAATTGGTAAATCAAAAGGAGAATTTGTTTGATACCGCGTATCCCTATGATTCCAACTGATATGCCATTTGAGTTCAAACGATTACAATATCCTGTGCGTTTATCATTTGCGATGTCCATCAACAAGGCCCAAGGGCAAACAGTTCACGTTTGTGGTGTGAATTTGGAGGAATCATGTTTTTCACATGGCCAACTTTATGTTGCCTGTTCCAGAGTCGGTATCCCACGCCGTTTGTTTATTCATGCACAAAATGGAAAAAAAAAATATTGTTTATCCAAATGTTTTGGATTAAGGTTTAAAATAGCTAGCAATTAATAAAATATTTTGTTGTTTGAATAAATGAATTTGATGTTCCAATTAATTTTTTTTATTATTTCACTTTATACGTAGCGAAGCACGTACCGGGCCGCTAGTAAAATATATTAAGTATAACGACATGCTGAGTAACATGAGTTTTACTGCTGCCACTTCGAACTGTAGCGGAATACTCTATAAATTTACATTTACTCAAATCAAGAGCGCTAGAATTACTGAATTAAAGTGCATTTTAGATTTCGACCTGAAATGGAATGAAAAAATTGCTGAACACTTTTGCAGATTTGTGGTGTAAGCTTTAAAATGTCTCCTCGAGGATCCGAAAGTAGGGTAAATTCAGAAGGATAAGAAATCTTTTTTTTTTTCGTCGACGGCTAATGTCATTAGGGAGCGTGCATAAACCACGTAGCTCCATTTTGGCCTCCTGTGAACCCCCCCTTCTCCCCATGTAGCCCTACAGGACACAAGTTAAACGTTTCTGAGACAGATGGCAGCACATAAGTTTCCTCTGTTATTCTCTCTGCAAGCGGGAGGGTTTACAATCGGTCAATGAAACAGGCGTTATTACTACACTTCACATCCTTAGAACTTCATGATTATTAGTACCAGGCCTTAACTGTTCATAACTGAAAATGGCTGATTAAGAAAATGGCCTATCCAAAATTGCATACCACTCAATAGTACTTCTACTTCTTTTGGTTCTGGCTGTCGTCAACCATCTTGGCTGTCTTGTCTCTGGTAGTTGACGCTCGGATTAGCTCTGTAGTTGCCTTGGAGGTCCAGGTTCTCAGATTTTTCAGCCAGGAAGTTTTTTTCCTACCAGCACTTCTCTTTCCTGGTATTTTCTCCTGGAGATCAAACTGCAGGAGTTCTTAACAACTGCTGTTTCTCATGATGTGGCCAAGGTATTGTAGCTTCCGTGTTTTATGGTGGTTAATATATCCATATTCTTTTTCATTCTGCAGAGCACTTCAGCATTTGTGATGTGGTCTGTAACATTCTCCGATACAGCCACATTTTAAAAGCTTCTGATCTTTTACTGATTGTTTCCGTTAATGTCCACGTTTCAACGCCACACAGGAGAACAGATAAACTCATAGCAGCTCAGGAATCTCATTTTCGTGGTAATTGATAAATTACGACTTTTAAAAAGATTGTTCATTTTATTGAAAGTAGCCCTGGCGTTACTAATAGGTAACTTTACTTCATCAGTTGGATCCCATTGGCTATTTATTGCGTTGCCAAGATACGTATACGTTCAATGGTATTGATCATAATTTGGCATTGGCAATGGTATTGATCATAATTTTACCAACGACCATTACTTACAATAATACTAGTTTTAGATAAAAGTAAATAAAAGTGGTGCAAATATAATTGAAATTTTAGTGACGTACACAATTTTTTTATGGTATCTAGGAACGTAGCTTTACATGAGAAAAATTTGGACATAATATCAATATAAATCAGATTGAAATTTTTTTTTAAATTGCTTAACGTCTCTTAACAGCGAGGTCTTTAGAGACGGGAAAGGATGGGGCGCAAGGAATGGAAAGGAATTCGACCATGGCCTTTTTGAAGGAAGCATCCCGACATTTGCCAGGAGTGATTTGGGGAAACCAGGGTAAACCCAAATCTGGATGCCCGGACGGGGATTCGAACCGGCGTCCTCCCGAATGCGAAGTGAGAACGCTAACCGTTACACCACGACGCTCGGTTTGAAATATCTACCTAGAAAGTTAAGTTCAGGTGACTTTGCTCATTTATTAATATTAAAATAATTCCGTTGAGTGTGTATAAGTGATAAGAGTGTACCTAAGTGTACCTTTTTTTTTTTTTCGTCTTGTGGAAGCCAAGATCAGAGGCTGGAAAGGATTGGTGGCAAGGAACGGGTAAGAATTCAGCCATGGCTTTTTTGCAGGAACCGTCGCTGCATTCACCAGGAGTAATTTGGGCAAACCATTCAAAACCCAAATTTGAATTGCCGGACAGGGATTCGAACCCGCGTTCTCCCGAATGCGATGGCACAGCGTTACCACTCACCCAGCATGCTCGGTAAAGTCAAATTAATGTTATTCGAATAGAAAGGGAGTTCTTAGTTTGTTAATACTATATTGTATTTATACTGTTCAGAATATTAGCTGAATAAAGTGAATGTGTTAAGAATGTTTTTGAGTGCGTTAGTGTACTTTTTAGCTATTTGGTTTTTACTTTACTGACAGCGCTAGAAATACTACCGGTATATCAGCGTTCACCTTCAACAAGCATCAGAGCAACCGTATAGTATAATCAGTGGCCTAAGGCTCATCAGAATTACTTATCACACCAGAGAAACATTTCAATCAACAGTAATTGCATTCTTTCTCAACGCTTGCTTCCATTTTGAAACAGTGAGTAAGATTGAACCTAGGCAAAGAGAAGAGGTCACATGTGAGGTCATTGTTTACAAGCAAATTTGTCCTTCAAACGTGTTTTCCGGTCGTGGTATAGTCAATGTTAAATGCACTGCATCAGGGTGATGTCTGGAGGTCAGAAGAATTCGTTTGTTTTAATACTCCATAGTTCACAGTACTGCACTAATATCAAAGCCTCTACGTTCGTTCCAGTACGAAACAGTCTTTCGAAAACCGATGTTTATAATTTCGTACGTAATTTCTGAAAATTGATTTCTTTAGAATGTACAGCGCATCTTTGCGGAGAATATTTCATCAATAAATAACTTAATGAAAAATTTCGCCATAAAATTGGTTTATTTTCGTACATCAACAACTCAACTGAATTATAAAGGCAATCATATAAGCTTTAATGACCATTCGGAAAAATTCGTTACTTGCAACCATTGCTTAAATTTGACTGGCTTTCAGACACATTGCTTAGCACTGTTTTATACCTTTAACGTCAGTAGCATCAGCGTTAGGGTTTTATTGGAGATTGAATAAGAAGGTGAAATCCAAAATCACGACTTAGAAAAGATAAAAAATACCAAAAGGTCTATATTTAGAGCGTCAAAATTATTGATTTTTAGGACGATATTTAATTGTTTAACTCGCAAATGCTGGTTATCTATTTATTTTACAACTACTCCCGATTTCTCTTCGTTCCTTCTATAGACTTGACGCTTCTCTAATATGTGTAAAGTACGGTCCGTTGACATTTGCACACTGTTTTAAGTAATCGCCTCTACTGCAAAACAAATTTTGCCCTTAGGTGTTCAGAAAATAACGTTACGTCTCTCTTTCTTCCCGTTATTCTGTATCTGTCGTAAAGTTTAACCGATGTGAAAATATCGGTATTTATCCTCAATCTGAGTTTAATCATTACAATGCGATTTTAGGCATGGCTTAACTGCCAATATTGGAATTATGCGAAGAGAAATTTCAAGAGCTGTGTCAGGCTTAATTATTACAAATTTTAAAGTAGCCGTCTTCATTTTCTTCACCTTTTTCCTGTCTTTGATGAGTTGTATTGATGATTGGCATGGTTTTTTTTTTAATTTATTTTATTTTCCTTTGGTCGTGCCGACCATACAGCCATCTTCTGGTTTTACAATTCTTATATACATTTGAGGCTTGTTATCTTTACTTCCTTTTACAACGTGATGCTAAAGTTACACAAATATTGGTAAGTTGACACATGTCTGTAGTTGTGATTAACATTTATATGATGTTTAACTATAATTATTAACTAGACCGCTCTTAATTATACTTACTCTAAATATCTATGTTAATGCAGTTTGAACTTTTGTATATAATAGGAAATATACTTCCTCTCTTATTGTTATATTTAATACAGTTTTGACATTTTAAACCAGGTTTGATTGTACATAGTTATTTACATAATAGTGAGAAGCTAAATTCGGTTAATACAGAGTTTACACAAGAGTAGTAGTTTAGTATAAACATTGTTTGAATTGGCTTTACCGTGTTTCTCGCTAATTTTTACAATTATTGATGTCTTGTTTCTTTTGTAATGAATATATTGATGTCGGGCTCTTGCATTGTAGATATCATTATATTACACACTCATATGAACTAACCTGATACGTTTTATACATTAAAATTTAATGTTTGCTTCACTAAGTAAAATAGCAATCGCCTTGTATACATCTTGTCGTTTTGAATTGAGCAGGACAGGTACGAAGACGGGAAGGGGAATTTTAATCTTTACCAGACTTGTGTATAGGTATTTTGTGGGTAACAGGTTGCGGCTGCAGGCCAGGACTATGTGATTTATATCTGATATCTCTCCTTGATCCTCCGGACAAAACGGGGAGTGATCCAATCCGATTTTGAATAGGTGTTGTGGGTAACACCCGTGTCCCAGTCTCATTCGTATATTGGCATGGTTAGATTTGGAACTTTGGCCGCATGCCCCTTCTTTTGTACCTACTGCTGGGTAGTATTATGTGCTAGGAAGTGTTGCCATCTGTCTACGAAACGCGTAACTATGTTCTATGTGTGATAAGTGTATTTTTTGTTTGTTTGTGAAATGTGTTGTTTATGAGGCGGAGATTGGGTGCACTCAGCTACACTTACGGGTCCTGACTTCTGCTATATATAAATATTTTTCTCTAAGGCACTGTCGTTAAAAAATTCGTTGTAGCTGTGGAATTGCTGAATCAGTTTGAAGTCAGGCTCATTCATTCTACATCTCGCGATAGGAATTCAGTTTTATCATCTCATTCTTTTGGCCAACGTGAAAAGCTTTGCATCTTGTTTTTACGTCACCATCTGTTGATCATTTTTCTTCTTTCCCAGAGAACGATACTTAGTTGAAAATCTAAGTTCTCATATCTGATGCTGTGTTTTTTTGGTAAATATTTGTTTTTCAAGTTCAGCTAGGAGCCGGTAGAAGGTTACGATAAACATGCCGGGTTAATGAGCTATTGTGTTGCCTTTCAGATTACGCGATTATCATTCGGATGCGACATGCGTCATCCGAAATGGCTAACAATACACGCCTCTCAACTGTAAACGTACAGTTGATGAGCATTTCACCCACATTTCATAATAAGAAGTTAGTTTACGGTGTAAAATGCACTACTGAAAATAAGTGAAGGCAAAACGTTGAAATAATTTTGCTGAAATACGTCCCTTATAACCATAAGATGGAGGTGCAGTTGAATACTGCAAGAAAGTGACAGTTTTCTGACTTGAGGGTTCGTATGAAATAGTGGATATTAACTAAGAATAATAATTCGCTTAAAACTACGAGCTAAAAGCTACAAAATTAACTGAAGTGCTGGTCCACTATCTTCAGTTATTATTAACTATAACTGATTGTTACTAAGGATGGTTGAAAAATAATTTACTTGGTATATAGAAAAAATTAATTCGACCTAACACCTTACAGGGAGATATACAGAAAAAGTAGATTAAGAATCCTTGTAATAGGCTGATTTTCTAGCTAAATTGCAGCCACTTATACTACTTTGAAACATTTTTCACGAAATATCGTAGTAATTTTATTCCTGCACTTACTTACCAAACTGTTAATCATAGTCACCCTTGCAGTATTTCATTGGATCTTAACGTAAAAGATATTCTTAGCAATTACTATGTGCTGGTATTAGTGTACATAGCTTAATGGCTCACACACAGTAGGTCTTGTTTATTTACTTCCTTAATTCTCCGCGTAGAAGCTTTATAGACGATGTTGTAGACCAGAGATATTAAACAGGAACGAACCATAATGTGAGAAGTAAACATATTCAAATATAGATATATATGTATGACATAAACTATTAAATTTGATCACTGATTAAAACGAGATATATTTTACTTAAGTGAGTTTGTAAGATCCCCTCTTCCTGTATTTAGGTTTAGGTAAATGTAATCTGCCCGTCTTCAAGCTGTAATCTAAGCTGCTGAAACCGGCTGATTATTTCCATTCACAGTTCAGAAACAAACAAATAATAAATATCTAGACAACGAATTCTTTGAAGTAACACTCGGAAAAACACTTTTATTTATATTCACAAGGGTCAAAACACACTTCTTACATTCCTTTTTACTCAACAACTTACCAGATATATTTTATTCTCATCCATACCCTTGCTATATTTTCTTTGTCTTCTCGTCCAAAGATATACATTATCATAGGTAATCATTGTCCATAGATATTCTGGCACTTAAATATACGTTTATCTTTATCATTTTTTCATAACAATTTAACACATTTGTATTCACAACACAACACAACTAATATTTAATTAACTTATAACAAAATTTATTCACAAAAATTAAAGTGTAAGGGACTTTGTCACCTTACAAGTTAAAAAGCAAAACACACTTGCTTTTGGAAACATTAGGATATAGGCCTACTACTTTTTTTTACAACTTACACATAAGATATTACCAAATTGTATAAATCGATTAACTTTCAGCAAACATCAAGAAAAACAATTCTGAAATACGTAAATGAAGGTTAAAAACTGGTAATAAAAATTCAAAGATTGTATCATGGACGACACAAAACATCGGTGGTGAATACGAAATTTGTAAATCAGATAACCGATGCTCGAGTTACCGTAATCAGCAAAATGTTTCGCAGCATGTGGATATTTACCATCAAGAAACAACCAGACATACATTCTGGGAGTTTTTTTAGTTTCATTCTCTTCCCCATCGTACATGGAGAAAACTGAAAAGGTAATATGGAATTTAATAAGTACATTTTTTCTCACGCTATAACAGTAGAGTTTCATTAATCTTGTGAAAGTGGGGATTACACCAGGACACAATGCAGTAGAAAATAAAGTCTGCTCTAATCGTAAAATTATTTCGCTCTCTTATGGTGATTGTTACTTTCACAAACAACGAAGCGTCTCGAATTTATTCTGAGTATTAAATCAATTGTTTCTAGTACGCAAAATCGCCACGATAAAATACGTACTTTAACAGTTCCATCACAATTATTTTTATGTATATTATATTAAACTCTACTGAGGTATACGCATCAATTTTCCTTGTTCTACCGACAGTATTTAAGCTACCCTCTTGGTGAGTTCCGTTTGTGGCCAGGGCGCTCAATGGTTAAAGTGTTTATTTTCAAAAATTCGCTGCGTCGGTCCTTGGTTCAAATCCCGGTAGGTATAGGAACTTTTAAGAGTTGTGTTTGTTCATATGAGGTACGTTAGGCCGCTCCGTGGTTCGGATTCCATGATAAACTGTTGGTCCCAGTGGAAAGGAACTGCCCGTTCTACGTCTGACACAGTGGCTTAATATGCCTCACTTTGGAGGATCCGACCAACCTTCGGGTTGTGGAGCGAGTTACTTTTATAAATCAGACTTCACTTCATTCTGATACAACCTTGTAAACACAATGTCCGCTGACTTCGGCAGATTGGAGGCAGAAAACATAAACGTGCCTCACAATTGATTTTAACTTCTCTCATTAATTTACATTCTAGTGGCTGCGATAGTAATTTTGAAGGCTGGCCATCCAAAAAAAAAATTCTTTTTCAAGTGCAGTTGCTCTTTTGCTATCACAATAACAGTCATCTTCCTTCACAATTGGAGAACAAAAAGATGTTTATAACTATTCTTTATCACGTATCATTCAAAGAGCTTTATTGTGAGGATGGTTTAAACTAAGCGATGTTGGTTCTGAAATCAGAACTGTCAAACAATAGCTTCGATTCGTTTACACAAAGGAACGGAAACATGCTGGTTTGTTCAGGTTAGTCCTTCATACCTAACTCAGGCTTGTATGATAAAAATTAATGTGCTTTCCAAGTAGGGTTTTGTTCAAATTTCTGCTTTATGACCCTGTAAGTCGTTTGCAAGGTCTGGACTAATCACTGATTTGTTCATTGGTGTAACTACTGCACTAGGAGGATTTATTTAAAAAGCTCGAGAGGTCCCTGGTTGGAACATGAGGTGGCTCAGTAATTTTACTGAGCGTGGTGGGTGAACGGTTAGTGTCTGGCCTCGCATTCGGGAGGACGCGGGTTCAAATCCCCGCCCGGGCATCCAGATTTGGGTTTTCCATGGTTTTCCGAAATCGCTACAGGCGAATGATGGGATGTCTCCCTCAAAAGGCCAGGGCCGAATTCCTTCCAGTTCCTTGATCCCAGTCCTTTCCCGCCTCGAGTGACCTCGCAAAAAAAGGTTCGGATTTTAAGAGCCCAATACACCATCTTTCGCATGCTTTGCCTTCTGTATATGAAGTACGTGATGAAGGCTCCTCGAGGCATTAAACTAGAACTTCTTTATCAGGTAGCTCTATCGTATTAGGACAGCCACAAGGTAAGATAGAATGGGCAGCAAATTGGGACCCAGTGGCGTGGCAGACATTTGGGTCAATAACGCCACTAAATAAGTGTGCTGATCATCGTGTGTTTTCCAGACTGTGCGCAGAAATAACATTCGTTGAAAGAAAGAAAGACACAAATTCGACTGGCTGTAGGAAAATCCCAGTTCGGACACTGTCGAAGTTATCACCGAAGAGCCAAAGAAACTGGTATAGGCATGCGTATGCAAACACAGAGATATATAAACACTCAGCGTATGGCGCTGCGGTCGGCAACGGCTATATAAAACAAAAGGTGTCTGGCGCAGGCGTTAGATCGGTTACTGATGCTATAATGGCAGGTTATAATGTTTTAAGTGAGTTTGAACGTGGTGTTATAGTCGGCGCACAAGAGAAGGGACATAGCATCTCCCAGGTAGCGATGAGGAGGGGATTTTCCCACACGACCATTTCACGAGTGCACCATGAATATCGGGAATCCGGTAAAACATCAAATCTCCAACATCGCTGCGGCCGGAAAAAGATCCTGCAAGAACGGGACCATTACTCATTTTTCCCACGAGCGATTAGGGAATGGAATAGAAAGGATTTACCGGGCGAGTAAACTTAAAATCCGACAGGAGTAGCTTTCGATAAAGCACTCCCGCTATCCTGATCTGGGTTTTCCATGGTTTTCCCGGATCACTCCAAACTATTACCCTTTCGGATAGGTGCAATGCACCCTCCACCACACACTTTTAGTGACTCGTGGAGTAATAATAATAATAATAACGACGACTGAAGAGAATCGTTCAACGTGACAGAAGTGCAACCCTTCCACACATTGTTGCGGATTTCAATGCCTCGGCCATCAACAAGAGTCAGCGTGTGAACCATTCAACGAAACATCATCGATATGGGCTTTCGGAGCCGAAGGCCCACTCGTGTACCCTTGCTGAGTGCACGACACAAAGCTTTACGCCTCGCCTGGGCCCGTCAACACCGGCATTGGACTGTTGATGACTGGAAACATGTTGCCTGGTCTGACGAGTCTCGTTTCCAATTGTATCGAGCGGATGGACGTGTACGGGTAAAGGAGGCAACTTCATGAATTCATGTGCCCTGCATGTCATCAGGGGACTGTTCAAGCAGGTGGAGGCTCTGTAATGGTGTGGGGCGTGTGCAGTTGGAGTGACATATGACCCCTGATTCGTTTAGATACGACTCCGACAGGTGACACGTACGTACGCATCCTGGCTGATCACCTGCATCCATTCATGTCCATTGTGCATTCCGACGGAATTGGGCAATTCCAGCAAGACTATGTTATACCTCACACGTCCAGAATTGCTACAGAGTGGCTCCAGGAATACTCTTCTGACCATCAAACTCCCTAGACATGAACATTATTGAGCATATCTGGAATGCCTTGCAACGTGCCATTCAGACGAGATCTCCACCCGTTCGTACTCTTACGGATTTATGGACAGCCCTGCAGGATGCATGGTGTCAATTCCCTCCAGCACTACTTCAGACATTAGTCGAGTCCATGCCATGCGATGTTGCGGCACTTCTCCGTGCTCGCAGGGGCCCTACACGATATTAGGCAGTTGTACCAGTTTCTTTGGCTCTTCAGTGTATTTTCGGGAAGCGTCAATCGCGTTCAGTAAATTGAATTTGAATTAAAGTAAATAATGGAGTAAATGTAGTAATTTAATTAAATGTTATCTTTAATTAAGTTTAAGATTACACGAATTGAATACTAGCAGTTACCCGCGACTTCGTACGCGTGATTTACAATTTTATTGTTAGGACTGGATATAGAAAGCTGTAAGTTACGTAAAAGATGTCCCAAAAACACGGAGTTAGGATAATATGACGGGGAAGTCATCACAATACCATTCTACTATTGCGTAACAAACAGAGAGACAGAGTTACTTTCAAATTTATAATATTAATATAGACAGAATAGTGGTATAAGTAGCAGAACACATACGGCTTTGTAATTATTTGAATATCTCATGCAAATTTGAAGTCTATAAATTTTTTTCTTATGGATTGTTGGAGTGTTCGAATCATTCAATAATTATGCAGGTAAGAGTTATAAATTTTCGTCACTAATGTTGGAATAGGCCATCAATGCAAACGGATGACACCTATATCGCACTTTCCATCTTCTCAGCAACCAAATTCACATTTATACTTGACCCAGGCACTTGAGACGCTGCTTGAGTTATCCGAACCGTCTTGCTTCACCGAGCGTAGTGGATGAGCAGTAACGCCGTGGCGGCGTATGCGGGAGGACACGAATTCGAATCCATCCAGGGTTGTATTATCCATGGTATCCGCAAATCACTCCAGGCGAATGCCGGGATGTTTCCTCAAAAATGCCATGGTCGAATTGCTTCCAGTTCCTTGCCGTTATTTCTTTCCAGCCTCTAAAGACCTCGACGTCAGTCAGTCATAAAACCAAGAGGACCTCGTATTCGAAGCACGGCAGTTCTAATCCCCGTCCGGGCATCCAGATTTTGGTTTTCCATGGTTTCCCCAAATCGCTCCAGGCAAATGCCGGGATGCTTTCTTCAAAAGGCCATGACATAATTCCTTGTCCCTAATCCCTTCCCTCCTCTAATGAATTCGACGTCGACAAGGCGTAAAGCAATAAGTAAAAAGAAAAGTAAAACCTGGAGGAAGTTTATGTCAAGGTGAGTAGTAACAAATAAACTCCTCTTAGTTCATTCTAAGCAGATAGATAGTTTATGAGATATGAACGGTTTTATGCACACGTGTTGGAACCGGGAAGTCGAAAATCGTGGCTTCACTTTGCGCGAGTAGTTCCTGACCTCATATTGTCATGAATATCGGAGCGGTACTGACACAAACTCTCTTCTTTACTCTTACGAGATGAATATGGCGCCGCTGGGTCTATTTCTAGACGAGTTTTTTAAGTTTGACTTTACTTCAACAGAAACTATTGGTAACTTGGGAACGATATAGCCAACAGAAATTTTAAAGATGTTTTTACGTCAAAAGAAAAAAAAATATTCTCCCTAGTGTTTGTCGCAGTTTTAGCGTTTTTCTTTCTAGAGAAATGTGAATGATCTATTACATCAACCGATTTTTCACGAAGACTTTCTTTGGTCACTTTAATTTTTGCGAAATAGTACTAATTTTCCTATTTGTGTTGCATATAGTCTGTATATGAAAGGCTTAGTTTTTTGTCCACGTGACAGTGGAAAACCATCTATAAATCAAATCAGGGTGGCGGTTACAATATTTGAATTACCAGTTCTACTTTACTACTTACCGAGAGTGGTGATAAAGAACGTGGTTTCGAATCCCTGTCAGGTCAGATTTCTGTTTTCCATGATTTACCAAAATCACTACAGGTGAACGCCTGGATGGCCCTTCAAAGGCCGTAGCCGAACACGACGTTGATGAGGCGTAAAACCATAAACAAAACAAATTTACTCTTCAGTTTCCCCTGTAGTGGCGCTTTAGTGCGTTGCGTATTCCTGTCATTGTTATAATTTGTGGTTGGTAGGGTTCCATATGTAAAACCAGTATTTTTCTAACTTCGGCCCAACGTTTCCGAAATCTCTCCAGGTGAAATCCCTTCAAACAGCGATGGCCGAATTCCTTCCCATTCCTTTCCCACAATCCTCTCTCGCCTTAAAAAAATCTCTTTTTTTAGGGGGCATCCATAAATTACGTGAGGTGTTTTTCGGGATTTCTGGACCCCCCCCCTCCACCCTGGTGAGATTTCGTGAGATCTGGCCGGACCCCCCCCCCCCTCTGGTGAGATCTGGTCCGTGAGAACCCCCCCTAGGAATCACCCTGGAAACTTTTTTTTTAGGTCACACCCTAACTTTTTTGACGAAATACCATCCGAAAATCGACTTTGCCGCAAATTTGAGACTTTTTTTTTTTTTTTTTTTTGCTCTACTGTCCCCAAATTTTTCGCAAAATCTCACGTGAGATTTCCGTAGACCCCCCCCCCCCTCCCCCTTGGTGAGATCTGGTGAGATTTTGCCGGACCCCCCCCCTCCCCTATTTCACCTCACGTAATTTATGGATGCCCCCTTACGAATTCGTAAGTCGTTATTAAAAATTAAAAACTTATTAATTTCGATTTTGGAAATATAACCTCCATCCGAAAAAACTGTCAACAGTTTAATGTAGTATCTGCACCAGTTTATTTTGTGACAGCGTAAGGTATGTACAGAGGTGCATTCTATGATCCGGAAAGTTTTGATTCGCTCCAAAAAATATTTCAATTCAGATAAACTCTGTTGTGTTAACCTCTAAAGAATTATGGTTTTGATATCAGAAAATTTCGGTGTAGTATTTTGAGGTTATATGTACGAAACAACCCAGTTATTCCGTTGAATCAGTTTCTTTCTGTTATTTTGTTTCTTTCTTTAAATAAGCTAGAAACTGTATCGAAGTATTTGGGAACGGGAAAATGATGTGTACAAACATTTACCTCAAACATTTTTCATTTGCTCACTGATATTGAGATGACACCTTCCGTCTATCCTTGTTACGTCACAAATGGCGTAACAACCTTTACTTAGAGAGTCGGAGCGTCTTCTCATAAGAAAACAACGCCTGTGGTGACGATAGAACGTTTAGTTACATCACGGATCACAAGAAGAAAGCTGTACGTGTCACGCCACGACCGTTGCGACACAACAATTCATACACATACTTTCTTGCTTCAAATCTATCTGGCCTCGGGTGTTTGCAATCACGATTACGTGTATATCTTCGGTTTTGGGCTTAGTGCATAAGACAACACGAAATCTCCCGCCATATTTTGTTTGGTAGCGTGTGAAAAATTCACGACTCACTTATTTCGGAATGACAGCAAACAAATATTGCTACCAGCAACATTCATATCTAGGAATGGCCGCGAAAATAAGATAAGAGAAATCAGAGCCAGAACCGATTCATTTCTGTACTCATTTTTCCACGAGTGATTAGGGAATCGAGTAGAATGGACTTACCGGGCGAGTAAACTTAAAATCCGACAGGAGTAGCTTTCGATAAAGCACTCCGACCATCCTGAGATGGGTCTTCCATGGTTTTTCCAGATCACTCCAGGCGATTGCCGGGAAGGTTCCTCAAAATAGCCCGTAGGCGCCTCCTGCCAAATCCGTATATCGCTTTCAGATAGGTGCAATGCACCCTCTGCCACACACTTTTAGTGAATCGCGGAGTAATAATAATAATAAACTTTGTTCTACATTGCAAGATACCTACGTTTAGAGATACATGTTAGTTTTGAAATGACACAGCTACATGAAGTTTGATGATATTACCGAAGATAAATATGTTAGATATGTTGAACAGTAATTAATTATGCCCCCAATGTTGAACTATCCTGTATGCAAACAACAAATACTAAAAATACTACTTCTAATACAATTTGTGCCAGCCCCGTTGGCTGAGTTGGTTGCGGCACAGTGACTGTGTCCGGCGCTGACACGGAGGTAGCTGCTTCGAATCTTGGCGGTGGACTACCAAATTTCCGCCATCCGGACTAGGTCGGCAGGGTAAGAGAGGGTAGGAGAGGAGAGGTGGTCGTGCACAATTCCTAATCACAAGGTTGTGCGCCGAAATCCTGGGTTAAATTGCAAACGTCTCGCAGTGCCTGTGGAGTGAGGGTGCATGTCGCTGCTGGCAGTGATTCGTCCATTGGATGCTTTCGTTTAGCCTGGCAGCCAGTAAGGTGACTTTCGGAAGAGTAGGCCTGAAAGGGGCCAGCGCCATGTTTCATCCTCAATCTTCTTCATCCCTCACTTCATAAAACACAAACTAGACGAGGCGTAATGCCATAAACAAAAAAAGCTGTCATTCGAAAGTACACGGTTCAGTCCTTCGGTCCATCATACGACCGTCTTGATTCCGATTTTCCATGGTTTCCCAAAATCACTACAGGTGAATGCCGGCATGGTTCCATGTTCCCAATCCTCTCCCAGCTGTAAAGCCCTAAAATTCCAGGTTCGGTTTTTCCACAATTTTTCGAAATCAATTCGGGTGGAATAGTGGTAAGGTTCCTGATTCTTACCCGTTGCTTACGCACAATTTTCACTGCTCTAATACCTTAGATGTTGACCATCAACAAAGCTATAATTAAACAAAAAGATATTTTTCATGTCAACAGACCGCCGGGCAAAAACGAAAATTCCCCTCCCAATGTAGCTACAATAACATGATCGTGTCAAGATACCAAGAAGCCACAGAGGTTCCTAACCTTCATCTCCGAGGTCGTCGAGAGATCAGACACGTGTTGTCCTTTAGCTTGGCCTCATCGAAGATTACAGAAACATAAGTCCTGGGGGCAGACATACTAACTGTGAGAGACGATTGAATCAGTGAGTGTCACACTGCAGTATATTCTCAGTATTTACTACCTAGCTGGCTAGTGCTGTTACAGCTAGGAAATGTGATCACTAATGCCAAGATCATCAAAACATTTCTCACATAATTCTCTAATAGAAAGGTGTGTATCATACATACGTTAGATCTGAGAATGCGATCTTGAAAACAATCAGAGTGGCTGTTCATTTTGACTGATTTCGCAACATGTATTAAATCTGGTCAGGGTGATATGGTGAAGTATTTTAATGCTTATTTAGCTTTCTTCCACCCGGCTCTACAAGTGAAGGAGTAAGATGAGTAAAGTTATGATTTATTTTGTATCTTACTGTCAGATCTTCTACATTACTTAGAAGTATATAGTGACCCTCCACGTGATAGATATGGCTAACGAACTGTCACGGTATATGGCGTTCAACACGTGGCTATTTTATTCGATATTCGCTGATGCAAAAACTTTCGGCACTTGGCTAACCGGGTATGAAAGATGATGGTGCACAGTTCCTTAACACCAGACTGTTTTTCAAAGTTCTGTCTTAAACTCAAAACCTCTCCCCAGTGAGTAGACACTATTGGTAGAGATTTCCCCGTCGGACGGTTTCGTTGAATATGGCAGCATGTTGCCGGCTTTCGGAAGAGTAGGTTTCGTATGTCCCGTAGTCGAATTTTCCCATCTCTGTTTTTTCATCCGTTACGCATATATCCACAGTACACTGAACAAATATCACCGTCGTCCCATACAGTACGACTTACGAACGTCGTTTACACCGGCAAGGGCAATAGGATAAATTTCCCTCGGGCCTGGCATTAAGGGGGAAGAGAGTTCAAACACGCTCCGGAAATCCAGATTTAAATTTTCTACGGTTTCCGAAAATCATTCCAGACTAATGCAGGTATTATTTCTGCAAAGGGCCATGGCCGAATTCCTTCCCATTCTTACCTCTTCCGCTTCTAATTGCTCCGAGGTCGACGAAGTGTAAAACCCGAAGAAAAACAATAAATTATCCTGGCAGATTGCTATGCTGGGGTAAAATCCTACGAGGTAACCACGTATCTCCGGACATCAGCTGTGGTTCATATTTCCACTCTCTTAACAGTAAAATAAATCACATTTAACAAAATCAAAAAGCTGTGGTTCATATTTCCACTCTCTTAACAGTAAAATAAATCACATTTAACAAAATCAAAAGCTAAGACTTTAGGGGTGGAAGGGGACATTCTCCACCTGCCCGAAACTGGAACTGACCTGTTGAAATTTGTTTTAACTGCTTCTTTATAATGTCCTCTTCATGTTTTGCAGTCTCCATTCTCGAAAAAGTTTCCACGAATTCAATTAAAAATACCGAAATATGAGAGTGACGTGCAGCTATTAGATGCCGCCGGCGCTGCAAAAGCAATGACAATCTTTTGAAATATTGGTTAAATCCTTTGTTGTAATATTTTATTGCCGTTTTAGCTTCACTCCGTTGTAAAACATCGAATTAACACGAATAAAATATTTATCTGAGTTGCAGTAAAAGAAGAAGGCATGCCATCTTACAATCGATACAAGCAGTCAGAGACAATCGATTGCTTCAGTTGTAAACAATTGCGCCGTTTCTGAGATGGATACCGCTGAATGAATTTCCTGTAAACTTTTTACTCTTGGTCCAAGCCGAATTTCAACCTAACCACGATCACTATGACAAAACGAACCTGTTTAGGTTGAAATTATCCCTGTACCAATAATTTTTTGCAGTGCTGCTAACATTTCGTGGTTGCGGAGCGTCTCATATTTCGGCATTTTTAATTTAATTCGTGGAGACTTTTTCGAAAAAGTAGAGTGCAACACGTGAAGAGGACATTATAATGAAGCAGTTAAAATAAATTTCAACAGGTTAGTATCAGTTTCAGGCAGGTGGAGAATATCCCCTCCCCCCAAATGTTAAAAAAGCATGACCTTCCAGTCCATTTTAGCCACTGACCATATGACAATATGTTTTCGGTAACAGTTTGATCGGACTGAGTAGAAATCAAAGGTTTCCGTATTAACAGGAGCAGGAGCGGATACGGGGGGGGGGGGGGGCTAGGGGGCTCAAGCCCCCCCTCCAAAGTATCTAGGTCCACCTCCGACATTGGAATTTTGGAGACCTCCGCTCAAGGGCCCCCCCCCCCCAAAACAAAATCCTGGATCTGCCCCTGAACAAGAGTACCTACTTTCTGGATTATGGTTACACCATCTCATTTAAAATTTTAGTATACCACTATGCAAACAGACACTGAAAACAGCAAATTAAATATATGTGCGTACATTTTCATACATTTATGTTGAAATACCTGACATATATTCTACGGAATTTACGTTGAATATCGTGGGTCACTGGATGTTTGGGACGGATTCAAAGCACGATTTCTAACCTTAAAAATGAGGCATGCGCATACTGTCAACAAGAAGCAACCACTGGAACAACAGCATATGAAAAGTATACTAAAAACGAAGTATGTCTAGGTTAGTGCTTCCAGTCTGTTACCTAAGAAACAAATTTGCACCAGTTTTGCGGTAGTGTATTAGTTTTTTTCCAAATGACAGAATATGTGGAGAAACAGCGAACTGCAGCTGCCATCTACAGATAGCAGTAGGAAACGGGAAAGGGCTGTGACTTATCCTGCCATCTGTGTGAGAATACAGAAAGCGAAAAGAAGGCAACAGTATGGATAATATAAGTAGCCCATTTATTTTGCATACTACATGGTATGATCGCCTTTTCCAGCTCTCTTGTGCATTATGGTAATTTAGAAATATTTCTTTACTTCAGTACTCATAAAGTACGTACGGTTTAACTGCGAAATGGTGTATTCCATTTGCTTTCTAGTCGACGGAAATTATTTGAACTTTGTGTTGTTTTCGGATCTTTAAAGATGTTTAAATTCAAAACTGTGCAGAAATACCTTGTAAAGACTTAAGATCGACGTTGAAAAGCATTACTAGCCGCCAGACTGTACATATCCGATGTCAGTTTGCGATGAGTTTTATTACACAAGATGTTTATAATGTGTGAGGAAAGCTTTAACAAACAGGTGAAGCCAGAACTAGATTAAATTTGTTTACAAAAGTACTTAATGTATAAACATAACACTACTTCACGCAGATTACAATGATTAAGCTCTGTGACCTTGAAATAACTGACTGCAAAAATCACTCCCCAAGGCTTTGGTTTCTTTCCGGTCTAATCCAAAGCAGCTCCATGCACTTAAGCAGGTATTTGGAAGAACGAAAAACTAACCATTCGCTGACTTATAGCTCGAATCCACTTAAGTAAACTGATGGTGTTAAAACAAATGTTATGCATTCTGCATTTAATATTCACGGATAAACCTTATTTTCACTAATAAGTTTGGCTGAGGCATCCAGAGCTACGAAAATCGTTTTATTCAACTAAAGTACAAACTAATTTTTTTTTCAGAAATGACGTCAAACGTTATGCATTTCGTTGAGTTCTGCATGTCCAGCTAAATATATAGTATATGGAATTCTAAATTTAAAAAAGGTTTCATTTTAGAAGGGAAGGATATCTATTTCTGGCAGGTGTTAGGTCACATTGATTGGCACTTCTTTAAGAAACTGCTAAGGGCAAAAAAGTAAACGATTTGTTACTAGACAACTCATACTACATACGAATAGCTGATGTCATTTATGTGACCACTGTATATTGCGCCACCAAAGCACACAACCCGCGGAACAGTAGAGACGTGATGGTAAACGGTTTCAAGGAGATTATTCCAGTTGAAGACATAAATATTTGCTTTAAACTTATTCCATTGATCTCGATAATAGAGGAAATGATGCCAAATCATTTCACATTAAATGCCACCAATGTACCATAATATTTAATAAACAATAGGAACTGTTAAATACATCTACTAAATTACTTACAAATTTTATTCGAAAGCAGTTAATAGTTTGCACCTTAACTTTCTTTATTGGGTTGACTAATATTTAGTGATGGTTAACAACTGTATCGTTACCTTTTGATTTCACTACATAACAGTATTTTTACATTCAACATTTTCAGTCAGGTTCCTTAATCTCAATAATGGGTCGTTCCTGAGGTTTCACTTAAGAAAAACAAAAATCAAATGAGAGTGGGTTTGTGCAAATAAAAGATGAAATCATAATTATACAACAGTTTAAATTTTACTTCGCTGAGATATTTGCCGACACCAAGAATGATAATCACTTTATCGAGCTTCTGAAATCCAGATATTCAGATGAGAAGATGGCATTTTGAAGTTAAGATACAGTTAAAAATCTTCACAGATGTTGCACCATTTTCCCATATACAGCAGCTCACTCATAGCTTGCAGACTAGCCTTCAACAAATTCGCGGATGCTACACGTTTCCTTAAAATAACTCGACAGTTAGCAGATAAAATATCGTTCCCCACATCGACATAAGGGTCGGAACAGCATGGTTTATACATTAAATACTTCTTCTCTGCTCCACCTGCACACTGCTGTACCCCGATAAACTAGTCACGCCAGACTACTTGCAATGCTGAGATTACCGACGCTATCGGGACGGTAAACCCCCTTGTTGGATCAGCCAATGGAAACAATATTATCCTAGATAAATATTAAAACAGTATAAATTGAGTTACTAATTACTGTCCAAACACCTTTACATTACTAAACTGAATGTGATGAAGTAACTGACAATTTATGGAACGTAGCAGTTCCTTGATAAAGAGATTATAGTTGGGTGGATATAATCGTTCCCAGGATGCACTGCTCAATCAACCGGCCAACATCTTAATTTACAATAATATTGTGATGCTTTGGCCCACCTAAGCCATATTACATCCTTCTAGAACAAACTGTCAGTCACTGAAATAATCATCATCTTTATCATCCTCAGTTTCCAACCCACGGCAGGGTCTGCTTTACACACAAGCCTCCACTCTCCTTCAACACCTATCCATCCATCCCTTGATCTTCGTCTCAGCCATTTACCTTGCATCTTCATTTCATGTGTTCTCCTTGATATTCTATGCTCCCCATTATCTCAAAATGCCCATTTACTATCTTAGTACTGCCTTGTTTGTCCTTTTCTGCAGGGGTTCCTCTTTTACTGTATCTAATCTTTTTGTTTCTAATCCTGTCCTTTATTATAATCCCTATTCTGCTTGTTAGAAATTTCACTCGTTTAATCGTTACTGATATCCATCTTCTTCACTGTCCGAGTTTCGAAAGAGCATAGAAACGTGATACACTAATTACTTACTTCTCTGTGGCATATTCTTGTTCCATACGATTTTTCTGACACTTGATAAAAATGTTTATGCCTTCCTCACTCTTTCACTTGTGTTGCCATCTTTCTTTCCTCATTGCTCCTCAACTCTTCCCAGGTTTTTTAAAGCTACTCACCTTCTACAGCTGTTCTACTGCCATCATAATTCTCCTGGTTATCCTATCATTCTTTCTAATTGTATCCATACACACATTTTTGTGTACATTAAATTGCATCCTATATTGGCCTATAATTTCCGCCCATACGTCTAATTTCCACTGAACCTCTTTTTCCCCATCCCCCCTCCCCCAGATTATTAGGTCTTCTGCAATAGCCATCCACTTCATGTTTACATCTCGCATCCTCACTGCTACCTTCTCTTTTATACCATCGATGACCAAAATGATAATTAATGGTGAGACAAAATGATAATTAATGGTGAGACGGCGATTCCTTTTGTTTATCAATTTCTTTGTTCCAAGCAATCTGTCCTATCTCTCCTATTTTCACAAAGCTGATATTTCTCTGGTATAATTATGTCACTCTAGTGATGATTTCTTTTGGTAACCCTCTATTTTCCATGGCCTTCCATCCCTTTCTCCTTTATGTGAAGCCATATGCGTTCTCAGTATCCAGGAAGATAAAAACAGATCAATTCCATACTCATTATAATGCTTTTACTGCAGCTTTCTCTTTGTAAATACCAATTCTACAGTTGGCCTCCCTGGTCTGAATCAATACCACTGTTCTCTTAGCTCTTTTTCAACCCCGTCTCACATGTTTTTCTTTCGAATCTTCTCATAAACTTTGACACAATGACACATTAGTGTGATTTCTTTGTAATTCTTAAATTCTCTCCTACTTCACATTTTTAGAAGCTAGGTAAAATTATGACTTCCTTCTAGTCTTACGTGGATGACGTCTCCTTCAATATGATTGATATCGTATTTATCACACGGTACAGCCACCTGCTATTACCACTTCCACACTCACTTCATCAATGCATAGTGGCTTTTTACCCGTCATCTTGTCAAAAGCTGTAGATCTTGGCCAATCCCTCGATCGCGTGGAAAAACTAGCTTCTCCAGTATACCTACATATAACAGAAAACAAGAGTTTGCTACGCTGTGAAATGAAGTTCAGTCGTTTCAATTTGTTACATCACTGAATGGCCTGTGTCCTTGGCTAGTAGATAGATTTGAAATTTGTTACTGCAACTTGCCAAAACCTGCCGTATTGTCAGTTCATTCGTCTAAAAGCTCATCCTCCGTCTTGAAAGAAAGTATCGCACCCAAGCCAATGTATTCGAATGTTTAAGATCTCTGACACAAATTCTACGCTCCACCAAGTGTCCACCGTCGAAATTTTCGTTTTGAAAGTTCAATGCCTATTTTCGACAAAGGCACGCATACGCCATGTCTTAAGTCTTCATCTCACAGTTTCTATCAATAAATGTTTCCAAAGGCAAAGTGGAATATTACAAGTACTTTAAGTGTAACAGCACAAAGCAACGTGAAATGAATCCGCACGTAACATTGGTCGTTGGGGAAGCTAATTCTAGTCTGCTGTTCAAAGATCGAATTTTGAAGAATTGTAATGCATATGGAAAGGAAACAGCGTATAAAACTCTGATCCGTATCGTAAGCAATAACTAATAATTTCTACAATGTGCAGAGAAGAGTTCTGCGATTTTTGGTTGCTTGCATCAGTCCATATCATAGAACTGATATGAAGATTGGCTTCGGTACGGTATATCATGGAATGTGCCTTGCAGAAGGGTTAATACAGTTCTCGGAACATCTATACTTATAATAAAACTGTGACCAGGAAAAATTGTATACGTTTGGCCTATTTTTTTTTAATGTGTGCGTGTGTGTGTGTGTGGGGGGAGGGGGGTATTATTAATAAGCTAGAGAGAAGGAATATACAAGTTTCTCCTCTGCCCCTGTCTGCGTTTCGATGAACGGTTGTTCACGCGAAAACTACTGGTCGGATTTTGGTGGGATCTCATTTTGATGTGACAAAAAAAAAAAAAAAAAACGAGAAATTAAAAAAAAAGGTTGAATGTGATTCACTCAAAAACTACTAGCTGCATATCAATCGGACTTTGATTAATGCATAGCGCATGGTTCCACAGGTAAATTAGGGCTTATTTCAGTTTGATGTTACATCGTAAAGTAATATATTTAAGAAAATTAAAAAACAATAACGACCTTTATTTCTACGCATTATATATTTTTCGCAAGAAACCAGAATAAGATCAGTTTATTTACCCACTTAACCTTTGCCAGCATCTGTCAGTGACAGACAGAAGCGGAATAAATAAGAGCCCTCCCTATTAAAAAACCTACCACAGAAATGTTTAACCTGCTGTCACAACAATCTGAGCACAACATCTTAAATTTAATGCTATCAGACTTCCAGAAACTCTGAATTGTAGTTGTTGGGATATATCTGGAAGCTGTGTAACTTCAATATATTTAAGTGGTATATCTAGAGCATAAAATACACAGCCATACGTGCTTATTAATGGCAACAAGTTTAAGAGGTACAATATGCTTGGATTACGGTTTTTATTTTATTTAATTTTTTTTTTTCAAATTCCCTGCTTCGTCTCTGTGCTTTGCTAAAAACATCAGAGAAGTTTTCAGATAACGAAGATAGAGTTTAAATTATACAGCAATAAATTATTCTATTAGAAATCAGATTTGAGCTCTTGGTAGACTGTTTACCTGCATGGAGACAATTTAACGTTAAAACGTTGTTCACCTTAGGAAGGATTTGAGATAGTGGCATCTATTAATTAATTAAAAAAAAATAGTTTCAGCATGTTACTGGATTCAGAATTTTTTTTACACTCTCTTCCCGCAATATTCGCATGCTAACAGTGATCTATGTTCTTTTAATGATGCTGTTATTACGATGAATATGTTGTTCTCATACTGCTGCCATCTGTTAGGCAAGGAATTATTCAAGTACTGCCATCTACTAGGGGAATGGAGAAATACATAGGCTCTTGATTGTGCTGCCTCTGCCGGTGATATTTCCAATGACGTAAAATCCTGCCTCCAACAGCAGCAAAACATTTAGGACACTCCCGTCGTGTTGTAAGGGTTGGAGAATGGAATCTGTTGTTTCAGATGGACGTTATTAATTGTTCTCTTCGTCTTGTGTTACAACTGTTTTTACAGTAGGTACTCGTACTGTGACTAGTGCATAATTCAAATTCATTACCTCGGTAAACTGTCAGCATGACTTCAAATGAGGAAATTCTCTGTTGGTGATGATTACCCTTCGCAGTTTGGGAGGATCGTAATGACACACAAACCCAAGAAATCACAGTGTTGTATTCGATATAACAAACTTATCTTAAAATCATATTTATTTCAAAGTACTGTTCTGCTGATTTTAAAATTATTCAGAGATGAGAATCAGGGAAAAAGAAGATTACATAGTTGTGTGTCAAAAAGGCAATGAATTAGTTGTGAAACATTGGTTCATCATATATTAAATAGATGACATTAATTGATATTGTTGGAGTGTTTTTTCAATTCTCATTCTGTGATGCTTTGTAGCGATTTTTTTTTTTTTTTTTCATCGTACTCTCGATTGGTTTGATACAATCCTCCATCCCTTTCTATCTTGCGCTAACGTCTTCATCTCATAATACCCTTTGCTACCTACATCTTTAGTTATCTGCTTAATATAATCTGATCTGTGTCTTCTTCTACAGTTCCTACCATTCCCTCTAGTAACAAATTAATCACCCTGTCCCTTCTTTCTGTAAGATTATTCCACAAACTTCTTTCCTCAACCATTATTCCAAATATACATTAATTTCACACTTTATCAATTTTTTTCTGAATCCTAGATCAATATTTGAAACTAAAAGTGTTCCCTTTTGCAAGAAGGCTTTTTTTCGCTAGTGCTATTCTGCTTTTAACATCACTACTGCTTTGATCATCAGTTGTAACTTTACTTTTTTAAATAACGGAATTCGCTTACTTCTCATATTTCATCCGATCATATTTTTAGATTTAATTTACTATTATTTCTATAATTTCTGTTACATTTCATCAGTTTCGTCTTGCTTTGGTTTATATTTAGTCCAAAATCTTCCTTCAGTATTTTGTTCATGCCAATAAGGGAGCGTGCATAAACCACATAGCTCCATTTTGGCCTCCTGTGAACCCCCCTCCCCCCCACATAGCCCGACGTGGCTTTTGCTTCAACCCCCCCCCCCTCCAACGTAGCACGTAGCCTTTTTCCCGATTGACTCCAGAAGACATTTTGTACTGTTTTCTCTAGTCAGATTATCGTAAATTACATACGGGGATAATTAAATGGCAGAAATAAATATTTGCATGCTGTTGGGTGTCCTGAATCTCATTTTAACTATGACAAATAATATGAACGAAAAGCTACGTGGCCTGGCTCGAAAACCCCCCCTCCCCCCACATAGCCCAACGTAGCCTTCCAGCCAACCCCTCCCCCCCCCCCCCTAGACCGAGCCACGTAGTTTGTGCACAATCCCTAAGTAAATTATCAATGCTCCCATCTGTTCTGCTAACAGGACAAGGTAATCAGCAAATCGTAGCACATTGCTTTTTTCGCCTTGAACACTTATGCCACATTCAAATTTTTCTTTTACATCCTTTATTGCTTTCTCTACATTTAAGTTGAATATTAATAGAGATAGACTACAACCTTATCTCACACCCTTTTCGACTCATTCATAATTCTCATTATTCTCCACTTTTATTATAGTTACTTGATTGGTATATAGATTATATTCTTCTAACTCCACATTTTAGACCTGACTTCTTTAAAATTTTGAACATTTTGTCCCACCTATCATAATCAATAGCTTTTTCTGTATCAAAAAATTCCATAAAAGGATCTTTTTATTTATCTTGATCCGCCGTTAAAGTATTAATTTTAAAGCCTGAATTGTTTGTCTTAAACCTCTAAACCCAAACTGATCTTCACCTACTGTCCTTTCTATTGTTTTGTATATTATCCTAGTATTTAATTTTGAAGCATGTGATGTTAGATATATTAGTTTGTTCTTGATATTAATCAAATCGTGAGACATAACCATCATCAACCCCAGAATATGCAACATAGCTCTTTCTTGGGCTAGTGTAACGGGCTGGCCTTGTGGTTAGGTGGCTGCGTTGAGCGTTTTGACCATTATCTGGGAATGTGGCTTTACATGTGACTGACCTTAGCGTTTATCTTTTCTTCTTATCTTCTTCCGGATATCGTCTTGACTTCTTGCAAGCTAACTAATTAATTCAATCGGAATTGTCAGACACCACGTGTAGGTCACGACCCTTTTACTATAGGAATACTATGTACTCAAATGATCAACACGAAGTGTGGATAAACGGTTTAATAGAATCAATCTGCTGATAGTACATGTGACGATGATACCAAGAAGTAGAGTCCACAATTGTTCTGCTGGATCGCTAGTCTGAGCGTAGAAGATATTAAGTGAAAGTCGGTCTACTAATACTGGATGGAACTTAAGATCGTTACGACGTCCGAGGCAAGGCGGCTAAGCTTTAAGCTAGCGGTTCGCTACCCGATGTTGCTCCTAAGCTCTCTGGTAATGAATAGAATGATTTATTGGTTGTACAGGGCCCACTTCGGCTCTGTTTTGCGTCACAAAAGATATTGCTGATATGCTATTCAGCATTCCTGAACGGGGCAACCACTTTTCTTGCGTTTGCACCGCGTGACCGCAACTTTCCACTCTAACTTCGCAAATGTCTCCAACATTTATAAAATCATTCTTAATTAATAATAAAGCCCTAAACGACCTTCACACTAGTAAGTGCTTATTTTATCGTAATATACTCAGATTGGAATATCCAAGTGTCCGCTGTCGTATTCACATATACGTTTTTCCTGTATTTTCTTTAAAATAAAGCCTAGTGTTTTAAAAGAATTTTGGTGGGTCACATCTTTCTGGTAGCCTAGAATACCTTATAGTTTCACTTCGTTTGATTTTCCTAATATAATTTCCGAGTATCATTCCATAGATAATACAATCGTTCACCTGTTGACTGGAGTCTGTGACCCAACGTTTGATTTTTTTTCCCCGCGCCCCGTTAGACCGTAGGTTGTGACAATTAAACAGCCTCTCCGCGTGGCAACACAGCGAAATCGTCTGTCGTGCGTCTGGTATGAGGTTATTGCAACACCAGCACTTTTGAAACTCGCCTCAGAAGGATGTCGTGGCAACGCCTACGCAAAACGTTCGTGTGCTCCACTGTGCCGGCATACTTCCCACGTCTCCTTCTCAAGGAGTGGCAGATTTAAGCGATGACATTATCCGAATAAATTCCATATCTGGTGTCAGACGCCTTTAGAACAATTATTCCTTCCTCTACAGTCTCTTAATGCTATCAGCGTTGGTAAAGTGGCAAGGGCGAGTGATTTGACTTAAAAACACTTGGAAAGGTATTTTGAATAACAAGGAAAAAACCAGACAGAAATTATTAGAAAGAGTTACTTTCCCAATGAAAACAACCTCAGGGAAGTGGAACAACACATTATCTACAAAAGCTGAGGCTGGGACTCAACCCGAAGATTGGGTGCACTCCCCGAAAGAGGTGTACTTGGCCTGGACTTGGAGGTGGAAATTCCTTTCTTCCTTACCAAACCATCCCGGTGATCCTACGGCGTAAAACAGATCTCCACTTTTAATGTGGAATCCGAACCACAGAAGCGTTCTGGCGTACTTCACATTACACAGCAAGCTGTGCAAGAGGTGAAGGTTCGGTTAAGAGCCTATGAAAGCCCCTGCCAAAACAGGGATCCGAACCGGGAATCACTCGATCTCCAATCAGACGCGTTGACCACCGATCCACCATGCCGCTCTTGTTGTCTCTACTATATAATAAAACCGTAGAAAAGTTGTTTCTGCAATTACTGTTTGTGAAATAAATTACTGATTATAGAGTTGCCAAAATCATATAATTTGGAATTTTTGTATGTTTCTGCACGGATCAAGTAAAACCAACCATTTCAGCGAAACTGTAGGTAGTGATAGCCTATGTCACGTTAGTGATAAGTTATGTTATGTTCCGACGCGACATTTAGTTGTTTCGTAATAAAATCTGTTGTACTAAAAAACAAGGCTTGCGCCAGATAGTATTTAATACTATCTGGTGCAAGCCTTTTTGTTTACTGCTACTAGCCCTATGTCGAGATGGCGGTATATTAAATAGTACAAACAATAACACATTGACTTTGTGATCAGCGAGGGATTTTTATATCATAGTTTATACACATACAAATAAAGCACTCTTTTCGTACACATGACAAGCAGCACCATATCAAATATTGCTTACAGAAAAACTATGAAATAGTGAAATGTTCCTGTGGATTCACAACCATAAAATCTTCCGAATTAGTTTCCTACTGAGCTAACACTTCTTTGATGGTTTATCCGTGAGTTAACAGCATAAATGTCAGTTTCCACTTGGACGTAGGGGTTGGCACAGTTATAGCCCGTTCAGTTAACAGAGGCTCCTAAAGACCAGTCTGCTCTATCCCCACTCCAATGTCGTTACATGGGAACAGGAAATTTTCCACTGGTCTACCTGAAAACAGCGTTCAGCTTGGAGAGGTAGGAAGGAAGGGGGTGGAAAGGTGAGGAGTGGGGCCAGAGGAACGTTACCTTGAGCCGCCATTCCGGAGTGAACAAGGTATAGTTACAAATAATTATCACTGTGGCAGTTTCCCTATAATCATCTTTTGGATTACGTGGATCTTTTTTACAAAGATTTTCAGAATATGGGGTGAATTACTCCAGTTCCAAAGTCCCCTACATACAAATGAAAATTTATCCCACCCCTGTGTGCCTGAACTGAAGAGGATATTTATGGTCATGATCCTCGCTTCTATTCCATATACTACTCCTAATGCTTCGTCTAATACCCAACTAGCTCTTATAACCAATGTATGCCTAATACATCCCCATCACTTAATAAAGCCACCTATTGTCTTCCAGTGATTCCTAACTCAGCTGCTCTAGCGTATCAGCTACTGTGTTCCACAGCAAATTTCGTAAAGTCTGCTTTGCTCCCAACCCAAATCCTGTATTTATTACACCCATAATGTTGTTCCCAAACAATCCCATTATTCTCAGGCAAGGATCTGTCTAATGTTTCATCACTTCTCAGGAACATACCCTCATCTCCTTCTCCAATAGTGCAGGACTGTGAAACCTCCTGCTAATACCGTCTCAGTTTAACTTAATATCACATTGTAAATTTCAATTTTATGCCTTAATCAAGTAATTCTCCCTCCACCTGGCAAACACACGAAACATATTCTCTCGCTTTAACCCTATCTTACAGTATTATCTCATCTGCTAATAAATTAACTTCTGACAATAAACAAAGAGAATCATTCATATGAATAATTAACATCAATGGTCCCCATACATTATTCTGTGCATTTCCTACCATCTCTATTTGCTTCTCACCAATAAAAAATTCTACTACGCAACACAACACTTTCTTGTTCACGCCTATTCTTTTAACCGCATTTACTACTTTACTGTGGCATACGCTGTCAAATGCCTCTGAAACTTGTAATAGGCCCATATTGTTGCTGATTTACAAAGCACAGATATTCCCTGATGTGAGTCTATCAGTGAAGTAAAGCTTTGAAAGGTGGTTACAACGGGTGGAGAATGAATCCTATTTTCGGTATCTGAAAATGTCGACGCAGAAAAATATTTTTTATCAAGGAATAAATAAGCCACCGGAAAAAATGCCATGAAAATGAAATCGCTAATAACAAAAACTGTTCATTTTTGAGTCCATGCATATGATAAAACTGTTACCGCAATTACGTTTGTACATTTAAGATTTTTTAAATAAAAAATAAGCTGGGGTACTATTAATAAGGCGAAGAGAAGGAATCAGCCTATTTTTTAAATTATTATTTAAATTGTGTTCGCCTGCCTGCAAGCTGCGGTTAACGGAATTGAAGCAAAAACTATTTGCAGAATTTTGATAGAGTTTCGATTAATGTACAGCCTGTGGTACCATGTGTTGAATAACGTATATTTTATTTTGTTCTGACAGTCAAACGCTAACCAATTAAAACAAGAGAGACCCCAAATTAGTATCGATTTAAAATCGATCGTGGCGGGTGAGTGGTTAATGCTCTGACCTCTCATTCGGGAGGACGCCGGTTTGAATCCCCGTCCGAGCATCCATATTTGGGTTTTCCATGGTTTCCACAAATCACTCCAGGCGAATGCCGGGATGTTTCCTTCAAAAGTCCATGGTCGAATTCCTTCTCATTCCTTGTCTCCAGTCCCATCCCACCTCTAATGACGTCGAAAAAGCGTAAAGCCATAAGTAAACAAATTTCCATTTAAAGGTAAGTTACTTCTTGCGGTCGAAATGTTTATTTGAGCGTAAGAGAATTATAGAATTTATAGGAATGAAGTTACAGTTTGCTATTAACCGTATAATATGTTATATTTAATTTTGTATCAGAAATAATCATGCCATAAAATTCGACCAACATTCTTGTTTTTCTTCTTTCGATTTTGGACTGCTCTGTACCACGAAAAAAAAAAAACTGATTTACTCATTCGCCTTTTCTTCTCCTCCCAGAATTTTTTCAGTCTTTCAATAGATTCCTCCTTCTTTCTTCCTACCAGGTGGTCTTGACCTTTGTACGTTGTTCCTGGAACCCCATAAATTTATCAATTTTAGTTGGAAATACTCTTCAATTCTCTATCCAATCTGAATGGATCTCAATTTTTTTCTTTACCTTTTCTCGTCTTCTCAACACATTATTGCTGTCACCTTTAATTTAGTAATGTAGTTGAAAATTGAGTAACAATATTACAGCTGAAATATAAACACGATGTCAGACAATGCAAGAAAATAATTTAAGACAAAGATACTAAACTGTCAAAATACTTTTATTTGAATCGACGGTGTTGCTCCCAGCTGAGGCTGAAGGCCGATAGAAATCGTTTGTAGTGCCGACTGATTGCTCAATGTGCTTTAATACAAGGATGTCAACGTTTGTGTGGAACAGAATTCCAAACCTTTAATAGCATTATAAAGGCTTCGAGAGACACTTCTTTGTCAGCAAACCAAGGTTAAGAATGTAGATTCTCCGTCATTCAATGCAGAGACGGCAAACTTATATACTGGTATGGTGAAAGAGTAAAGTTAACGAACCAAATACGCCATGAATTAATAAATTATCATCTTTTATTAATTTTATCAGTGTCTTTAGATTAAAAATCATATCAATGTTCAAATTCTCATAATCTATGTTACATATATATATATAAGGCAATTTTTGTATGTGTGTTCGCTGTAGACTAAAAATCTACAGGACCGATTTATACGCGGTTTTTTGCAAAATGGTCCGTACAGTCCACAAACGCTTGAAATCCTTGGTCTGACCAGTAGAAAGAAACCATCGATCGCTCACTAGAACAATCTGTTTAATGTGTACACCAGGTGGCACATGAAAAACAATTATTATTTCAATGGAACTCACAGCCATATATGCATAAAATAATATCGCATCATCCGGAATAGTGGCGACTCTTTTGGATGGTTGTCAAACAGCACATTCAACACTTATATTGTCATTGAATATACCAACTCGCATCATTTAAAAAACATCAGGAATGTGTAAAGTACTCCAGCAATGCACAATCGCGCATAAAAAATCGTTGGAAGCATTGGATCGAACATTTCCAGATTAACATGGAAACGAAAGACCATTTTTGTGATGTAGTAATATTATTAGAAGGCGATTTTTGACAGACGTAACCACTTATTCTGCGTTCAACACCAGCTCATGAACTAAATGTGTCGGTTTAGGAGCACCACGTTTAAAGAACATTTTACGATAAAATTATTGGTAATTTGAAATGGGAAAAAATTTCGTCATGGACAACATTATGTGTTGCATGCTACCGTTTAGGAAAATCAAGAGATTTGTTTATATATGTCAACTGGAGAGTCCAAACACGTTATATATCCAAGAGCATAGCAATGAACTTAAAATTGAATTAAACAGAAATTACAATTCATGTAATCCAAAACATAAAAAATAATGTATAATCAAATGTCTAATTTTAAATAAGTACAAAAATTGATATTAAATTTTCAATTGTGTTAATTTAATCAATAGATATGCTCAATTGTAGCTAAGCGTAGTATTGCCGGTTCAGCTGGTTTCGTGTAAACCAAAAACAATTTTTTTTAGGATTACTTTCTCTTACATACGAGTATATTAAAATGTAGAAAAACTATGCCAAGGAAGTATCGAGGATACTGACAGCAGCATAATTCATTTTTGCCTTAATCGTACGTCAACGCTTAATGAAAAACATTAACTTCATCATAAATGTTCCATAAAAGTTTCCATACAAATGATCTGCAATTGAAAGTGCAAGAATGCAATATATGTCTACATAAAGCTTACTTAAGCGTACAAAAAACGTAATATGAAGAAACTGACTGGTGCCTGTGTAAATTATCCTCTGAAGGGAAATTAACTAGTCACATAACATATGCCAGCATGTCTTGTGTCTCCATTAAAACATCATTTAACAAGAAGAAAACTTGGTGCTGGTGAAATATTCAAACATTCTTTTAATACTAAGGGTTTGGTGCCTACTTAAACATTCAGTATGAATCAGTTTTGCAACCTACTGCCTGTTTATTGTGGTTGAACAATTTTAAATATACGGTATTGTAGGTTTTAAGTACTAAGCAGAAGATTGAGTAATTACATGACCACAATTAATCTGACTCTTATTTGACTTTCTTAGAGCAGCTTTAGAGTAAATTCATCGTTACTGTTTATTGCAGGTTAACAAACATTTTTCTACCGTTTAAGTAGTCTGAAAACATACTGTGAGAAATTTTCTACTTTCATACCTCTTTTTTATCTTTTGCTCTAAGAGTGTACTGTGTCAGTTTATTCACATGTTACGTGACTGCACTTAAATGCTGTATTTATTAGCAATTTCGTTCGCACCCCGCCACTGGCAGATAAAACAAGGCTCATTGAGATTCACATCTGAGCGTCTAATGCCATAATTTGAGCCGGTCACGGTAGTTAAACTCTCACAAGCGCAAACTTTACGTAAGTCGCCTTATCTGGAAAATTTTGGCTTTATGTAGGTTGGTACAATACATTTTTTTATGTCATAATGACAAATTAATTTTTAGACGGCCACAAGAAATTTACATTTGTTTATCAAGAGTGATTATTATCAAATGTGTGTGAAATTCATGTTATTTAGTTCGCAGATAAAATCACCATCTATAATGTAGGCCTAGATTAGAATAGATTAGATTCAATGTGTTTGATTCGAACCCACGTGAAACCAGTATCTGAAGCGTGTAACATAACGTGATTTCATTCTTAAAACCAATAATAATGCATACGCATACTTGCATACTTAAAATATCTGAACCTAGTTCCATCAGTATAATTTGCGCAAAGGCCCTTGTTGACTGCTACATCCAAGAAATCGTACACCGGTTCAGTGAGTATGAATATTTTCATAACATTTTCTCTTCCTTAAGCCAAAGCGTATATTACTCCGGTTTAGTTGCCAAATTACATGCAGAAAACTCTTTCGCATAGTAGGGTCTACCAAAGCCGCAAGAAAATATGTATTTTATACAAATAATATTTATGAACGGATAGTATTACACTATAAATTTCCAGTTATCGTACTGACACAATGTCGGAGACTTTTACAAGTTTAGCCGATTTTACAGCGTCAGCTTTCACTTTTACTGTATTCCACGTACTCCTGTTCATCACAAAAGTAAGGAAATGGGACAGATAATGGAATTTCCTTTATCTTGCAAACTTGGTGAAGCCGGATGGCAAAACACATCGTTTCGACAATCAGTGCTTCCGTCACCATCGTCAACGCGGTGCAACCATCGATATTATAAATCGATACAGGACAATATACACGATTCTCTGCATTATGCTGTTGTAATCATAGACAAATTTAGTGTCTCAAGAGACTTATATTTGTTGAGTTTTCTCATAGCATCACCATCTAGGTCACGAGGCCACGAAATTTTCACACCACCTTCACGTAATGTCACTGAGCATTTCGCTGTAAGCAGTGTTCACAGTTACGATAGCGGTTTCTGTGCTTACTTGTTCGATCGTAAGTTAAGTGAGCGGATCAGCAATGATGTACGATGCATAGTGCCAAGACAGTGTACTGTTTACATCTAGAATTAGTGTTACATGACATCTGCTGCAATGAAATGGTCGTAAAACGACTAGAAGCGTTCATCAGGTCAGCAGAATGAACACGGGTGGCGATATGTCTGTAGCAAAGGGCGGGAGTACAGCTAAAACAGGACAGGACAACCAAGGTTCATTTTGTATTCCAATCCGAGCAAGAAATGTCGGACGCGACTAAATAGAAGCTAGAGGACCACAACATGGACATTAAAGACGAAGCAAAATATAATCTCAGGAAGAAGCGCAGAGCTACAGAGAGTGGAGCAAAAGAGAAGAACTAATGACGACCGAGACATCACGTAATAGGAACAAGGAGCAGACAACAAAACAGACGATGACGTAGCAACAGCGTTTAATAGTCTCTCACACAACTGGCAAGAAATGACCAACAGAGCCATGCTATACCAAGTCAAGGCAGAACAAAGAGAAGCTTGTTTCAACACCACAACGTATAAGACTATACAGTCCACAATCGGAGGGCCTTTGTCATCTTAATTCAGCCGAAATTTGATGGCCCTATGCCACACCCAATCCAGATAGGGAAGATTTTCTGCAATACGATAATTGGGCTTAAGCACATCGATCAGCGGGGGAAAACCCGAATATCTTTGAAATTCATAAAGGCGGACTCAGACAATAGTTTCGTGCGTAAAGTTATTTTCTATAATCGCTTGCGTTGAAGGTCTTTATACCTGCCGGTAGGAGACGAACGCAAAGGCATAATTAAATTTGATCCTATAGACCTGAGAGAGGAAGAACTAAGACACAATATTAAATTATATCCGATAGTTGAAGTAAGGCGATTCACTAAAAAAGAAATCACTTGGACGATAAGGAAGAAACAGGGCCCCCACTAACGGTCCAACCTGCATTCCACAGTCAATTTCTAACTGAAATGGTAGTACTCTTCTATTTAAGATTCAAAGTGACACCATTCTGGGAAGCAGTGTTTCAAATGCCAGAGGTTTGGTCACGTTTCTACCTGCTGTTGAGGAAGAAAGAGGTGTTCAAAATGTATGGAGGAAAATAATTCCATCAGCTGCCGCAATAAGACAAATAAATGTATGGGCTGTGGAGAAAGGTAGAATACCAATGACAGGTTAAGGAATTTAGAGGAAAACTTGCACTTGGTAGCAGGTTACCTGTGGGGGAAGGATGCGAACGAAAAGTAACCGATTTCCACCCTTTGCAGGGTAAAACCCTTAGCTCTGTATCAATGGACGAAAGGATCACCATTATCATATCGGTGAGACTCGACATAAACAGTTCTACCAGAAATGGAATGCAGCCGAGGACCAATATAAAATTACTTTCCATTAATCATAAACACGGAGGAACTCTTGAGACGGTTATCGTAATATACAAACCTACTCAAACCAACATGAAGAATGACCGGCATTATTTAATTAGTTACATCCTAGAAGTCTCTGGGATGTGATAATGCCTTTCGCCCAATGTGGCAAGATCGACAAGCTGACCAACAAGGAGAAGAGCCCAGTCCGGCTGTCACATCCTCCTCATTAACAGTGCTTATTGACAAGCATGGAACTAGACTTGAAAAACCGTACCAGAGACGTTCATCACCTGATAGATCTCTCACATCAGCCAGCCTGATGACCAGAACGAGGTAGGAAATGTTTCAGTGTAACCTAGTTAGTTGGAAAATAACTTTTGATACCCGTATGGCTTTAAATCATATCCAGCAACGACATGCTGCAACCGGAAAAATATGCGAATAAGGTCCTATATCGAGAAAAAATCAATCACGATTGGGACAATCAGAGCTACAAATGACTTACAACGCCGATATAATGAACTGGAAGAGACCGCTGGAGAGTGTATCGTAATGTACAAATCAAGCCGGAGGAGCAGGAACAACAGAAAACCGTGGTGGACCAGCGAATTCTCAAGGACCATAGAGAGACGTCGCCTTGCCACAAAAATGACTCAACGATTCTAAACTTTGGGGCCCTGAAACAAACATCTGCGGAGGCTAGGAACATCATCAGAAGGGCAAAAAGAGAAGGACGGGAAAACTTGTTCGCCAGCATCATGTATAGCATCTCGGCGCAAGAAATGTCGCGGAAACATGGACAATGAGTTGGTTTCTAAGTTCCAACGCGTCCTGAAGATGGAGGACAGGGCTCCAGGGATTTCCCCAAAACGCTAAATATAAACTCCTATCTCTCTTCAGTTACATGGTGAATTAATCCTATGTACCTGAATAGTGGAGGAATGTACTCATCAAATCAGTGTTAAAGTCTAATAGGAACATGCGTGACGCAGCTTGTTATCGGCCTATATCCATAACTCCGTGTATAGCTAAACTGATGTGCGTGATGATAAAAAAAACAGGATGGAATGGCACACAGAGCACCATAGAATGCTTGACTATCGTACAATCGCTTTTCGCAAATATTGTAGCACACTGGACAACTTAAGCAAGCTAATTACGGATATTCAGCTGAATTGTGACAGGAAAATCCATCTCCTCACCGCATTTCTAGATATCAAAGACGCGTAAAATAATATCCAGATAAACAACCTACGGGAATCAATGGTGGAGTTGAGTCAAGCAAGAAGGTTGATCTAATGGTGCTGCCACTACATCGTTCATAGAGTGAATATCATTCTAACTACAGATGGAAGGAGAATCATTTGGCACGTCTGCCAAGGAATACCTCAGGGAGATCCAATGAGTCCGAATCTCTTCAGCATATACCCAACAAATCTGTGCAACTGCTTGGTAACGTGAGGGCAAGCATACTCGTCGTGAGGGTATCTGTCAACCACGTTTGAACACCACAAAGGAAGACCATCGTATTGTGCACCAACCACAACGTAATCCCTTCACATCTGCACCTGCCATTCGGGAACAAGTAATGCACTCCCTGCAAAATTCTGCGTCATCTTGCACCATTGGTCGGAGACTATCAGAAACCGGACTAGGGAATTACTGACAAATGCGTAGGCTGCCGTGACCGGGAAGCATGGACTACTGAAGAATAACATCGAATTGTGCTCAACGATGAATAGCGGTTCTGCACTACCTCGGATGATCATCGTCGGCGATTATAGCGACGACCTGGGGAGTGGTTCCATGTTTCCAATGTATTTAAGAGGCACAGTAGTGTTACTCCTGCGTCATGGTGTGGGGTCCATCGAGTTTGACTTCAGGTCACGGCAGGTAGTGAATTCTCACGGCACGACGGTACTTCACATCATGTTTGCCTCTCATCCGACATTATCGTGGCTCCATTTTTTAAAAGGACAATACTCTTCGTCACACGGCACATGTGTCTATGAACTGTTTACTTGATGTTGAGGTAGTCGTGTGGCCAGCAAGGTCCTCAGATCTGTCCCCGATAGAACATGTGTAGGACCAGCTCGTATGTCAATTCCACCCCAGTGCCAGTGTCCAGGATATCAAGGAACAGTTCCAACAGCTATTACCTAGCCTGCCTCAAGGAGGATACATAACATCCTGCAAAACCGAAACATTGCATGCATATAGTCCAGAGGAGATTCAATGTGATTCTGACAGTGGGCACATACTGCGAAGTTCCTTGAAAATTTGTAATCACTGAGATAACATCACAAAGCCTCTCAACCAGTGAAGTTTCATTTCGTTTTCTACTTTTTTTCCGAGGCAGTGTATTTATTTCATGTTATAGGATAACTGACAGCTAATTCATAAATAAATGTATGCTGAAGTTTTTACGTAGAATTCTAATCGAATCAATATTTGTTATGAGATTTTATATCGCATTGCCCATGCGTAATTGATATTGCTGTCAGGAGAAGCTAAAACCTTTGACGGAAAGAATAAAGTATGGTGTCATAACAATTTTTCCTTTTTTTTATTTTTTTTATTTTTTATCGTTAGGGTCACTAAGGACCACGTGAATAACGGCTGCCTAATTACTCAGCCAGCTTAGTGCGAATTATGAGAGAGAAATGCTGCAACTGAAAGAACTGGATTTGTTAGGCCTGGAGCATTTAACCCTATAGGAGGAACGTTTGGGTTAACGTCTCTCTGGGAAACGTGTAACTTAGGTTGATAAGCGTATTTTTGTTTGTTAAATGTGTAGTTTATGAAGCGGAGATGGGGAGCCGTCTCATTATTCGTCCTAGATGATTGCAGGTACCCGCCTGGAAACCATAGTCAGACCAGCCGGTACGTGGGGACCTGGTCCCGTTGTACCTCCCCTATTCAGCCACACTGGCGTGTTTTGTTTTGAGTTTATTATAATTAAAATTTAATAAACATAAAATCAATTGCTTTAAATATTAACTCTACAACGGACCAAAAATTGTAGTGGAATGAAAGATCTTTCACATATAAATGTGATATTTATTACGCCCTCGAAAGCAAAATAAATTATTTTAGCAACATCTGTTAAAATCAGTGCGATCTATCACTTTTACCCTTTATTTGGTTATGTTGCTCTCAAGCACCATCAGTTTTAACACTTAAACAAGTAACCGTCTCTTGCATTCGGGAAGACGCCGGTTCGAATCCCCGTCCGGGCATCCAGATTTGGGTTTTTCATGGTTTCTCGAAATCATTCCAGGCGAATACCGGGATGCTTCCCTCAAAACGGCCATGGCCGAATTCATTCCCGTTCCTTGTTCCCAGTCCCATCCCGCCTCTAATGACCTCGACGTCGACGAGGCGTAAAGCCACAAGTAAATAAAAAGCACCCATCATTTTACTCTCTGTCCTGCTGGCAATGTGGACCTCAAACAACATGTTCTTTGTGCAGATTTTTGGCATAGGCAAATATTGCTGTGTAACAAATTCTTATTCTGAAAATATATAAAATAATTTTCCTTTTTTTCCCACCTTACCAAATGAAGGGTTAATTTTAGTAATCATTAAAACAATATTTGAAGGCTTTTGATACCCAGCCCCGATTATTTATTCATGCCCAAGTTAGCATACAACTTCGTCATTTTAAAGTTAACTGAAGTATAAAACTTAGAAATATGAAACTATATCCAATTACCAAACACATTACAGCATTTATAATCATCAAATGTAGCATGGAAAAAAGTTCTATTCTTGTAAGTCCGGTTAGCAAATGAAGGAAACTAATTACTCAATATGGCTTGATTTTGCAATGAGATTTAATTTGATCTTAGGGCCGCTTGAGGATTCAAAATGATAGACATTTCGTACGTCGCGATTATTCGGAGATCATACCGATTTTATGCGTGATAATCTAGTCTGCATCTTGAGCTACATCGCTTGGAAACTTAATAGATTTGCCTCTTCTAAGCACTCTCACATACCACTGCTCATATAGCGCGTTAGTTATTGTTACCGCAAGGGCGATAACGTCCCGTTCTCTCTCCACGATAAAATAGAATTTTCAAACTCTATAATAAAGCTTCAAATTGATCTGGTCGCGTACATGGAGATTTCTCCATGGCTTAACATTTATTCCAACGCCTACATTTAGACGTGTGTTCATCCCGCGGACTTTCCTCTCCCACACTCCATCACAGAATACTTCATTGCACCATTACGATTTAATCTTCTTCCTATTTGGATTCTTAATTTTCTCCTCGTCTTTCCACGCCGCCGTCTCCAGTGTAATATCGATTGGCTCTGCTCATTTTCAGGGGGTGTTGTGCTTTCAAATTAAATTCTCCGTAACGTTGACCAAGCCATCTCCAAACTGTCTTTGACCTAAGGGCCACTGCTTTTGGAACGGCCCTTATAGTCGGCTTCAGAGTGCTCGGTATCCTCACCACACTTCTTGTCTTTTCACTGAAAATACAAAACTTCGAAGACCTGTTCTTACTGCGGATGGATGGCTAGCTGGCATTCCCCCATATACAGAAAATTTCCGTGGCCACTGCATACGTTAGAGGGGTGATATCTCGGAAACGTTCAAGAATATTCCAGTACGCAATTTCAATAATTTTCGCTGCCGTACTTTTGATTATTAAAATAATTATTATAACTGAGGAGCACCGCAATGGATAAAAATAAATTGAAGCTACTGGAAAATTGAAGTACAGGGCGTTCGCCGGAAAAACGCTACCCTCCCAGTCTGTTGCCGTCGGCAACTTGCTCGGTCAGTGGCGACAGCAACTCCCGCCACACGGCACCGTGAATCACCGCACTGTTTAACACATCCGCTGCCCCAACAGTGCAGTGACGCAGTATAATGGGACCCTTACATTGTTAAGAACGGTTTCTTTGCATTGTAGCTAGTTTGTGACTTCAGTCTCTTATTAATCAGTGTTGTGAATAAACGTTTCTTTGCGGTTTGGCTGGTTTGGGGCTTCATACTCTTACTAATCTGTACCGTGTTTGAGTGTGAGTAAAATTATGGTAGGTTACAGTTTGCAACAAAGAATATTTTTCTACGATACATATGTGAAGAAGAAGTCGTTTAAAAAGTGTCGCAGTAAATTTCGTCGCGAATTTCCTGGCGCTATACTGCCAGCTAAATCAACAATTCTGCGTCTGGTTAAAAAAGTAAGAGAAACGGGTTCATTTTTTTAACAAAAAGAGACTGTCGGTCAACCGTATTCTCACATAGGAGAAAATTGACGATATCGCTTTTCGACTAGAACAGTCACCCAAAAAATCATTAAGTCAGTTAGGGCAGCGTGTGTCTCGAAATATGTTCAGAAGATGTGAAATGTGCATTACGCAAGTGTCAACACTTCCAGCATCTTTTATAAGGTAAGCTAATGAATTACGTCACATTTAAATGCTTAGCACATACAAGTTTATGAAGTTTATGAAGCGTAATTATTATGAAATAGTCCGCGGCCGACGGTCGAACAATGCCGGGAGCTGACCGCTCGCTCGCCGCGAGCAGTTTCTTCCTTGTAGCGCTAACAGTGGGTTGCGTTTCCCGGCGAACGCCCTGTATATGATAATTTGTATTACAGTTTAGATTAACACAATGAACTAAAACAAACAATGAAATATAAACATATCCACCAAAAAAAATAATTGCTACAGATGCTTCAGCAAAAAATGTGAACCGTGTTTGTTAAATAGATAAAAGTTCTAAAAATCGGTTGCATGGAAGTGACCACATATTGTATATTTATAATGCAAAATTTCGTTTATTCACATATATATTTTAATGCTACGTTTGTTCATTTGTTGTTTAGCACATATAAATCGAGAATCACTGATCCAAATAATATTCACTTTTAAAAAATGTAATTCTTTTCATAACCTTTACCAATACCTAACTCAGATTGGAGACAGATCAATAAGAGTGTATTACCAAATTAACACTGAAATAACCATTTTTTCCTTCGAATTATCCTTTTAAATTGAATTTCTGATGGTTTGATTTGCCTTGACGATAAATAAATTGCACCTGCCATGCGACGTTATCATGGTGCCATTTTTCAAGAGGACAATGCTCTTCCACAGACAGCCCCTGTCTCTATGAACTGTCCGCGGTACTCCCGTGGCCAGCAAGAGTCCCAGATCTGTCCAATAGAACATGTGTGAGACCAGTTCGGACGTCGTCTCCTTCCCAGTTTCAGTATCCAGGATATCAAGGAACAGTGACAAAGTTGTGGGGCAGTTTGCCTAAGGAAAACATATAACGGCTTTATGACACCCCAACCGAATCAATTCATGCATCCAGGCCAGAGGGGGTGCAACATTATAGTGATAGGTGCTCTCATAGTTCCAGGTGCTTTGTAAATTTGACTCGTCTGTAGTCACTGAAATAACATCATATACCCTCTCAATTCATGAAGTTTTATTTCCTTTCTACCTCCCATTCTTGATGCCTCGCTTGTTTAGTCAGGCAGTTTATAACAGATTAACAAAGTAGCAACTTGCAGCTCTGGCATGGTGAGATCCACTCTCCTACTTAATGCTAAGTCTAACATGCTTGATATCCATTCCCTTTTTTTTTTTTTTTCATCGAAGAACTACAACCCATTGAACCTTGTTACGTGATCAAGGCACGCTAACATTTATGTTGCTGGTGCCGGAAAATCTCATTCTGCAGTCGTGATTTAAAAGCTATTAAACGATGTCTCATGTAAGGTTTGTCTGAATCATGGGAAAGCAAACGTAGAAAGTGGCCGTATTGTCAGGTATGTAGGCAGATTGACGCAACCTTTGTATTAACTATCCGGCAAGAAAAGAGCCTAGATCGGCAGTAAAACCGTGGACCCGGTCGCTGGGAAAGGCCAGCAGACCAGCATAACAGCTAGAAGCGAGGTGCAGTCGCTCAGCTATCTGGTAACTAGGAACAAGACGATAGGTTCGTATTTCTTTGACTCTACAACCAGACACCAATTATTCAACCTTTAGACAATGATTTGAATCATTTATTCAGTGATATTAAAGAATGATGCTAAAAGTGGAATAGCACTAGCGAGAAGAGCCTTCCTCTATATATGGAGCACAGCACTTTATGGTAGTGAAGCATGGACTTTAGGAATGCCAGAAAGAAGGAAAATTGAAGCATTTGAAATGTGGTGCTATAGAAGGAAAATTAAGTGGACAGATAACGTACGAAAAGAACATTTTTGGAAAAGTTGAGTGAGGAAAGAAGTTTATAGAAGAGTCTTACAGAAAGAAGAGACAGGATGGTGGATCACATTTTAAGATATGCGGGATTGGTTAAATTGTTAGTGGAGGGAACAGTCAAAAGTAATTGAGGACGTAGGTTGTAAGGGGTATTTTCAGATGAGAGGTTAACGCATGATACTAGGAAGAGAATTGCATCAAACTAGTCAAGAGACTGATGACAGAAAAAATTAAAGAACACAATATGAAAGACCGTGGGAAGTAATTTGGTAGCCAAGATAATAAAAATTGATGAAGGTTTTACGGATTGTGAACAATAGATCTATGAGAATTAAAACTGTAGCTGTTAGTGAAAAAAAATCAGTGAAAACAATTTATATGTATATAACTCATTACAATAAAAGTAGAAAGTAATCTATAAGATTAGAACTTTTAGCAGAGTGAGTTCTGCTGAGCTAAATGTTAAAATATATATATATATCTTAAAGCAGTTATTCGTTTTACATTGATCTAATAACACACAATGCAAAAGGGGAAGGAATAAAAAATAAATAAAAATACGAGATACAAAAATAGACTATTCCGATTGATTAATTCGATAAAAGTGTATTCCTTTAAAAAAATAATAATAAAAATTAAAGGGAACATGAAAGTTTTTAAGGGGTTAGGACTTGATGTATGAGAGCAGGCTTTTACTATTACCAATCAATCTGAGGTCATTTCCAATTGTTTTCCCCAGTGTGATGGTGTCCGTGAGTGTTGCTATATGTGTAGATGAATATGACTTGCATGAGCTCAGTGTATTGAATTACTTGTGATGTGCGTGAGATGCAAGAAAGAAAATGGTGAAACAGGGTGCCACCCATTTAAACCTGATTTTCCGAAAGTTACGGAGAGGCCGCTAAGTTTTACGCTTCAATTCACTATCAACTGTGTCTTATGGCCTTACTCAACCACTTCGGACTCAGCTACACAAGGTACTACAAATTTAGCAACAGCACTTCTCATACCCTACCTCTAATGGTGGAAACATTTACATCTACGTCTAAACTCTACAATTCATGAAATTGTGTGTGGCAGAAGATGTTTTTCATAAAATCTAATCTTTGCTTTATACATTCTAATATTGAACAGCGCGAATACATATTAGCATCAGTACGGCACCTTATTTCTCTTCTGACATTGCGACCCGAACAGGTTGGTGGACGAAGTAATTAGTCGAAATCGTAAATGAAACTCGATGCTCCCATGTTTGTCAGCAAATTTAAGCGAAACCCCTGCCCTAACTTAAGGAACTATCCCAGCGTTCTCAGAAAACCACGGAAATCCGAGATCAAGATGACTGGATTTGCACTGACGATCAACAAATGTTTGTTGCAAATCAGCGGAGAACCTCCCATTTAACAGATATTTCATATTTCGATGACAGTATAGCAATCTATCGAGAAGCCGCAAAAATTTTCAGACTGTCATTGCATTTCATGGGCCTCGCTGCCTTTTTACAATTAACCCATAACAGAGTTTTCTGTTGTTTTCGCTTAGGAGGAGCGATGAAATAAAAATTTATTCAGAAAGTAACGTAATATTGTTAGTTACCATACTCTTGTTCACACAGCATACTCTTGCTTTTGCTTGTAGTGTCCCTCCTCTTCTATACAGTCGCTACATCTTTCAGTAGCTTAACCGTTTAAAGAAAAAAATTATCTGCAAATATTTTGGGAGACTGACTTTTTCTGACGTTCAGATCTTTGAGATTGGAGAGGGATAGTAATCGGGAAGGAATTCGTGGATGGCATTTGGAAAGGACCATCCCGGCATTCACCAGAAATGATTTCAAGCAACTATGTAAAACTAAAATCTCGATGGTCCAACCGGGGATGGAAGCCGCGTTACCGCTAAACCTCCAGCTCGGTTTTGGAGATGTAGGAGTGGTTTTCCTTTTTTTTCGATAACTTTTCAAAAAGCTTTAATATATTTATAAACGCTCATGTTTGATAACATTTTTCCCACCAGATTGTCCTTAAGTTTTTCACAATATTACTTATCACTGCTTCTTTTCATTATACTGCTTTGTTTCACTCTTGCATGCAGTTCTACTTGGCTCCTATCTTTGATAGAAATAGCCGACTGAAACAGTGCTACCAACTTCGGCATTTGTTTATTTTATAATGTGCCATATTTTAGCTAGAATTTGAGTTTTAACACATCCCAACTACTGTAGCACGTAATACCACACACACTGTTCTCTCTCGGTAGTAACGATTACAGAGAAAGTTTATGGAGCAAATTAGTGGGTGTTGAAGTCCGCAACCTTGACGAGCCTGCGTCTAGCCCCTGTGAGTCAAGCACCTGCCTAGCGTCTCTGGTGAGGTAACCAGCCTGATGATGTAACCACGGTCCTTTGTTCTGGTTTAGCTCCCGCGCACCAAGTAGTACGGCGCACGGGACAATAACATAGACACACAAATAGATACCTTCACTTTGATCCCATACTAGAATAGTCTCAAGGATGTTGAACAGTAACAATATCAATAACATTTACCAACAACTGGTATCCGGATAGTTACTTAAAAACCCTTTAGTATATTAAATTTCTACTGTAATCTGAAATTACGTATTATCTCATGTTAGTTACTAAATATGAATGCGATTTCCAGAAAAAGTAAATGCTGCATTTGTAAACGGTTTCAACACAAAGAAAAACTGTACTCTATTTTAATAATTACGTACAACTTAGTCACTTTATCCTTCCCTTTCCATGCACCAAATATTTAGTATTTTCTCAGTCATTCATATAAAAGGTGATTCAGGAGGATTGGTAACTTATTGATGTACTTTATTCGGGAAAAAACACATTACAACAGTTTAAATTTAATGTTCGAAACTCCCAGCGTCGACTTCAATACACTTTGCAGTTCTCTTCGCAACAGTACCTGTAGCTCTTCTGAGAACGTCTTGGTGTATTTTTATGACGGTAGCAGCGTTTAAAACGTGAGCGAGTACTTTTTCTCTGGTTTTTACTTTTTCAAGACTTTTTCAGTACTTCAATAATTTATTTGTGTGTTTCTGATCATTTTCTGAGGTTTATTGCATGTATAATATTCCAGCACCTGTATCTCCAAAACTAATGGAAATCGGACACATGTTTATACGAACTTCATTGCTCAATATTGTTCATACTACCACCTCCTTCAATATTTACCATTCGTCCTAAATCACTCTGTATATTATTTTATCAGTCACGGAATTCCAAGAAGAAAATTGTTTCACAGAGTAAAATGGTTTCTTAAGTAAAAACTATAGGATTTAAAGTAGTCAGGCTTTCGTAGATAACATTTTATTTGTTGTGGTAGGACATTGAACAAAGATGCTGCAGTGAATGTTATCCCTTTCGGTACAATTGACTTGTAAGCTTTATGAATGTTATATATATTCCTAGTATTATAGCTAGTATGTCAGCATTAAGATTGAAGTGTTCAAGATTTTCCACTAGAAACGATAGTAGGGAGTATATATACTGTGTAGGCATTGTAAGTAGTCCTAGATTTCTAAAAAAAAAAAAAAAAAAAAAATCTGCAAGACGTCCGTGGGTTTGCTCCACAAATAACTTCTAAAGCTCGCTTTTGTGATTTAAATGCACTCTGTGTTTGTGAAGAGTTTCCCCAGAATCAGAATCTATAAGTGAGCAGGGAGGAGAAATAAACATGCAAACATCCTACTTTCTATAACAGCTATTCTAGCTCAGAGAAAATGTAGTAGAATTCAGTTTCCAAGAAGTTGAATATGTTGCTTCCAGTTCAACCTGTTACCAATGAATACACCCAGGAATCTGGCGAAACTGCTTTCATTGATTGCTTTTCCTTCAGATATGACATTGTAGCTGTAATTTGTTTTATTTTTTGTAACAAATTGAAGTAACTGGGTCTTTTCTAAATTAAGTATTAATTTATTACCACTGAACCATCTGTTAACATTCTTTAGAAAATCATTTGCTGCCTTTTAAAGTTTTTGTATTGATGGATGTTTCAATGATATGCTAGTATCATCTACAGATAGTCACATATATTCACTATTACCTTTGTATGCTTGGGAGATCTTGTTATAAATTAAGAATAGCAGAGGGACAATAACTGAACCCTCATGTACACCAATTTCAACTATTCCCCATTCTGGGTTTATAACCTCTTTTGTATTAACATCTTTCAAGGATACATCTTGCTTTCTATTTTCCAAATACGATTTAAACCAAAGTCCTGGCCTATGAATACCATTAACCGCAATGATTGCACGGGAAAGAGCACTCATAGCTACGATTTTCTCCCCCAATAGTGTTCTTGTTCAGAAGATACACAAAGTGACTTATTATGATCAGAGATATAATTACTGGTGGAATAGGAGGTTTCAAATTTCTAGCGTACTTTGATTGAGATCGTGTTAGGATAGATGCGAGATATTTTCGGGCTGAGTGGGTACTGCTTCACCGCACATTAGTCTGGCAGTATTTAATTTGTGAAATGTGTAGTTTTTGGGGCTGAAATTGTCGAACGTTCCAGTTTTTTTCTATATGATTATGTAAAACCACCTAAAAATCATAATCAGTACGGTGGTGTGCGCGATGCTCAATGTTCGCATCCGTACAGTTGTGCGTCACCGTGTAGATTATGAGTTCTGCCGTGCAATCGTATAAGTAGTGCACGGGTGCGGCGAAGCCTTCCATCTCTATCTTGATCTAATCTCTTTATGTCAACGTATCTATCACAACCTACGTCCTCAGTTAGGATTTCCTTTTCTTTTCTAATGATCCCTTTATCCAGGAATTGAATAATTAGTAAAGTTTTTTTTCTTTTCGTAATACTCTCCCGCAACTCCCTTCTTCACCCTTTAGTTACAGTAATTATTCATTTTGAACTCCATCTATACCTGCAACACCTCGCTTGAACTGTTTTGTTCTACTCGAGCACACAAACTGCTAGGTCTGTTAGAAAGATCCATAACCAGGTGGAAACTTCACAGACCTTTTTTACAGCATTGCTGAAGCTTTAACAACCACTAGGAACTGAGAACTGTGCGCCTGTGAACTGTTAAAATTGGAGACGATCGTGGTTAGATTGAAATCCTGCCTGGATCAGAAGTAAAAGATACATAATGCCGATATACTCACTGTAACTGGTAATTTTTCAATATTTTATAAGGAAAAGGTTAGATCAATTTAATCAAACACACCCAAGTTGGTATAATTCCTCAAATAATGCTCATACAGTGATTACCGGGAATATGAATAAAGCTTTTTTCGTATAGGAATAAGTTATTTAATAAATACGCCAATGCAACTGTTGTTGGATTTTATTTATACTCTGAGGTGTTTCACCTATTGTAGAGATATCTTCAGCGTTCACTGTTTTTATTTACATCTCCATCTTGAGGCGTGGTAATTGAACACTTGTGTCCTCAACCATCATGCTGCTTGCCATATTGTATTTAATTACTAGGCGGCCCGTACGAAAATTTCGCCAATGATAAACGACAAATAGCAAAGTTTGTGGTTTGTAGTAGAATGAACTAAGAACCGGCTCATTTTTAACAATTGTTTATTTGTCAGCTGCAAGAGGTACATAGCAAAACACTTACAACGTCTTACAAAATTAGAAACGACAAAACATTTCCCTGACAAAAACAAAAATATCCGAAAATCTCCTTACTCTAGAAAACACACAAAGTTTATCAATACCTCTGTGATATGTGGTGCTGCTATCTAGCAGAAATGCGATCACTCCTTATCTGCGCCAGTGACACCTAGCAGCTTGACTCTGAACTATCGGATACCCGTGACCTCGATTGTTGATAATTTTCCCATTTACGGGTAGAATTTTGAAAAATCTCATTCTTAATTAATGATTTATCGGTTTTGGTTAAGTTTGAAGGGGGACAGATTGATGGTCACAAAAAACCTTTTAGAAATAAAGTATATGATACTGATTGGTGGCAGTATAATCCTTATGACTTTTTAATTCTGTCAGTTTTGGCGCACTGTTTTGTTTCCACCTTACCATGGCCAGAAGCAAACAGAATTCTGGCCATGGTAAAAGTCGAAACAAAACAGTGCACCAAAACTTACAGAACTGGAGAATTCATGAGGTTTCAACTGCCTCCAATTTGTATAATTACACTGAAGGGCCAAAGAAACTGGTAAAGGCATGCGTATGCAAACACAGAGATATGTAAACACTCAGAGTACGGCATTGCGGTCTGCAACGCCTATATAAGACAAAAGGTGTCTGGCGCAGGCGATAGATCGGTTATTGCTGTTATAGTTTCAGGTTATCATGATTTAAGTGAGTTTGAACGTGGTGTTATGGTCGGCGAACGAGACATGGGACACAGCATCTCCGGGGTAGTGACGAGGTGGGGATTTTCCCGTACGACCATTTCACGAGTGCACCGTGAATATCGGCAATCTGGTGAAACATTAAATCTCCGACATCGCTGCGGCCAGAATAAGATCCTGCAAGAACGCGACCAACGACGACTGAAGAGAATCGTTCAACTTGACAAAAGTGCAAACCTTGGATTTCAATGCTGGGCCATCAACAAGTGTCAGCGTGCTAACCATTCAACGAAACATCATCGATATGGGCTTTCGGAGCCGAAGAACCACTCGTGTGCTCTTGCCCACAAAGCTTTACGCCTCGCCTGGGCCCATCAGCACCGATATTGGACTGTTAGTGGTTGGAAATATGTTGCTTTGTCTGACGAATCTCGTTTCCAATTGTATCAAGCAGATGGACGTGTACGGGTATGTAGACAACCTCATGAATTCGTGGGCCCTGCATGTCATTAGGAGACTGTTCAAGCTGGTGGAGGCTCTGTAATGGTGTGATGCGTGTGCAGTTGGAGTGACATGGGACCCCTGATACGTCTAGATACGACTCTGACAGGTTACACGTATGTACGCAACCTGGCCGATCACCATTCATGTCCATTGTATATTCCGATGGACTTGGGCAATTCCAGCAGGTCAATGCGACACCTCACACGTCCAGAATTGCTACAGAGTGGCTCCAGGAACACTCTTCTGAGGTTAAACACCTCCGCTGGCCACCAAACTCCCCAGACATGAACATTATTGAGGATACCTGGGATTCCTTGCAACGTGCTGTTCAGAAGAGATTTCCAAACCCTCGTACTTTTATGGATTTTTTATGGACAACCCTGCAGGATGCATGGTGTCAATTCCATCCATTACTACTTCAGACATTAGTCGAGTGCATGCTACGTCGTGTTGCGGTACTCCTGCGTGCTCGTAGTGGCCCTACATGATATTAGGCAGGTGTGCCAGTTTCTTTGGTTCTTTAGTGTATATACAATATTGCAAGCAGCATGCTGGCTGAGGTCACAGGAGGTCAACCACCACAGAGTATGATGGATTTTAAATAAAAACAGTGAACGCTGAAGATACCTCGATGAGAAATAACAGTAGTTGCATTGTATTTGCTAAATATAATTTATTATTTTAACAAACAACTGCAGAAGTAATTGCCTACAATAATTACATATTTTTAGTACTTTTCATTAATTTACTAGATCGGCTGCAAGGAATTACAAGTATCTGGTGCTTTACTATTACTATTGCTCCGCGATTCACTAAAAGTGTGTGGCTATCTTATTGTGATGACATAAGTTGCTGTGTTGCAACTAAGTTCGTTTGGTATCATTTTCATAGCATTACAAATTTTTCTTCATTCTGGTTTCCCCATTCCACGTTTCCCTCCCATAAAGCTCGTTTCTCGGAAAATGTATTCCATAAATTTCTTTCTATGACACTGGATATGTTTTCTTTGCCTCGATTAAAAAAGTATTAATAAAATATTTTTTGTGGGTTATTAAATATTTATCCTCTTTCTGAATCACAATAGTCAACATGGAGGATAGACTATCAGAGCTGGACATCCAGATGTTTCCGCTAAACAAGTTTATGTGAACTGGAGCGTGATTACTATAAACAGGACATGGCCAATTTCCTTCACGTTGTTAGCGGTAGTGAAAGCTAAAACTCGGCTGTAGTGACTTCGATATCACTAAGATATAAAGCCTAGAAATATCTATATTCGAGTCCATGGTGAAGGATTCCCGTCTGATCACTTCAGGAGATTGTTCAGCAGACTAAATGACACTCAGCTTCTTTAACACATTTTTTCTGAATGAGTAAGGAATTCGATACAATTTATGATGCAGTGTGATATGGTTTACCTATTTCGTTGACACCTTCTCTGCACCCACCTACTTTTACCCTTTACAAATTTCAACTTTGAATTCTTTCAACGTTTTTGGTAAATTATTCATAATTTCTTTTTCTATCTTATTCCAATCCTTGACCCCTTTAACTACGAAAGAAAATCTTCCCGCACCTTCGTGCCTGAAATCGAGTGCCAGCTTGTCGTGGTCATCTTTTCCCTTCTATACACCTCTCCTAATTTTTCCACCATCATCTTTCCATGCCTCATCACCAATATACGCCTTGTACACTCGCGTGATTCTCTTCACCCTCCTCCTGTCTTCCAATCAATCCCACTCCAGCTCTTTTATCATATCGGTTACTGATTGTGTTCTGCGATAATTTCCAGAGACAAATCTAGCAATTCTTCTTTGCACCCCCTTCAACTCCTTTGTTTGATACCCATAATGTGGGCCCATGCTATACCACCATATTCAAGCAATGGTTTGACCAGGGTTTTGTAACCCAATTCCCTTACTTCTCTGGTACATTCCCTCATCATTCTCTCAAATAAGGATTTTGAAACCTTTACCTACTATCTGCCCAATGTGTGCTGTCCAGTTGAGCTTGTTATCAGAAGTTATGCCAAGATTTTTACAATTCAGATATTCAAAAAGCAATTCTTTCCCCACCTTATAATCATAATGAACCTTTAATTTTTTATCTGTGTACTTAATAAGCTGACTATTCTTTGCATATATCTCCATCCCATGTTTAACAATCCAGCTAGATATCCGGTCCAAATCACCCTGCAGCTGTTCACAGTCCTCAACCGATTTTATCCTATTACTAGCTCGTACCCGCGACTTCGTACGCGTGGATTAAGAATTTTTTTGCCAGAATTAAATATAGAAAGTTGTTGGTAACGAAGGATTGGTCCCAAACAATATCGAGTCGGAATAATATGACAGGAAAGCTATCACTATATCATTGTACCGTCGAACCTGTCTCTTGAAGAGAATCAATTTCCAACATATTTCTGTCACCATTCGATAAGGTCTCAAAATTTCGTGACTACAACTGTTAATCATACTGGAAAAAATATCCTGTGCCCTTCATACAGATTTCCTTATAAAATTCCATCACAACGATATAGTCATTTAGTCGTCAAAACGTAACAAAAAGACAGAGACTTACTTCCGTATTTATAATAATATTACTGTGGTTCACACTCACACACTGACTGCGAACAACACCTGAGGGATCATTATAACGTAAAAAAGTGTACACCTACAACATTGCAAGACTACCTACGATTTGCCTCGCATTGCACCCCTAACTTTCTAATATCTACAGTTTAACATTCAATCCGAATAACCTACGGCCCAGGCCTGACTCTTACGATGAAAAACAATTTTTAAAAATCTTAGCCTCCACGGAGATTTGAACCGGAGACCACGACGTTCGTAAGCAAGCGCTTTAACCACTTTTTTTTTATTATTTTTTTTATTTTTTTGGGCCTCCTTCCTCCCCTTCAGCCCTGCCTTTCGCTCGCCAGTGGTTGGCTCTTTGCCTGGCTCTAAACCTTTTTATAATAAAATTTGGGTTTCAATGTTCTCTTTTCCTTATTTGTATTTATTAGTGGTATTTTCCATCAGTTGGATGTTTTGTTTTTTTGAGGTTCTTTATGATTTGAATATTTGGTACAGTTAGGTTCCCCTCGTGCCTTTGATTCAAAAAGTCTCTCTTTGGGTCTAGGCGGGGTTTATAAACAGTTTTATTTGGTTAAATTGTGATCATTGGAATGATTCTGTCATTATTATATCGAGCATCCGTGCGAAGTCTTTTTTATAATTTTGAGTTTGGATAATTTCGTAATATATAGTATTCATATATGCTATATATTCGTCGTAAGTACTCTTTTCCGTTTGTAGCATATAAGTTAGGGTATTGCCTAGTATCCATTGTACCGTGTTGTGTTTCGTTTCAGGATATCTCTTTTTCTCAGGTTTCAGTATTTCCTGGATGCTCACGGTTAAAGGTGATGTTCTGTCAAGGAAGGCTATTCTTCTTCTTGCCCAATTCCATATTTTCTGGTTTTGGTTACACGTTATTCTGTGTATCAGGGTGTCAGTATTTCCGCAATTTCTGCATCTGTCATTCGGGGATAGATGTATTTCGTAAAGTCTTCTGTTGGTTGAGATTTTTTCATTTACGACGTCATACCACAAGGATTGTGTTTTAGTGTTTAGAGTTTTATTCGTTATATTTTTCCAGATGTTGCTCCAGTTGTATTGTGGATTTTTAATTTCGATTTTATTTCTGTGGTTAGATTGTGTTGATTATTTTGTAGATTTCTTTTGTTGTCTTGTTGTACAGGGTGCATCCTTTGGTTTTTGCATAAGTTGTTTCTAGGTGAAATTTTCTCATATGTGGTAAGTTGAACTTTATCGCGGCCATGTTGAAAGGTATTTCCTCAGTGACTGGTTTTGTTTCTTTAATCAAGTTATTTGTTGGGCCGTTTGGGTCATTTTCCGCTGTCGTTATGGTTCTTTTGAGGAATAATGCGCAGCATCTTTCGCGTACGCTTATCATTCCTATGCCTCCTTTTCCTAGGGGTAGAGTCATTGTTTTGAACGCTGTTTTGAAGATCTTACCCCTGCTTGCGAACCACCCGAGCAGATTCTGTATCCGATCTGCAATTGTGTCGGGTATCGGCAGTACTTGGGCGATGTAGACCATTTTACTCAATAAAGATACTTGTACGATTTTAGCCTTCTGTATTGCATCCAGATCTCTATCACAGTGCATGTTTATAACAGCCCTAATTTTTGGTAGTGTTATGAGCCAGTTTTTAGTTATTGTTTTCATAATGTTCTTTTGAAAAACAATGCCTAATGTCTTATGTTCTTCTACTTGCTCGTACCAGATGTCTGTTGGAGGTGGGATCTCTGCTCCACTTATTTGGAGCAGTGCTGTTTTCTTTGGGTTAAGTTTTGCGCCTGTTGCTTCCGTGAACGTTGTGATTATTTCCCACGTTTTTTGGATGTCCTCCGCTGAAGTTTCGGCTATACAAATGTCGTCTGCGTATCCTCTGCATGTAAATTTGTATCCGTTTAGATTAATGCCTGTTAAATTTTGGTGACATTTCTCAAGCAGGGGTTCCGTTGCCAGTGCGTACAGGATCATTGATAGCGGGCATCCTTGTCTTATCGATCTTTCTATCTTGACGGGCGCTGACAGGTGTCCGTTTATAAGAAGTTTTGAATGTGTGTTTGTAATTATTTTCTTTATTACTTCCACGAATGGGGAGCCAAATCCTTTATGTTCCATGATTTTTAAGAGGTAATTATGTTCAATTCGGTCAAAAGCTTTTTCAAAATCGAGGAATAGTAGAGCTGATGGCGTTTGTTTTTCTGCGTTTATGCTGATAATATCACGGTATTCGCACACAGTATTTAAGATGCTACGTCCGGGAATAGCACTGGTTTGATGAGGTCCTAAGATTTTCTCCATGAGGGGTTCCAGTCTAGTTTTGAGGATTCTCGTTAGTATTTTAAAGTCTGAATTTAACAAAGTTATTGGTCGTATTTCATTGATTTTTTTGATCTGGTTGCCTTTGGGTACTAGCACTATGATGCCCTCTGTGAAGGCGGTGGGAAGATTATCCTCTGTCCATAAGTCGTTTAGAATCTCTGTTAACTTATTTCTTAGCATGGGCCAGTAATGAATATAAAATTCTATGGGTAACCCATCCGGTCCTGGGGATTTCCCTCTTGCTGCTTTGTTTATCGATGTATGAATTTCATCCTGGTCAAAAATTCTTGTTAGAGTTGCTGATTCTTCCACACTTGCTGTGTTACTTGAGTTGGATATTAAATCGGAGATTGCCGCCGTACTAGTTGGAGTTGACTTAAAAATATTTTTATAATGCGTGGTAATTTCTTTAATTATATCTCTTCCGTCCTTGATGTTTTCACCATTTTCTTTAATTATATTGGTTATTAAAGTTTTTTTACTCCTTTTTGTGCTCCTTATAAGGTGGTACAAGGCTGCCGTTTCTTTGGTTGCGACGTCAGTCGGTTTTGAAGTTGTCAGAAGTTTGTTTGCTTGCATATTTTGTAATGATAGGATCTTGGCTTTGTATTTTTTTATTTTTATATTAGTATCGACAGTTATGGTGGGCTCTTGGTATAATTCCTTGATGCATCTGTAATAATACTCAATTGTGCCCTTCATCCAATAGTTCTTTTGTGTCCCCCAGGAGATTAAGGTTCGTTTTAGTTTTGGTTTCACATGTTCAACCCACCAAGATAGTGTGCTTTTATATTTTTTACAGTTTTTTAGACATTCGTCCCAGACACTTTTGATTTCTTCGTCTAGCGCCGGGTCTTCAAGCATAGAGATGTTACATTTCCAGAATCCTTTGCCTCTGCTAACTGGCTGCCTCTGCATGTTGACAGTACATTGCATACTGTTGTGATCTGAAAAGCTTAGAGGAAAAATGTTTGCACTGGTTGTTTTGGTTCGGAGAGGTCTCCGTTACGTAGATCCTGTCGAGTCGGCTTGCCGAGTTGTTTGAGACATATGTGTAGGCTTTGGCATTTCCGTGAATGCATTCCCAAGCGTCGTGAAAGTCCATCCCTCGAATGAGGTTAGTCAGCTCCCTGCACCCATTGAAATTTGGGGTTTGATCTTTTTGGCTTAGTACACAATTAAAGTCACCTCCCATTATTATTGCACCTGTGGTATTTCGCAGGAGATAGGGTAGCTCTGTTTTGTAGAAGTGTGCTCTTTGGGCTCGATTATTATTGCCAGAGGGGGCGTAAACATTAATTATTCGCGTGTTATTTATTGTAGTTGCAATGGCCCTGCCGTTTGTTAATGTTTCTGTACTAACCGTCTCAATTCCCTCTCTAATCACGAGGGCCGTTCCCGTGTTGGTTTCTTTGGAGTAGTTGATTATTCCATCGTATCCAGGGATGTTTAGTTCCGTAAAAGTCACTTCTTGTAACATTGCGATGTCAATACTGTTTTGTTTAATATAATCCGCTAGGCATTTTATTTTGAATGGCGTAATTACTCTGTTCATATTTATAGTTGCAATGCTATAACTTTGATTGCTTGTCATTGGTTATTTTACGTCTCATCAGATCCCTCCATTACTTCCTCGTACCAGCTGTCTTTACTGAGGAGTTTTGGTTTATCTTCTTCTCTTATCTTCTGATCGTTTACGTATTTTGGTGTGTCTTGTCCAATTCTAACTTTGGTTGTTTCTTCTTCTTCTTCTTCTTGTCCTGATTTGGCGTTATTTGTTGTTCGTTCTACTTTCTCTGCTATTCTTTTTACTGGTTTGCCGTTGTTTTCGAGTCGTTCACTGAGAGCTCGGCGTTTTTTTTGCTATGTATTGACTTGCGGTATTGGCACCATCCTTATTTGCACTTCTGCTAGATTGTCTTGTTATTCTCTTCTCGCTTATTTCTTTCTCGGCTTTGTTATTGATCGTTGAGCTGTGCATTTCAATCCGTTGTTTTGTTTCGGAATCTTCTTCTGCCTGGTGAGTTGTTTTATTTGTAAATGTTTCTATGTGTATGACATGTTCTGGGATACTCTCTTCTTCTATTTCTTTTTCATGTAATTTCTGTTCCGGTTCTTGTTCTTCGTTTTCTTCTTCTTCTTGTCCAGATTTTTCGGCTTGTGTTTCCTGTTTACCGCCGAGCTGTTCCGAGTTGTCCTCTACATCGATCTCCATGATTTCCGTGTTTTCCAACGTTTCTGTGTGTGGCTCACATGCTGATGTTACAGTGTGGCCTATGTTTACACTGTTGACTTGTGCCGTGGCTTCTGCATAAGACGCTGTGTTGCTACTTTCCTTACTCGCTTCCGCGATTGTAGCATTTGCTGTTATAGTTTCTGATGTTGACAATTTTACTCTTGGAAGTTGTAATGGTCGGCGTTTTGTACACTCAGATCTTAGATGTCCAGGTTCATTGCAAACAGAGCATGTGCGCGGTTGTCCCTCATATATTATTAATGCTTTGAAACCCTGTATCATTATATAGGAAGGTATATGTTTTTTTAAATCAATTTTCACACACCGTATGCCGTTGTTTGCTTGGAATCTGAACTTAGGGCTCCATTTTTCGTCGGTCGCCGTTATTATTTCACCATAGTTTCGGATTGCTGCCGTTACACTAGCATTACTAATTTCAAATGGTACATTAAAGACTCTTACTGATCGTAGCCCCAGCCCTGCGTGGCTTATATATACGGTACTTACGGTTCCATCTGGGTTCTGGTAGTCGGCTTTCCCTCCAGTTTTCTCTACGATAGTATTGCACAAGTTGTCATTTGTCATTTTAACGTATACTGCATAAGTCAAGAAGTCCATTTGGATTCCGTATACATCTGCGTCTGTCAAGTCGAATTTTTCATACAGCCATTCATGGAAGTCATATGCACGTGGTCTTGTCTCCTTCGCGTCGAACGCAAATTTCAGTGTATTCTTCCGTATCGTCGATTCCATTTTCACTATCGTAAACCACAAGCTAAGTTTTCACTGATACACTCACTGAACCTCGCTTGAGGAAAGTATCGAGCAACCGCACGCGACGGCGGCTCGATGCGAACTTAACCACTGAGCTGCCAGTCCACTACACGGAAACAGGGTACGGAGACGTCCATATCCAACGTGTCCTGTCTATCGCCGTATTTCGAAGTTATGAGACAACATGTGTTATTTATACAGATAATTTTTCAACCAAATGTAGACAGTATTTTTCTCCTTGTTTCAAAGGATAAGTGTGCTAAGTTTCATCGGACATCGGATGAAAACTGTGGATTTGTATGAAGAACAAACAAACAAACATACATTCATCTTTATATATAAAGATATACGATTATGTCATCTGCAAACAACCTTTAATTCTGAAAGTAAGTTATCAACACAATCATTCATTAGAATAATGAATAACAGTACGCTACTCTGTGGCATTCCCATTTTCGCTTCAACCGATATATGCGAAGTATACTAGGAGCATAATGGCTAATATCCATCTCCACGCCAGACCACATTCTGTTGATCTGCCTGACAGGCCGGGTGGTGTAACAGATTCCAACATTTCATCCAGGACTCTGATCAGCTAACCCGTATCAGGCGCCGGACCTCATTACGGTGCCATAACCGCCCGACCAAACGGGGTGACCTGATAAAACGTACTGTGCATTAAACCACCTTCAACACAGTCCTAAAGAAATTTCGTTATCTCCTTAATTTTGTGGATACCTGACAGTATTACAGTCCTGAACAAATAGACCGTGCTGCCAACTCTAAAAAAAAATATATTACCCAGCATGGTGCTGTAACGGTTAGCGTTCTCGCATTCGAGAGAGTGCCGGTTCGAATCACCTTCAGGGCATCCAGATTTGGGTTTTCCATGGTTTCCCAAATCACTCAAGGCAAATGTCGGGATACTTCCTTCAAACGGCCATGGCCGAATTCCTTCCCATTCATTACCCACCATCCTTTCCCTTCTCTAAAAACCTCGCTGTTAAATGACGTTAAGCAGTTAAAAAAAATATTTTATGTCAAACCTACGTTTAGAAAATGCCAAAAAAATGGCGAATTTTTTGGAAAACAGGTGCCAGAAACATGCCTACCAGAAAAATGTCTGCCCAAAATAAACTCAATTATTAACTGGTGTACCATTCAACACTTCTATCAAAAGAAATACTACCAAAAAATAACCATACCAATTAACAATTCTACCAAATGTTATTTCTTTCTAGTAACAGCTTATGAACACTACCGTATGAAAACTCTACCATAAACATCTCTATCAAACGCAATACCTACCTTAAATATGTCTACCACCTTTACTTTCAGCCCCTCACAAGCCTATCAACCAAATCTTAAACAAACAAAATTAAACTTTATTAGAATAAATCTACATCCCCAAACATCTTTAACAAGAAAAACTGTACCTTAAGGTAACATTACCATTTGATGACGCTACCAAAAAAGCTTTACCAGAATTTAACCCAACCAGAAAAACCAAAATTACCTATATATCATGCAATGAAAAGATCAGAAAATATTAATTAGCTTGAGTCGATAAGACATGTATTGTGGTATGTAAATTTTATTTTCAAAATTTTCTAAACCGCAACTTAAATATATATTTTAGTTAAAATTAAGAATAAATAATACACGTTCAATGTTTTATGACAACTGAATTATTCAATTAGTTAAAATACTTTTGTTAAATAGATTTACACTTATAGAATGTATAATAAAATCTACTTAAAATTAACAATAATTAATACCAGTTCATTGTGATAGATTATTCTAATAAAGAAATGATCAATTCAAAAAAATTTATCACTCCATAAAAAACGTTTGACTTATGAAAAATGTTAAAAAATTTCTATATGCTAAATTGATTTTTTCATTCCAGATCACTTACAAACATGTTAAATTTAACCATAAAAATGCTAAATTGACAGCACTGCAAATAGATTATTAACGTCCAGTTCAATTTCAGAAATATTTGATGCACATAAAAAAATTACAACTAAAAATAATTGGGTAGCGTACAGTTACTTGCTCTATCTTATATTCAGCTCTCAGTTTTTTATGAGATCTCTATCGTGGAAGATTAATCAACAGTTCAAGAAGAGCAGAGCCGAGTGTTTTGAAAGAAATTGCCACAGCCTTTACAAAAGTGTCAGAGGGGATAATTTAACAGACATGCTGCGATTTCATTTATTAACCACACGTGAACATCAAATTTCATTTACGACTGCGACGAAATCCTTCTGCCTGCAACACATGTGTGTTAAAATTGCAGGGTAGGCGTGATTAGGGTCCAGGGGTACCGTACTAATACCTGTATGTAGAAGTCATTCTTATCTTGTGCCTTTTGGGTACGGAATGCGCAGGGAAAAAAGTTTTGGTGCAAGCAGGGGCGTAGCTACTATGGGGCTAGGTGGTGCAGTGCGCCGGGGCCCCTACGCTCAGGGGGCTCCTAAGCGTACCTCTCGGGGGCCACAAGCACAGTTCAAAGGGCCCACGGACCTACACGGCAAACCGGAGACCTTCAAAGGGCCATCACTGCTCAGGGGAGCCCCAACCGCTGCTCAGAGGGCCCCCAAGAACAACTCAGGGGCCCCTAGCTTCAGCTGGGGGCCCCCTACCAGCAACACAAAGCAGAAAAAAAGGTCTCCCATTTGGCCTGAGGGCACAAAATAAATTTTTTGCACCGGGGCCCTTGTTGACCTAGCTACGCCACTGGGTGCAAGCACCAAAGGCGGTTTCAGTTTTATTTAATCACACAGTACAGATGTAGATTTGTAGTTGATGAAAACAATCTAGTTGAAACAACTTATACATTAAAGACACCACAGATGTAGCACTCTAATTTCAATTTATTGTGTTTGGCTGAAAACTTGGTGACCTCGGCATCTTCGGTCAACAAGTTTTGGGCTTCCTCGCGTTCCGGGACTACGCACGTCTACTTTAGTAACAGCTGTTTAAAGTCTAAGTCATAAAGTAATTATATATAAGAAGGACGTGAAGGTCAGAGAGGTTAGAGTATTCTGTATTGCTAGAGTCATATGGGCGTGGAAGGACATTGAACTCACGGACAATCTGTCAGGTTCGGCCGGTTTTTGACCTCTCGGATCGCTTCCTGACGGAACCACATAACGTACTAGCCACGGTCACTCATAAATATCAAGTCAAGGAACTCGCATGGTCGTCTGGTGCAAGCATCAGACGGTAAAACTGGTGTCCTTAGAAATTAGAATAAAAAATTCTGGTGTCAAGGCACTCTACGTTCTCTATAATACTCTGAACATACAGACTTTTCTCTTAAATTTGCGTGATCTCATCTCCTAAGACGAACAGATCGATAGTTTAGTCAAACAAGACGCTTTTATCAGTCTGTGAAGGTTGAAATAAAGCTTAAAAGGAACTCCTGAATATTTAAATGTCTTGACACTGTTCCAGGAGAACAAACTTGTGTACTAGGGACACGGAAAAATATTGGTTTATTTACATACTAGCTTCTAAGCCCGCCAAAAATAAAGGTTTGATCGCAGTGTATTGACAATTCATTATCTCGCAGTTGATCAGCTAACCTACGAGTTTCTTTTATAGATGTTATGTTGTATATATTTCGTCTGAACGTCGAATGTCTCGTGTGGTCCTAATGTCCTTGTTACAGATTTTTGTTTTCTTTTAATTGGCTGCTCATTCCACCGTCTTAACCCCATCTAAACCGGTAATCCTACCGGTTCTATGGGACCTATAGTTTAACGTGGAATCAGAACCACGGAAGCGTTCTGGTGTACTTCACATTACACAGTAAGCTGTGCCAGATCTGACGATCCTTTAAGGCCAGTTGAAAAATCCCATCCTAGGCAGGGATTCGAACCTGGCATCTTTCGGGCTCTAGTCAGTTTAGCCTTAACCACTGAGCCACCAGACCACTTCTATCGAACAATCTTCCTCCTAATTGACATGTAAATTTAAACGAAGTATATTCCTTCCTTTATATTTGTTTGCAATTTTAATTTAAAGGTGAAACATGTTAAACCATTACACAAACATAAAGATGTAATCTTCCTTCTTGCTTCTTACAGTGGCAACTATGGTTAGAGAGCGGAAACATCTCCGTCGGTCATTGGCCGAGGAGCGTAACGCAAAACATACAACGTGACCAAACTGTCCTTTTATTATATTTTATGATGGTTAAGACGTGATAAGCTTTCCGAAATCAAACAGTTTATAAAACGTGAATTGCTTATATTGATTTCAAATGGATCTCAAGGAGTTATTTGATTAATTTTGATTTGTTAAAGCAGTCACACTGAGGATAAGTTAATAGATGGATGTAAATGTTAATATGTCTGAAGCAGCTCTAAAATTAGTCCACTGGACAAATTATTTTTGATGTCGGTATCGCCCTTTGTCGCGCTCCTTTCATGGCCAATTTTAAGTTAGGAAACAGCTAGAAGTGACATAGAAAACAGATACCCGCCAGTGTGGCTAAGTGCGCTGAGGCACCGCACATTAGATAGGGGAGTACAAAGTACCACCGAGCGTGGTGGGTGAACGGTTAACGTTCTGGCCTCGCATTCGCGAGGACGTGGGTTCGAATCCCCGTCCGGGTATCCAGATTTGGAATTTCCATGGTTTCCCCAAATCACTCCAGGCGAATGCCGGGATGCTTCCTTCAAAAATGCCATGGCAGAATTCCTTCTCGTTCCTTGTCCCCAGTTCCATCCCACCTCTAATGACCTTAGCCGTCGACGAGGTGTAAAGCCATAAGTAAATAAAAAAAAACAAAGTACCGGGCCCACATTACCGGCCGTCCTAGGCGCATACCGGGACGGTCCCGCATCATAGTCTACACATTTCACAAACAAAAAATACTGTTATCAAACACTGAACATAGTTACTCGTATCACAGACAAATCTCAACACTTCATTTCCTCCATTAGTACTTAATATGACCTGGCAGAAGATATAAAATGCTTTGCTCCGAGCGTGGTGGCCTCGCATTCGGGAGGACGCTGGTTCGAATCCCCGTACCGAGCGTGGTGGTGTAACGGATAGCGTTCTGGCCTCGCATTCGGGAGGACGGCGGTTCGAATCCCCGTCCGGGCATCCAGATTTGGGTTTTCCATGGTTTCCCCAAATCACTCCAGGTGAATGCCGGGATGCTTCCTTCAAAAGGCCATGGCCGAATTCCTTCCCATTCCTTGCCCCCATCCTTTCCCGTCTCTAAAGACCACGTTGTTAAAAAGGGACGTTAAACTGTTTTTAAAAAAAAAAAAAAAAAAAAAAAAAAAAAAAACGAATCCCCGTCCGAGCATCAGGATTTATGTTTCCTATGGTGTTCCCAAATTATTCGAGGCGAATGCCGGGATGGTTCCTTTAGCCATGGCCGAATTCCACAATTTTTTCTCTCCTCTAGTTGTCTCGACATCGAGGAAACGTACAGTCATAAGCAAAAAAAAAAAAAAAAAAAAAAAAAAAAAAAAAAAAAAAAATTCGGCTGATCTCGATAATTCTTAATTACTTTGGCTGCCACCACAGCGCTGCTTGGCCAATCAGGAAATTTTAAATAAGTAACTGCATTTGATTTTATTTGCACCTGTAATGTTAAAAGGAATATTAACTGCGATGCCAGCTAAAAGGTAATTGTCTGTTGATGAAGTAACAGCACACAAATACGAAACGCAGAGATAAAATATTATAATTAGAGGTACAGATATATGCGACCGTTGTTTAAATTTACGTGCTGCTATTTGTTTATTTACGACAGTAAAATGCATAAATTCATGTAACTGGATGTGCACGATCCGTTTTCTGTAGCAGTTACCACATAACCTAAGAATTTTCTGACAGATGATAAGAAACAGGAAGTTTATCAAATACTCAGAGAAAGTTTGCACGAAACGTAAGAAATCACGAAATATCTCAACAAAAAATAATCGATATTTGTTTTTGTAACTATGCTATACTTAGAAAAAAAATTTTAACACGTGAAATTTAAGTCATTTGGACGGACTTTGTGGAAGTAATTTCAATTGGTACATAAACGGTGGACAGAGATAAAAAATAATATAATGCCAGGCAGAGATGAGGTGTTCATTTTCTCTCTGCGAGTCTGCTTAAATCATTGTTTATTCTGTTTACCTCCAAATGCTTGTTGTGGAAGAAGTAGTGGAAAAAAAAAACAAAAACAAAAAAAAAAACGGACAGAGATTTTACTAAGTTGGAATGTATTTTTTTTTTATCACTACTTGTGAGGTGGCTATCGCTATGCACTTTAAAAATTTGTCAGTAGGCTCACATGCCGCCCGTGTAACGGGCTTTAACATAGTAGTTTCTCAAACTGGGAGTCGCCCCCCTCGGAGACATGTCAGGGTGGGGGGAGGGGGGCTGGCGAGGTGTGAGGTAGCTTCGCCACTCGTGGGTCCGATACCCTAGCTCTGCACCGTGTTAAGTAATATATCTCCTTCACCGCCTCTTAGATGTGAAAACCTTTATTTTAACATCACATGCTTAGTGAGTTTCCTTTCAGATTTCATTGTTTTTTTTTGTTTTTTTTTGTGTGTAACTGCTTTACGTCTCTTTTTAACATCGAGGTCTTTAGAGACAGGAAAGGATGGGGGGCAAGGATGGGGGCAAGGAATGGGAAGAAATTCGGCCATGGCCTTTTGAAGGAAGCATCCCGGCATTTGCCTGGAGTGATTTGGGGAAACCATGGAAAACCCAAATCTGGATGCCCGGACGGGGATTCGAACCACCGTCCTCCAGAATGCGAGGCGAGAACGCTAACCGTTACACCGCCCCGCTCGGTATTTCATTGGTAGTACTGAAAAATAGGCATTAACCACTTAATAATAAAATTGTGACGGGGTGATGGGCGTAGGCACTTTTCTTTTGATGGAAAAGGTGGGGGGGCGTGGTAAGGTAACCCTACCCTAGTGAGAGGAATAATACAGCTGTTGGCTGAGCCTCGGCGATACATTGTGTCGTGTCCTGCAAATTACGGAACACGGAATTTCAAGAAAATTTGTCTAATTTAGATTGATAGGCTAGGCGGATTACCTTTGATGCCACTCTTATTAACATAGACGTAACTCAACACGAATAGTAAAGCAACTGAGGATTCTAAAACGGCTGAAAGCGCGGTGTCTGCTGTGATCCCAGGAAAAGTGTTTTCAGAACAGCTGAACTTTTTGTGGCTGACGTATAGCATAAATAGCAGACCTTGGCTGTGCAGGTTCCAGCATACTGGCCTCGCACTGTCAGGGTCGCCGGTTCGAGTGTAGCCTAGGACACGTGTTCAATTAAATGATCGGTCGTATTGTGTTGTCCCCACTATAACATCCTAAATTACGTATATCAGCCCGATGCAATAGTTAGTGAAAAAAAAAAAACCGTAAATCGATAGACGGGCAGCATGTTTTTTCCATTTTCAAGAAGACTACCACCAACTACAAGCCGAGTACTCTGATAGCTATATGCAGCAGAGTTTTAGGGTATGAGTATGCTCGAACATTATATACGACAACAAATAAACCACACAAAACCAACATGGGTTTCTGAAGAACGGATGCTGTGAAACAATTCTCACCATTTCCTCATGAAGTGATGAAAGTTACTGATGCAGGGTCTCAAGATTATCTTTGGGTTTCCAGAATGTTTTGACACCTAACACAAACTATCTCATGAATAAGATCTGAACATTCTAAATAACGATGTAAATTTATTACGGGATACGAAGTTTCTTAACTGGATGGTCACTATATGTCCTAGTAGCGTTAGAAGCATCTTTTTCACTAGAATCTGAATATTGCGTCCCACAAGATGCCTAAAAGACCACTTCTATACCTAATATTTATAAACGACTTCAGAGACAATTTTAATAGCAATTTGAGATTGTTTAACTTTTTTTTTTTTTTTTTTTTTTTTTTGTAACTGCTTTACGTCTCTTTTTAACATCGAGGTCTTTAGAGACGGGAAAGGATGGGGGGCAAGGGTGGGGGCAAGGAATGGGAAGGAATTCGGCCATGGCCTTTTGAAGGAAGCATCCAGGCATTTGCCTGGAGTGATTTGGGGAAACCATGGAAAACCCAAATCTGGATGCCCGGACGGGGATTCGAACCGCCGTCCTCCCGAATGCGAGGCGAGAACGCTAACCGTTACACCGCCCCGCTGGGTGAGATTGTTTAATGATCGCACAGTTATCTATAGAGAAGTGAAGGGCTCTGCTGATTATTTGGAGATTCATTTTTTCAACATTGTTCGTTAAATAGCAGCTTGTATTAAATTTCAATAAGACTGTTAAGGAGCGTCCATAAACTACGCGATTCGGTCTAGGGGGAGGGGGGAGGTAGGTAGAAAGCTACGCTGGGCTACGTGGGCGGAGGGGAGAATTCCGAGCAAAGCTTTTCATTCATATTATTTGTTACAGTTAAAATAAGATACAGAACACACAAAAACATGTGAATATTTATGTTCGTCATTTAAATAACTCTGTATGTAGTTTACAATAGTCTGAAAACAGTATAAAATGTCTCCTGGAATCAATAGCGAAAGAAGCTACGTGCCACGTGGGAGAGGGGGGGGGGATTATAGAGGCAAAAGCCACATCCGACTACGTGTGAGAGGGGGAGCGGTTCACACGAGGCCAAATGGAACTACGTAGTTTATGGACGCTCCATTACTGAGCATGAGGGAAGAGTGGCAACGTTCTGGCCTCGCATTCTGGAGTAAACAGGTCCGAATTCTCGTCCGGCTATCCAGATTTCTGTTATCAATGATTTCACCAATCACTCCATGCAAACGCCAGGATGGTTCCTTCAAAAGGCAATGGCCGAATTCCTTCCCGTCACCTTCATCCAAGTCCTTTCCTGCCTCTAATGACCTAGATTTCGACAGGGTGTAAAGCAACACAAGGAATACGGTAAGGTAACGAATTAAAAGGTACCACTGGCCCACAAGTACAATATAACCTGTTTAATTCTTAGGAAGGTATAATCATTCAAGCGTTTAGTTTTAGCAGTACCTATCAAGATGAATTGCTTAACATCAGTCGAAAAGGCAAATTGTAGACTGCGATTCATAGGCCGAATACTGAAAAACCGTAACGTATCTGTAAAAGAAATAGCGCATAGTACTCTTGTATATTTTCATTTAACGTGCTATTGTGCTGAATCTGGATCCGTATCACAAGGGATTGGTTAATAGTATCGATAATATGCAGATGAGAGCCACACGATTTGTGAGCGCTTGCCAGTTACAACACAACGGTTACCTGTGATAATTTACAAAGCAGTCTGGAGCGGGTGCTTTACCAAGAGAACGGTTATTGTTTTGACTCGCTGGGAGACCCTGGGAGCTCCAGGAAGGACCTTGATCCTACATCGTCACCGCTTTCTCCGCCGACTTCACCTGTTCCCATCCGACAGACACTTTAAATCTCACGCGACACTATGTCGTAAGACATATTCCCTCGGCGTGTGTGGGCTGTAGGTGGTACCACAAGGCACGTTGCATCCTCCACTGCAATCCAACCTACTCTGTTGTGTAAAATGGGTCCGCGGAAATTAAATATTGCGAGAATGTGAAGCTGGCAGTCCACAATAAGACAGTAAGATGAGGAAAAATATGCCATGGTCAAATATACATTAGCAATATAAAGTTATTTCTGAAACATTTTCAATCAGTTTGGTATTTCCGATTTTAATGTAAGAGAAAGGATATTTTAGGATATGTTCATAGTCATTTTTTTTATTATGACTATTTTTTTTTTACGCCATTAGATGCGGAAGATGACTGGGGGGACAAGCGACTGGAAGGAATGAGCCTGTCATTCTTATGGTGCGATTTCTGGAAAACAATGTAAAATCAACATTTGGGATATGAATTCATGTCATTCTAGATAAAAGTCCTTATCATTGCCGTTCACCCACCGATCTCGGTTGGTCGTTTTTTTAGAATTTTATGGGAGACGTAACTGGGAGGAAAATGGCTTTCATCTTTCTTGCCCTCACGTGGGATCTAGCTTAAAATCGCGGCAGGTGTATGAGTGAGATAGTCTAAAAGATAACACAATCTGCTAAAAAAAAAAAAAAGTAACTTGTATACATATTAGTGTCCAAATACGTAAAGCGCACATATTGTTACGAGGTTTAATTAGGCTTCAGCAAAAAGCCATAACCGTAACTACGTTTAGGAAACCTTTATTGCCGAATATGAATTTCCATTATGTTGTCTATATTGGTAACCTCGTAGTGGAATTACGATTTACTGTTAGATTCAGATCGTGGAGAACACTGTCTCACATCCCATTTAGAACATTTAAAGGCTACATTTCAGTTTTCCATGAATTTCGGATGCAACCGTATTTTATTTACGCAGTACATTGCAAATTATTAATATTTATTTCGGCTTAAATAACCTCAGTGTGTAGCTAAGACAACGTGGAGGATCAGTGGGAAACCGGCATCTGGTAGATTTCATTTAAACCACATCCTACAGAGCGAGAGTGGTGGATGAGCGGTAATGCTTGGGCCTGATATTCGGGAGGACGGAAGTTCGAACCCCATCCGATGTCTTTTTTTTTCCTTATGGCTTTATGCTTCGTCGACGTCGAGGTCATTAGAGGCGGGAAAGGATTAGGGACAAGGAACTGGAAGGAATTCTGCCATGGCCTATTTTGAAGGAAGCATCCCGGCATTCGCATGGAGTGATTTGGGTAAAGCATGGAAAACCCAAATCTGGACGCCCCGACGGGGATTCGAACCGCCGTCCTCCCGAATGCGAGGCGAGAGCGTTAACCACTCACCCACACTCTCGGTCCATCCGGTGTCATCCAGATTTCCGTATTCCATGGTTTCCAGAAATCATCAAAGGTTAATGCTGGGATGGTTCCTTCAAAAGGCCATGCCTAAATTCATTCGCGTTCCTTGCCCCCCCCTCCTTCCACGCCCGTCGTTTCCCGTCGGAATTAAAAAAAATATATCTAGTGGTAGTACTGGGAGCGATTCCGAACGGCCACGGATTTAACCACCAGTCATTGTAAATATTCCGGCTGGTTTTTCCATGGGAGATAAAAAGGCTGGAGTATGGCAATGGCCAAGTTACCTCGAATGTAGAGGCAATCGAATATATATTTGCCAGTCATATTTTACGGGCCATAATGATCTGGTCAGTCATTTCGCTCACCAGCTTCCAGTTTCGAGTCCTGAACATGTAATTGTGTTTTTATTTACGTAAATGTGGTTTTCTATGCGTCGTATGTAGACCATATATACTCTTTCAGTACGAACATTCGTCCTAGCGTTTTCTTGTTGTGCCCCATGGTCCGCTTTTAATGTTTAGGAGCAACGCTTGTGCTTACCAGCCTGATATACGAGTCACGAAGTTGAAGTGCCAGGCCTATCATATTGGCTGTCCCGATTGTGTTTTTTTTAGGTGGTTTCCCGTAATCACATAGATACATGGTAGGACAGCCTCCAGTATCCGCCTCATCAATTACTCATTTCACAAACGAAATACCCATAGTCTACACGTTTTATAAACTGATGGCAACATTTAATTTGCTCCACTATGACAGTGCTTACGGCAGAGGCAAAAGACGCGGGCAATTAGAACTCGGCCTAACGATCATCCACGCTATTACATGGCGTTAGGGAGAACGTTGCTTTGAATCCCCGTCCGGCAATCCAGATTTCGGTTTTGCATCGTTTCCTGAAACCAGTATAGGCTAATGCTGGGATGGTCCCTTCAAAAGACCATCGGCGAATTCCTTCCCGTTCCTTGCCCCTAAGCCATTCCCGCCTCTAATGATCTCGACGTCGACGAGGGATAAATCGGCAGGTTGAGATAACTCGACCTGTGTTCTGTATGAGTTGTAGGTGTTTTGTGAGATGTGTATTGATGAATGTGGTGATAGTAATGATGTTTTGTGTGCACACGGAGATAAAAGAAGTGCACCACAACGACTCGTACCTTGCCGTCGAAGTCCCGGTGGTGACATTTTCATTCATCGGGGCACGAATCAGTCAACCCCTTTGCTGATTTCAGTATCATCATGGTGCCACAAAGACCCAAGATACTTATACATGTGAACCATTTGTATTCAGTTACCTGAATGGAATGGGCAATCATGAAACTGAGATAATAATTCAGTCTAAAATAATTAAAATAAGTACCGCAGTAGCTAAATGGAAGACATTTCAAATTGAACATTCAACAAATGACGGAACAAGATTATAAAATATTATAAACAGTATTCTGGGGTGCAAGGGTTTGGGAGAGACTATACTAGTCTTTTCCAACCAAATGTCAACCTCTCCTTCACGTGGTGCACCCTGTTTGCACGGACGAGGCTCTGGCGACTGAAAGATTCCCGGTATAAGGAGTCACCCACTGCTTGCCAACGGCCTCTGGAAAGAGGGCGGAAGAGCGGGGAGCGGTTCAGGACACCCTCTTGCCCTTGGGGTTGGAAACGGCCCCTAAAGGCGGATGAATCAGAAATGATCAACGGCATGGGGATGCAGAAGGCAACGGGAAACCACTGCATTAAAGACCCAAAGGGTATCCCGAGGACATGTAATCCTCTCAAATTACATATATCATGATGGCTTCTTCCTGGGTAAAATATTCCGGAGGTAAAATAGTCCCCCAATCGGATCTCCGGGTGGGGACTGCTCAGGGAGGAGTCATCAGAATGGATAGAAATATTCTACGAGTCGGAGCGTGGAATGTTAGAAGTCTGAATAGAGCAGGTAGGTTAGAAAACTTAAAAAGGGAGATGGAACAACTTAAGTTAGATGTTGTTGGGATTAGTGAGATTAAATGGAAGGAGGCACAGGATTTCTGGTCTGGGGAACACAGGATAATTAGCACACAAGCTGTCAATGGAGTCACTGGTGTAGGATTTGTAATGAACAAGAAAGTAGGGAAACGGGTTAGTTATTATGAACAATTTAGTGACAGGATTATTTTGATGAGGTTAGAAACTAAGCCCGTCCCAACCACATTAGTACAAGTGTATATGCCAACGTCGCAGGAAGATGACGAAGAAATAGAAAAAATATATGCTGAAATTGAAGAATTAATCCAATATGTTAAAGGGGAGGAAAATCTAATAATCATGGGTGATTGGAATGCAATAGTGGGTGAAGGAAAAAAGGGGAATACTGTAGGAAGTTTTGGTCTAGGAGAAAGAAATGAGCGAGGAAGCAGGTTGCTAGAATTTTGTGAAAGATATAAGCTAGTAGTGGCGAACACACTGATTAAGAAACATGCAAGAAACGTCCTGGGGATACAGGCAGATATCAGCTAGATTATATCATGGTCAAACAGAGATTCAGGAATCAAGTTCTAGACTGTAAAGCATACCCAGGAGCAGACATAGACTCGGACCATAATTTGATAGTAATGAAGTGCAGGCTGAAATTCAAGCGAATAAGGAAGCAGCATAAGCAGAACAGACTGGAAGTGAATAAACTGAAACAATCTAGCACGAGAGAAAAATTTGCAGAAAGAAGTAACTGTGAAAGGAGCTCAACCGAGGACGAATGGAATGCATTAAAGACCGAAATAATGAAAGCTGGCAAAGAAACCTTAGGCTATAGGGAACAAGCTGCCCGAAAACCTTGGATCACAGAAGAAATTTTGCAGCTGATCGATCAGAGGAGAAGGTACAAAAATGCTCAGGATGAAGCAGGAAAAGAGCAGTACAGGCAATTTAGAAATCAAATAAATAGGAAATGCAAAATAGCAAAAGAAAAATGGCTACAAGAAAAGTGTGAAGAAGTAGAAAAGGAAATGGTTGCAGGAAAAGTAGATGTTGCAAATAGAAAGATCAAACAGAATTTTGGAGAAATGAAGAAAACAGGTATGAACATTAAAGCTGCCGATGGGAAACCTCTTTTAAGGTCAGAAGATAGAGCTAACAGATGGAAGGAATACATTGAGAAACTGTATGTTGGGGAAGACTTGAGCAATAGTGTATTGGAAAAGGAAGGCGATGTCGACATGGATGACTTAGGAGATCCTGTTTTGAGGACAGAATTTAATAAAGCTCTGAATGACTTGAAAGCAAATAAGGCAGTTGGAATTGATGAGATCCCTGCAGAACTTCTTAAATCTCTAGGAGAGGAAGGAATCGAAAGATTATTCAAGCTGATATCAAAAAGTTATGAAACAGGAAAAATTCCAACTGATTTTAATAAAAATATCATCTTCACACTTCCAAAGAAGCACAAGCTGACAAATGTGAGAATTATCGCACAATTAGTCTAACATCACATGCTTCAAAATTGCTGACTAGAATAATATACAGAAGGATGGAAAGGGTAGTAGAAGAGATAGTAGGTGAAGATCAGTTTGGGTTTAGGAAAAATCGCGGTACAAGGGAAGCAATTCTGTCTTTAAGATTAATACTTGAAGGGCGGATCAAGAAAAACAAAGATACTTTTATGGGATTTGTTGATTTAGAAAAAGCTTTTGATAATGTTAGGTGGGACAAGATGTTCAAAATTCTAAAGAAGTCAGGTCTAAAGTATCGAGATAGAAGAATCCTCTATAAACTATATAAGAATCAAGTGGCTGTGATAAAAGTAGAGAATCACGAGAGACATGCATCAGTTAAAAAGGGTGTGAGACAAGGTTGTAGTCTATCCCCGTTAATATTCAACTTGTATGTAGAAGAAGCAATAAAGAAAGTCAAAGAAAAATTTCCATGTGGCATAAGTTTTCAGGGAGAAAAAATCAGTATGCTACGATTTGCTGACGACATTGTCTTATTAGCAGAGAGGGCTGAGGATATTGAGAAGTTATTGAATGGCATGAACAAAATACTGAAGGAAGATTTTGGACTGAATATAAATCAAAGTAAAACAAAAGTGATGAAATGTAGCAGAAATGACACCAATACTAGCAGATTAAATATAAAAATAGGATCTGATGCAATAGGAGAAGTGAGTGAGTTCTGTTACTTGGGAAGCAAAATTACAACCGATGGCCGAAGCAGGAATGATGTTAAAAGCAGAATAGCACTAGCAAAAAGAGCCTTCATGAAAAAGAGAAACCTTTTAGTTTCAAATATTGATCTAGGAATTAGAAAGAACTTCTTAAAACTCTATGTGTGGAGCACAGCACTTTGCGGTAGCGAAACATGGACTTTAGGAATACCGGAAAAAAAGAAACTTGAAGCATTTGAAATGTGGTGCTACAGAAGAATGCTGAAAATTAGGTGGACAGACAAAGTAAGAAATGAACGAGTTTTAGAAATGATGGGTGAGAAAAGAAGTTTATGGAAGAAGCTTACAGGAAGAAGAGACAGGCTGGTAGGTCATATTTTGAGACATGCTATATTGGTTAATTTGTTAGTGGAGGGAACAGTTGAAGGTAAGAACTGCAGAGGTAGACAGAGATTAGAATATATGAAGCAGATAATTGAGGACGTGGATTGTAAGGGGTATGTAGAAATGAAGAGGTTAGCACAGGATAGGAAGGGATGGAGGATTGCATCAAACCAGTCTGAAGACTGACAACAGCAAAAAAAAAAAAAAAAAAAAAAAAAAAAAAAAAAAAAAAAAAAAAAAAAAAAAAAAAAAAACAGTATTCTACGCTGCATTAACAAATTTACAGTATGTTGTAATCACCAAACATTTATTTTATAGGTAGGGATATTAAAAAAATTTGCATTAAATTTTTGTTTTGTTTTTCGTTGTTTCATGAAATGTGTGGTCGATGCCGAAATGTTTCCTGAACTCTCTTGTATCTGCTAAGTTGGGGAAAATATTTTGCAAGTAACGTGATTTGATGTTTGGAACAAAAATTCAATTTTTTTTTACCTTGTGTTTGGTTGAAAACCGCGAAACATTTTATTCGTGTTAATTTTCGAGATTCTAGCACTGCAATGTAGAGCCTTACGCACATAGGTGCACCGGTTCCAATCCGGCGAGGGTACGAGTGTTTTCCTTAATGGTCTCTACATTTCTACTGGTAAGAAATATAAATATAATTGTAGAGAGAATATATAAGCAAAACTGAAATAGTTTTATGGTCAAAGAGGCCAATTTAAAAAGAAATAACGTTGAGAAAGCTTTTGTTCTTATACCACATTATTTTTATTTTCATTACTAGGGTTTGCAAAGACAGCGACACTTATTTGAAGAGATTATTTATTTATTACTCCTATTTCATGGATTCCTGCTTAGGAAGCACTTCTGGGATGGGTGAAACATGTTATGTTTAATTTATATACATGCAAAATTAATAATTTTCATAGTGAAAAAATTATTATATGTTACAAACACCGACAAAGATTAAAATAAAAACTAAACATTAATTTTTACAACTAAATTTTTTAAAGGCATATTACATAAATTGAGCGTTCTGGTGGCTCAGTGGCTAAGGCGCTTGCTTTCAAAACTATTCGCTGCTCCTGCCCCGGGCACGAATCCCGGCAGGCGCGGGAGTTTTGAGAGTTGTGTTTAGTCATATGAGCTATGCCAGGACGCTCCGTGGTTCGGATTCCACGTTAAACTGTAGGTCCCAAGACCAGATGAGAAAGAAAGAGGGTTAGAAGATGGGCCAACCCCCCACTTTTGTAAAAAGAAGCGGGTTAAAGAAAAATACAAAGGGAATAGCCGGACGGCCTATACCCTGGGTATTCTGCGATAGACCTCAAAGGTCCATGAAAAGCAATAAATGATGATTATATTACATACAATTAATTTACAATAAATTCTTTTGTACAAAACCTTGAGTAATGCAAATTCAACATTTTATTGCAACCACGTGTCCCATGAAAAATAAGGTTTATGTTATCAATTCAGAATAAGAGTCTTAAAAGAAATTTCTTGAAGTAGAAATAGACCTGGTATCCGTGGCTTTAGTTTTAACAATTTAATCATTTTTCTGATTTAAGGATGTAGATTTATTATGGAAAGGAACGAATAACAACAGTAGATGTAAACAACTCTCGATGTTTGTAAGTCAGTTGTGAAAGGAACTGCAGGGCATAGCATGGCCAACATCAAACGAATTCCTACCGACTGTAATGGCACCACTTGAGCCAGATGTGAAAGCCGCAACCTACTTCACCAGTCGCTCCACCTCCATCTGATCGCATTTCACTCAATGATGCTGTCGCGATGGATTCAGTTTCTAGGACACTGAATGCAGATATAAGTACATTGCCAACTATTTTGATAGAGACGAATGTCTGGAAGAAGGTTCTAAGTTACAAGAATGATCCACAGTTGAAATACCATAACAGAAAAGGTGAGATAACCTCAGTATCCGTAGTCTGCAAGGAGGTTCCACGGGAATTTGCTAACTGCCCTCGGCATAAACGGATTTCCAAATATTACAACTGTGAAATTTCGATTTAAAAATCTGGGACCCCTTGATTCAGTTTTAGACAGTTAGTTATTTCTACGATAGTTTTTTATGCCCACAATAAAATACGCACTGTGCAATGGTAGGTACTTAGCACGGCGTTTTCTATCAACGTATCTGACGTATGCATGGCAAATGTCATTGTTCTCGGGTGACGATAATTGAATTTCGCTATAATCGATCTGACTTATTTGTAGCTTGGATTTATTCATTTCTGGGTACTGGGAGATCATTATCTTTTGGTATGCATTGATTTAATTTTAATTATTTGCTTGATAGTTTTTTTTAATTGCAGTGACCTGGTGGCTTAGTGGAGACCGGAAGGTCCCGGTTCGAATCCCTGTCTTGGCGGGGATTTTCAAAGACCCGTAACCCGAACCTTCACCTCTGGCGTTTCCTGTGTAATGGGAAGTACGTCGGTAAACTTCAGTGGTTTGTGTTCAGCGTTAACCTGCATGTCTCCTTTATTACCGGTTAGGTTAGGTAAGGAGGTAAGGAATTGGCCACCCTACCTCCAATACCAGGATAAGTATACCTCCTTCGGTAGGATCCAACCAACCTTCTGATTGAATACCAAACATATTTTTTTAAAAAAAAATTATTATCAGAATACTGTATTGTTGCTGATATTGTTAACTCGGTAACAACTCACCAGAAATTTTCAAGGAAGCTAAACGTGCAACCATGTTTTATACAGAAGGAAAGGAAGATCTTTGCGTTACATAGAAAAATTGTAAGAGCCAGAAGGTTTTCGAAAGTATGTGACCTTCAATTTCTTGATTCCAACCCCATAAACAGGAAGAAGGCTAGGCGTGAGGCTAACAGCTTCACCTCTCAAGGGCAAAGACTGCGGCGCTGAAAGGATTAGGATTTGGAACGTGGAATGTCCTTAGCTCAAACAGAACGGGAACAATACATACTTATTTTATGACGTTAAAACGTCTATTCGCTCTTTAAGTGTGCTTATAGTCGCTCAAACTTTCTCTGATTATAAAATACTGTCAGAATAGCCAATAACTACGAGACTAATAGTGCGTTTTAATAACGGTTGAACCCAAAACGGGTAGAGCTTGTCTGCACGAGTTCGTCGTACAGTAGTTGTTTTGCCTATGAGGTTTACTGACTTTCCTGTTAACAGTTTTCAGTGCTAGGATGGTCCTCAATTTTCACCTTAGAAAATAAACATTTCACAGAAAATTGGCAACGTCCTACTTCAGTATAGCGGCAAGCCGTATGGGTATAAGTGTCACATCCAAAAGGAAAAGCGGACCTGTGATTGCAGAGAAGTGTCAGGAAGGAATAATAACATGAAGTGAAACTAAAACTGGCAGGTTATACAAGAATCCGGCAAATATTATTAAAAAGCACCTGTATATTTTGCTTCTGACGACGTTGATGTCGTTAGAGGCGGGGAAGGATTGGGAGCAAGGAGCGGGAAGGAATTCCGCCATGGCCTCTTGTTTTTTTAACTGCTTAACGTCTCCTATAACAACTAGGTTTTTAGAGACGGGAAAGGATGGGGGGCAAGGAATGGGAAGGAATTCGGCCATGGCCTTTAGAAGGAAGCATCCCGGCATTCACCTGAAGTGATTTCGGGAAACCATGGAAAACCCAAATCTGGATGCCCGGACGGGGATTCGAACCGCCGTCCTCCCGAATGCGAGGCCAGAACGCTAGCCGTTACACCACCACGCTCGGTCATGGCCTCTTGAAGGAACCATTTGTCCTGAGTGATTTTGGCAAACCATGGAAAACCCAAATCTGCATTGGAACCCGAGTATTCCCGAATGCGAGGCCAGAACGTTACTGATCACCCAACACGCTCGGTGTGATATTTCCGTCAAATGTTGCCCACGCCAAATTAAGGGGAGAATAACGAAGAGAAGAGAGATGTTTGATTGATCACATTTTGAGACTTTCTTGATTTGTTAATAGCGTTCACAGTAAAGATTAGAGTATTCTAGTGAGTAGCTACGGCAGACAGCGTAGCACGGTTCGTATAGGATGTAACCATCGTACGTACGTTTGGGGTTTCAGATTCGGACAAAGCCA